>ML781854.1:1051102-1073461 GCA_009831015.1 Picea engelmannii | reverse complement strand
GTACTGTTTGCCAAAGCCTCTAAACTGCTCTGTTGAAACAAGGGTTTACTTACAGGCCAGTGTTTTCAGATCTGAAGGTTTTCTTGGGCAAGGGTTTTGCTGTGAGGGTTTTGGGCTTTTTCTTTTGTGTTTTTATCCCTGTGACCTTTGGGCTTGGTGGCAAGAAAGTTCCTTCAATCATTGGCATAGAGATCCTTACTTGATCCATGAACTGAACCTTTGTCTGAGCATATATACAGGATCTATACCTATTGTGTTTATGGTATTGTCTTCAGAGGTAGGTTGTTGTACCAGGTATGCTTCCTACTTGTTTCCCTTTGTTTTAGATCTGATCTGATTACAGAATTGGTTAATATAGCAAGTTGTATACAGATCTAAAGATATATTGATTGTGAAATGATTTGGCAGAATTCTAGTTCTGATATCTTTGGTTAATCAAATAGATCTACAGTTGTATTCAGAGCTGTTTCATTACTACCTAGATCTGATTTATATGCATGTGTAATCTGAGTTGTTTTCATTAAGCTGCTAATGTCTTTTATAGAACTATCTCCTATATGTTTTATCTCTGATTAACTACAGATCTATGAGCTGTGGTCATTGAAATTTTAAAAGAGACTATTGTTTTGCACTTGTATCCTAAATCTAACAGTATAAGGCGGAAACACTATGCACAATTGAATACAATGGGTAGAGTTGACATAGAAATGTGACTACAAAAGCAAAACATGAACTTTTGGCACTCCTTTACTTTCCAAAATTATTAATTCATTTTAGGATAACAACATATATATTCCAAAAAAATTATACCTAACTATTAAGGTTCATCCATGGGTCTAATTTCCCTACCACTGTAAATGGTTATCAACATAATTGTTATTATGTAGAATTTTATTTTTGAGACATCGGAGTTATTTCACAATATATATTTTGTATGCATTACATCATGACCCATTTAAAATACCCTAAGACAATTGCTAAACCTGGAGTAAATTGTGGACATGGTTGATCACAATCAAATCCATGACTCGGATGGATTAGCTAGTTGCTCAACAGAAAATAATTGCCATGTATTAATGATTGTTTCCACTATGACTGAAATGGATTTACCTTTCCCCGAGATGGGGTGTCACCAGGATCATTGTGTGAATGGACAAGTGGGCGGACACCTGGCCACAGCCCACCCAGCACCACGCCACCGCAAACCGCACTCCCACCTAGCATTTAAGCCATGCATTCAACTCATCGATCGACGTACCCCCACTACCAACTTTGCACAGAACCAATTATGGCTATGGCACTCTAGCTCGCAGAGGTCGTTAATGCGATGGGCTTGCCTCCCAACCAGTCCCATCGCAAGCTCTGGATCAATGGATTTTGTTCCATGCCGGTGGAGTCTTTGGCACATTCGCACCCTTCGCCTTTCGCTCCTCGCAGTCACATTTCCATTTGAGTTTTTCTTCGCCTCTGGTTTGAGCTTATCCCTCCGCTCCACCACCGTTTCGAGCTCCTCCCTTTGCTCCACCTCTGGTTCATTTTCTTCCCTCCTCTCCTGGTCTTCTTCTCAATGCCGCAACAGCGAGGAAAATCAAAGCATGGGGCGGCTTGGTACAATGTGAGGGGCAGAGGCTTGCAGGGTCAAGGTAGGCAAGCTCCTTAGAACTTTCCTCAAGCTCCGGCTCCAAACCGTGCCTCCACTCCAGAACTCCCTCCTGACCATGCCTCCACTCCGAAACTCCCTCCTCTATCCTCACCTTGGGCTTGTAGAGTAGAGTGGTTTGATAGTCTGGGAAATTCCCTTGGCTTTGCACCCAAGCTCATCCCAGAGCCGCCACCCATCCACCAGTCTCCACCCCGTCCCCCCCATACCTCCGCTCCCCCCAGTCCGACCGCCCCCCTCACTTCTTTTTCCTCCCCTCTCCCTTCTTCCCCACCTTCTTCTTTTGATGCTCTACCTCCCCCTCCGCTTCCTCCTGCATGTTCTCGGTGCAATGGGCTCTTGAGTTTGCAAAATTCTCTGGACCTTATCCAGATCTCAATCATGGAAGTCAAGCGCAACATCAAGGAGCTGTTGAACAGGGATGAACGTCGGGAATGTCACGAGGAGCGCCTGGAGACTCTTCTTTGTGCTCTCTGGCACACCACTCCGAACATAGGGATTCCAGCCAAAGACATGGCGCAAGACCCACAGAAAGAACAGACGTCGGGCCCTAGCGCCAGATAACTCCAGCGTTCTCAGGTTTCACTAGTTTTTTTTATGTTTCCAGACGATTTATTTCATTGGGTTCCAGCCCTGCAAGGCACCCTAGCTTCTAGGCTTAGCACAATTTTTTGTTATATGGCTCTCTTTCTCCTATCATTATAATTGCATGGACAATTGGGAACTCTATGGACATGTGGCAACATTGGTTTCCCACTAGTGTGATGTTGCCACGGTCTCTCTGTCTATTCCGCCAAGTGTAATTTTTGCACTCTAGCAAGTTTCAATATATTTATCTAACTTACAAAAAAAAAATGGATTTACCTTTGCATGGGCCTGGCCTGTTGTTTAGAATACATGATATGTATAGGTCAAGTCACATGGTCCATGTTCATGTTTGAATTGTCAGACCGTGAAATTTAAAAAATGTTCCAAAAATAAGTCACCCATACAAAAAATATGATAAATTCGCTATGAAGTTCTATAAAGACAATTAAGTAAATTCCATTATAACTTCAAACAAAAAACAAATACAAATACTTTTTAACTTTGAATTTGACCTAAAATTATTCAAATCATAAAATGTAAAGACTAAATACATACAGAGATATGTGTGTGTGTGGTTGTGTCTTTCTATTTTTTAAGTTTAACGAAAAAAATGAATCTTAAAATTTATTTTTGAAACTTTCAAAAAATTATACATGACAAATTAAATTACCATTCAATTCGCCAAAGCTTGAGATTCAAAGAAATTCAACCTTTTTTGGAAAAAAACACCATATGCAATAACTAAGCATATAAGCGTGAGCCATGTTTTCCAGACAAGATATAAGAGGAAGTTCTAAGTTCTAACTTGGTTATGAAGGAGTCAAACCTAATTGTCACGTCTTCAATTTCATCCTAGACGGGTTGGTAAATAGGGTTTGAGGCACTAGTCCATTGGATTGGGTTTAATGCCAAGTTGGAGCACTTGTCGTAAAGATAACCTAAGTTCAAGCAAGAACTCTTCGTTAAAATATGAAAAAAAAAGACAGCAAGTCAATGAGTGTGAACTGTGTGCTAAGCCCAAATGTGAAGAGGCTCCAATCCTAACCCAAGTTCAAATCCTGATGATCTATGAAACACCTCGATTTGCATGTGCGAAGCCCAAATGTTCCTATAAAAAAAATATAGGCTCTGAGGCAATAAGGAAAAAAATATTGTATCAGCGGTTATATAGTGGAGTTTGGAATCATGAGAACCATCTTTCAATTCTAGTAGATAGTTACAAAAGCACAATAATCACATGTGAATATTTGGGAGCTAACCGTAGAACTTTACCCAATAGTGAAAAACTGCCAGTCCTTGAAATAAGTTTTTGCCCTTATAATCGCATTCCCAGTAGTCGATTAATTGGGAATGTTCCTATTGTTTGTCATTTGTTTTTAGTGTGGAAAACAAAACTTCTCACAATGTAGGTGCTGTGCAGAAGTAGTAGGACTCTTGTGATCATTATAAATCAGCCAGGATAGCAATGTCATTCATAACATAAAGAAAGCTACTTCCTTTTGAAACTTCCAGTAATATAACTCAAATCAAATAATAATTATATTAATACAAAGCTATCACCCCTAAATTTAAAACAATATGGATTGGAATTTTACTTCGTTCACTTGAGCACAATTTGTGACTCTTTTAGCTCTGCTTGCAAATTGAAGGGTCCCACGTGTTTCGTCTGCATGAACCTACATAAGACATTAGCATAAATATGAGATGGGAATACAGTCATAATGGCAATGGTTCGAACCTATAACATGTTCAAATATACTTTTACCTCTTCAGGTGCAATTGTACAGATGATAGCAGTCTTGGCATTTCCACCTAAAGCTGGTTGTAGGATGCGGGTCAGCTTACTGTCACGATAAGGAATATGTCCTCTACTCCAACAAAGAAGCATTTGCATTAGTATATCAACTTAAAACTACAACAAAATACAAAGCACTCATGTGTTAAATAATGAGAAGAATGAACAGCCATAACAATTGACTGATAATTATACCTCAGTTTTCCACCACCGTCACTCAGTTTATTGATTACAGTACCAAGACTCATCAAACTCTTGTTAATGTGTGTTCCTTCCTTGAGACGGACACCACCAGCTCCAGTCTTTGCAACTCGCTCAGAACCAGCTAAATCAACCAAATTCTACAATAGACCAAACATTATTTTAAAACAAGTCCTCGAAACAATCCAGATACAATTACAGAGATCAGCATTCAATCTAACTATGCATGACAATTTCAGGGAAATTAAGATGGGAAACAATCAATTGGAGTTCTCACCAGAACAGAGACTCTCACAGTATCCTTGTTGTATGAACTTCCATCTAACTCTGCATCCTTGTCTCTGCTTTCAATAACCTGAAGTTCAATCATACTAATTACAGAAAAATTCTAGTCCATATTAAAGAAAAGCAAAGAAGAAAGTAACAAGGAAATACTACATTGGACAGAAAGAGCCTTGATTGTTTAGAAATCAAACTCACCATCCTAAAAATCGTATGAGACCTGCTACTACGTACATTCATGTTTGTCTCTCCAACATGTCGGTGTGCTGGGACAAACAGCAGTCACATTTAGTACATTTGAAGGAATCATTAAACTCTCAAAAACATCAAGATGAATAGTTACATATAACTGAAGGAGAAAAAATGGATATAAACAATTATCGCCTTCAAAGACAAGTAAACATCATTTGACCTTACCTTCTCCTAGCCCGATGAGATCAAAAACCTGATCTGGAGTGTTCACAATTTCCTCTCTTAAACCTGCAACAAATATACCACGCTGAAGGCACCCCATTGTAAGCATTGTACTCTGGAAAGACAACTTTAAAATTAGATTAAAGCTATTTTTCTCAAAAAGATTATGCTAATTTACAGTAAATCCTACCTCTAAGTTTTCATGGACTTGGAGTTTCTTATTCTCTGGAGCAAGAAGGTCATTGATCTCTTCATTATAAATTTCCATATAGGAAACTCGAATTAAGAATTCTCGATCAGATATCTGTTAATAATGAATAAAAATATCCAAAAAATTTAGTTCACAAAACTTATCATTTTAGATATCTGTTTAAAATTGATAAAGATATATTTGAAGAATTCAGGTGTCAATCACTTGGCACTTGCCTCCAGACTAACAATAATAAGTGATGAACTGAATATCAGTAACAGCTTCTCTTACCGACTGGATATTTTTAAAAACATTGTAGACAGACAAACGAATGATACCAAGGTCCTCCTGGGAACCCTGCATCGTGTATGTCTTTCCACTGCTGGTTTGCCCATATGCAAATACAGTACCTATTTCAACCCATTCCATGTCAAAAAGAAAACATAATAATGGTGCTGTTAAACAGAAAAAGCTTAAAACAAGTATCCACCAAATCTAATATAAAAATTAAAATAAAGCTGATTCTATAATCGCCTATGAGGCTCGAGAGATTCTGGGACTTAATTACAATGATAGCATTTGACAGCTATTAAACTAAAACATGCTTAAACTATAAATCAACAATCTCTCTGTGGGATATTTCGGAGCAGGATAAGATCTTCATTAGTCAAATGTTTCCCTAGTAGTTGGTAGACCTAGAAATTGGTCTGAAATACTTAGGGTTTCATTTGAAGCCAAACATGTATAAAAAAAGGGGATTGGCAATGTTTGACAGCAAAAGTGGAAAAAAAGCTCAATACATGGTATAACAGGTGGATTTCCTGAGGGGGTCGACTGGTTCTGGTCAAAGCTGTCTTGGAAGCGATCCCAGTATACTGGATATCGCTAGCATGGATACCTAAAGGAGTTCTAGAAATTATAAGGCATTTATGTTATAGATTCATATGGTCCAGTAAACGAGAGAAAAAAGGCTTTGCTTTGGCTTTGTGGCAGGCAGATTGCAGCACCATTCCAGTTCCCAGATCTGTCAGAACCCAAGAGGCAACCCAGCTCCATGCAGGGAGACCCTTGCGTAGTTGTTGTATGGGGCCTCAAATAGCTCATGCCAGACTGGCAGGGAACCCTTCTACCAGCTGTCAACAAAGGGCCACCTCTTCTAGACAAAGAGACATCCCCCAGACCAGATCCATCTCCTCCAATCAGTTTTCTATACAGAGTTTATTTCCTTTGGCCTCAGATGATAGAAGCACTTCCCTTTTGACTCCAGAGGAGAACCCCCTCTCTCCTTCGTCCAACCACGAGACGTTGGAGTATTGAGGCTTCAAACTCGACTCCAAAGCATCATATCTCTTCTTTTTTAGCATTGTGATAGTCATGCTTAGATCTTTTAGGGTAGCACTGATTCTTGCTTTTAAAGGAGTGGCCTTTGTACTCCCACTTTGTACCGCCACTTATGTACTATGCAGTCCCATTGACCTACATTTGGTCATTTGTTGGACATTAATAAACTTATCTTATCTTATCTTACATAAAATATTGAATACTAAAAGACAGCTTTGCGCATGACATTCAATCAACAATACTCATATTAGAAGCATCTTCTTTAAATTCTCTCCACTATCCCAAGTACATTGGATCCACCAAGGAGTGTCATGCACCTTCTTTGAGTGTGTACCGAGTGAGAGGATTTGCCCGCAAAATGTACTCAAGAGTCAAAAGGTGTTTGGTATATTGGCACATACGGGCCCATTCTTGCTCGAACACCAAGTATCTTCTCGGTGCGAGGGTGCAAGGATTTGACTCCGAGAGGCACCTAACTGGGTGTTTTTCAAATCGAGTTGTGTTGTTGATCTCTAAAACTGCCCCCATTATAAAATATGACTACTAGATGTGCTTCCGAGTAGAGGGAAATGGCCCTAATAGATTAAGAGGAATTTCCAAGCAAGGGAAATGCCTCCAATTGGAGAGTCTCCCAAAAAGAATAAGAACAAAATGGAGTTGTGAGGGGCACACAAAGCCTCCCCACATCTGACAATTGCTTGAGGAGGTGTGCCTCACCACGGCAAATTTGACTGGCCAACAACCAGTTTGTTTCATGAGTATTTAGGAGTCAACTACATGTTTCGCAAGTCTAAATTTTTCTCGAGATTTCGCCCAAATTCAAAATGAATGGTAGTTTTTTTTCAAATTGTATCATCCAAGTTTGAGTTTTTTCCGACTCCAAGACACTCTTACTAATCAACTTGTTGATTCATGTAATACAATAAAGAACTACTTTTACCAATTAATTAAAATGATCGTTACAATTTAACATACATATAATATAACCCCAGATGGGGTGTCACTATGACAATGTCATTATGCACATGGCAAGAGATAGCAACGCCACCTAGAGGCACGAATCTCTACACAATCATTTGCAAGAAGTTCCATGTCTCATGGAGGAAGGGGTTATTTACAATGTCCATCCTCGAGAGCATGTGAAGTCTACAAAGCATATAGGTGCTAGTTATGGAGGTGATGGTTAATTACTCTCGCAGGAATTTAGTAATGGCAACATTAACACTGCACTCTTCTCATTGTTATATGAGATGGCTATTTTGGTTGATGGATGGCGATATCCCTAGCGTTTGGCTTCTACAAGATAAGTTCTCTACTTTCGCTCTAAGGCCGGATTTCATTTCTGTGTTTCTCATTTGCAAAGGGGTTCTTGGTCTTCCATCTGAATTCATAACCAGAATCAGGGAGCGATCTCGTTCACGAAGAAGTGGCAATTCTAGGGGAAGAATGAAAAGTTAAAGAGTTGATGAAGCGGCCTTGTTTATTCTTCCTGTTCGTGGGTCTGCAAATTCTCCACCTCTCAATTCTGGAGACCAGAGAGTTTTGTCCATGCAGTAAGTTGCAGCAATGTCATCAGACTGTGATGCTATACCACCTGCCTCAGCTGACAATCAAGAAGCCTTTTCTCCAGTCAGCTACTTCCCCACTAGCCTAGAAGATTCACAGTGAGAGCATTCTTCTCCACTTCACTCTAGTTCCAAAGATGATCTCCTTCGTCTTGTCTTTGAAGTGCGTAGTGAGGTAGCATATTTGAAATACAGCATTGAGCAGTTGAACCAACGCATCTCTTGGCTCATGGCTCTGCATGCTAGCACAGTTCTACAACAGCCGGTTCTAGACATGACTGCTCAGGACGCAATTTTGTTGCATGTCCCTATTCCTTTACCTCAGCGCGGACAAGCCACTTCTCAGCAAGTCCAAGTTTAGCCTAATGTCTAGTCGTGATTTAATTTTAGGATATTGTTTTGGTCTCAATATCATGGATATAGCCAGTGTTGCAAGAAGCGGGAGTGTGGGAAGCGTCATTTTACGAAAATCCTCAGAAGCGAAGCATCTCGGAAGCGATATATATATATATATATATATATATATATATATATATATATATATATATATATACCTCGAAAGTGAAGCGTCGGGTCCTCAAAGCGTCTATATATATAACAGATGCTTCGCTTCCAAGGATTTTTGTAAAATGACGCTTCCCACGCTCCCGCTTCGTGCAACACTAGCTATATCTATGATATTATGTTTATATTCAAAAAAACATGCAAAAAGACAAATTAGTTACAAAATATATGAAAACATGCATATTTGTACATCAATATAGATAGAAATGGTATCCATAGTATTAATCATTCTAGCATCAACCATCTAGATTCTAGCAATTACAAACTTACAAACCAACATACAAATTTTTATGCCATATCGATATCCAAGCTCTTGATCTTGGTGTGGTCTTTTGTTGGACCCACCACCAGGTGTTGGTGATGAAAGCCATGATACATGATAGTATTAGGTGTTAGCACGTATGCTAAGGCATGTAGTGGAATATTTAGCATTTCCCACCTCTACACGAATATGATTATAGAGGTTGACATCTCTAGGCTCAACAATGTCTTTAATCTACCCTAGCATGCTATCCATTTGCTCATACACCTCCCAAATGATTGGCCAATTTGAATCTGCAAACTTGATCAATGGATAAATTGGCTTGGTGAATTGCAAAACAGATCGAACCTCAAAAGCTTCCTAGGAATCATCTTAGGAAGCGTACATAAGCGCTCAAGAAGAGTCCTAGGAAGTGCGCTTCAAAATTCTGAAGCGTGGAGCTTTCAAAAGACCGGGAAGCATCCAAATTTGCTCCAAAGCGCGCTTCAAAATTTTGAAGCACGTTTCCAGGGGAGCTTCCTGGATGCACCTGCTCAAAGCGTGCTTCGGGGCTTTGAAGCGAGGGGGGGAAGCTTCTTGCAACACTAGATATAACTCTCAGTAGGACAGTTATTTTGATGAACTCTTTACATAGTAGACATATTCTCATTCTATATTATTTTTTGACCCCTCAGGGCAGCTATAAGCCTGAACATTGGCTGCGATATGTTGGTTTCCTTCTATGGCAACCCAGTCATCAGCTCATTGTATGTTTGTATATGACATTCTATAGCAGGTAATACAAGACTTTCTTACTTAACAAAAAAAACATACATATAATATAGGATATTAAAGGGCAAGGCTTCCAAATCCTTGTTTGCACCTATGACATTTCCCATGTTCGTCAACCTTCATTTCAATAATCAACGAAGTCAGCTTAGTTGATTGTTGGGCTTCATCCTAACAACTCAGATATTTCACAACAATACTCATATTAGAAATAACTTCTTTAACTTCACTCCGCAATCCCAAGGATACCAAATCCACCAAGGGGGGGGCATACCATCTTTGGATGCATACCAAGTGAGGGGATCCACCCTTACAATGCACTCGAATGGGTGTTTGGTATACCAAATCTGCTTGAGGGCCATGCTCGGTCCAACTCTGAGTGCATACTTGGTGCAAGAGAGTAAGGATCCTGCTCCAAAACTTACATGAATGGATGTTTTTCAAACCAGGTGGAATGGATGTTTTTCAAACCAGGTGGAATGGATGCTTTTCAAACCAGGTGGAATGGATGCTTTTCAAACCAAGTGTGTTTTTAAAGCGTTTTACCTTGTGCATGTATAAATACATAAACGAATAGAATAAAATCCATATTTAACAAAACCAAATTCAACCTAAATATGAGAGTATAAATCCAAAATAATGCCAAATACGATCCACACACAGCCAAAATACAACAAATATAAAAAAAATATGACCAAAATACAACCAAGGTAAGGTTGAAATATGACCTAAATACAACCAAGATATGGTTGAAATATGACCGAAGTATGGCCAGAAAATGTTCAACATACGTTGACCATATTATTGTATATATGACAAAATACGGCTGTACCTTTGTACAGGTCGTATATCCATATTTCAAATGATTTGACTGTATATGGCAACTATGGTTTTTGGTATCTTTAAAGTTTAAACACAACCGGTCTGAAATACAACCACTGGGTGTGTTTCCCAGCAGAGGGAAGTTTCCACGACAGATAAGGAGGCGTTTCCAAGCAAAGTAAATGCCTCCAGTTGGGGTGGTGTCTCCTTGAAATATTAGCACAAACGGAGACATGAGAGGCTCATGACCCCACTTTTTCTTTTTTTCCCTAAAAGGCATAACAAACCCCTCGCAACCCTTACCACGTCGCATTTTTGCATTTGAAACTTGCAACAGCAGGCTTTGAGAGCCCGTAGCAGCAAGGAAACAGGGTTTTCTGCAGATTAGAATGGGTAAAAGACTGTTTTTTGGAGATTGGAAGCCACAGGAGAAGAGAGATTTCATCAATTCTTTGCTTGGGCGTTAAAAAAGTAGAAATATATATATATATGATATTTTCCGTTTTTCTACGAGAACGAATTGATTTCACTCTTCTCAATTGGGCAGCAAATAAAAAGAGGCAATAGCAGTGGCTGCGGAACCGTTGGAGGGTGAATGAAAGGCCAAAAGGTCTCATTCAATTGACCCACCATTCCAGAATTATGTGGAAAAAAATGGCATAACAAAGCATAATACAACTATGATAAATCATTTTCCAAAAATATAATCCAGTGTTATTGTTTTCTCCCATCGCGTTAACTTTAATAGTTATGAAATTTCGTTCTACTGTGCAGTAGTGAATTTCATAATCAGCTCCGAGGGTCCCCGTAGCAGGGCAATTCAAGAACTTTTTACAACTCTGGCATAATGGCCCTTTGAACATTGGCTTGTAGCTCAAGTGCCAGTCGCTTTCTTTCTTCAATAAAACTTGTCTATTTACAAGGACTTGTGTTTTAAAGCAAAACTAGCCCAATTGCTGCCATATTTCCACAAACCCTGGAAAACCATACCCCTAGAGACGCAAATATTGCTCCATGAAAGCTTGAAAATTAAAAAAATCAGTAAAGGTAAACAAACCATTGAAGCCGTTAACGGCTGCCTCGATAACATCCTTGGTATGGACTTCGTAAATGTCCACATTCTTTGAGTTGTATCCAAAAACATGATCTGGAAAACATCATAACCCATGAATTCTTTAAACTCTGTGTCAAGATAAGCTTAAGACAAATTCAACATATCCCTCAAGTGGGGTTTAACCATGATATTTACCAAATGTATAAGAATATCCGGAGATGGGCGTTCCAAGGGCATTGTGAAGCGAAATGTGGTTGTCCTCTACTCTCCAGTAGTTCCCTTTCACAACCTCCTGGTTTATCAGCGGTCGAACCCGGACCGCGACGTAAATCCTTTCCATTCCACACTTTGTAAATCTCGGCAGATATTATATATAAGCTAGATCAGTGAGAAGCCGAATCTCTGAACCAAAATGAATGTAGAGTTCCAAAAAGGATCGGATGCGATGGATCTCTTTACAATGAAATGCTGAAAGAAAACTGAGCTGCGTTGTGCGTCCTGTAACCCTAACAAAGGGTTTGAAGCCTACCGTGAGTGAGCATGGAAGGGGCAGTAGCAGAAGAAGGAAGTTGAAGAGAATGGCATGGATTTTGAAATCGTAAGCCAGCCATAAAAAAGCCCGCCTCAATTTCCACTCCCACTATTCAAACTTTCCGTCAGACTCTGTGTCCGCAATATTCAAACTATAACTTTAACAGCGTGTTGTGTCTTCCGGTTAATTGATTTTATTGATAATAATAAAATGAATCACAACAATTGCTTTTCCATTTTTTTTTATTTTTATTGTTTTATTGCTTAACTTTAAATTTTGTCAAAGTAATTTATACAATGATATTGTAATAAGATTTAAATTTATTTTTAATTGGTGAAGTATAAGATTTAAATTTACTTTTATTGCTTAACTTTAAATTTTGTCAAAGTAATTTATACAATGATATTGTAATAAGATTTAAATTTATTTTTAATTGGTGAAGTATAAGATTTAAATTTATTTTTAATGGGTTAAGAGTTAGTTTTTTTTAAATAAAATATAAGGAAATAAGTTAATTATTAAAGATACCCGGATGGGGTGTCATCTTGCGGACAGTTGGACCATGGCAGTTGAGGGAGTTATTAATCTCAGTCGCCACCCCCTGCACATTTACTCTCCATGGCTCACACCATGAGAGAAATTAAGTTAGTGTGCCTGGCTGGGCTCTTGGGCGAGCAAACCAGCCAGGCATTTCGTACCAAGTTGTTTCAAAGGTCTCGTCGGCCTTCAATGACGATGGGAGGGGTCATTTCAGGCTCTCATGGAATTAAGAGCAGCCCCCGAACTCAGTTCAACTCATTTTCTACCTGGTGCGCTCTTCTTTCAGAGCACTTCGGCCTTCACGTTTTCTTTGGCATCATTGTTCTATCCCTGTGCATTAGTGGCATCCTCCCGACCTCAATTCACCCCCTGCGAATCAAGAACGTCCATTCTGCTTTGTTTTGTTCGGGTTCCTCTATCTCCCTCCATTGCACCCCGCTTCTTTCCACAGCCTCCTTTTACCCCCTCTACCACCCCCTTGTCCCCCCTACCATGCCACGGGAGCGCGGAAAGCCCAAGAGGGGCACTCAGAAAAATAGTGCCCTCTCTTGGGCTAACAGGCTCACTACCTCACAAAGAGCACTCATCGCTCACTTCGCCCATCCCCATCACTCAACCCAGAGCACTCAGTCAGCTCCGCTTCAATCTCCCAAGGGATGCAAGGTAAATATGGAGACAACTTCCTCCACAAGGCACTTTCCCCTGTCGCCACCTCTGACTCTGCATTACAGTCCAAGCATAGTGAAAGAGGAGGCGCCACCCTTGGGTGTGCATCCCCCCATGGCCACCAACCTCTTAGCCCCCCCAATAATCAAGTCGGTAGAGCCCTACTACGGTGACGAGGGCTGCCCAGTGGAGGAGGAGATCCCTCCAAGTTGGCAACTGGCAAGTACAGACAAGGAAACCATTGCAGCAGGTGACAACGAGACGGGCAAAGAAGAAGAGGCTCCGCACTTTGCCAACCATCTCGCAAAAGAGCACCTTGAGCTCCTCTTCAAGATTAGGCAGCGGCAGGACGACCAAATGCAATGTCAAGGCGTCATCAGTCAAAGAATGGACATTATGTTCGAGGCGCTCACGGATGCTCCAGCGCAAGCCCAGTGCCCAACTTGCAAACAGTGATTCACCCCAGCCTATACCATCCATGGACAATCAAGTCCCGCCATGGACTGAAGCGGTTCACCCCAGGTCACGGTTTTTTGTTTATTTTAGTTACAGCGTCGGTGGTCTAATTTACCACGATGACAAGCTAGATGATTCAATAAGTTTTGTTTATTATGTATGTATAATTCTATCAGTAACGGCAGCTTTGTACATGGCCAACCTTAGAATAAGAAGGCGGAACTTGGTTCCTGCACACACTTGCAATATTTTCAGTCATGGCAGTGTTGAAACAGATCGAAGCCACTTGTCTTGGTTTCCCCCCTGTGGCGGAACATGTGGCTACCAGGTGTCACAGTATTGTAGACAATTGATAAAATATAAGGTTTCGCTTTTTATTTACAAAAAAAAAGTTAACTATTCAAGATGCTCACCAAGTGTAAAAGAGTTAGTGATGAGTGTATTGTTAAAGAACTCCATTATGTGAAGTCACGGGTTTGAAACCCTAGACCTCGTGTCGCACGAGTAAGTGTCCAACTAGTTGTTGATTTCCCAAGATTTAGTGCCTCCTTTATAGTAGTGATTAATGGATTAGCCTCGTAATTCTTTTAAGTTTTCAAAGGGGCTTAGAAGGTTGTCCACTCTCACCCTACCTTTTTCTTTTGGTAGCAAAAAGATTAAGTAAAACCATTAGTGAAGCTAGGAGAATGAAGAGAATCAAAGGTGTGAGAATAGGAAAATATAAGGCACTCACACACTTATTGTTCATAGATGATGTTCTATTGTTCTGTTTTGGATCAAAAAGGGAGGGTCGATGTTTCAAGAACATTTAATGTCTTTACAATAAGGTTATGGGCATGGAAATAAATGAGAATAAGTTTGTAGTTTATACAGTTGGTATGGAAGGTATTCAGGATTTTACATTGAGACATTTAGACATGTCAGAAAGGGTTAAATATCTAGGCTTTGTTCTTAAGCCTAATTGTTGTGGAAAGGCATATTGGTTATGGTTGTTGTAAATGCATCTATTTTTGGTGCAACGGGTGGATCTCTAAGGGAGGTAAATTGGTTATGATAAAGTCAATGCTAGAAGTTATTAGAGTATACTCGCACACCTTAGCTCATATACCCAGAGGTATTCTTGAAAAAATCATAAAGTTTTATTTCACTTTTTTGTGGCAAGGGAGTAATGATTACAAAGAGAATCATCTGGTTAAGTGGCAGAGGATTGTTGTTCCAAAATCCCCTGGGGGATGAAAAACATACATTTATTTGGTAAAGCTCTGGCAGCGAAATCAATATGGAATGTCATCCCAAAAGGAAAGCCCATGGAAAAGGATTCTTATATATAAATGCATTGCCCCAAGAATTCTCTTGGACTAGATTAGAAAGGAAAGGAAGAGTATAATGAATGTATCCAACTAGTGAAAAGAAATCACACTAGTCTTCCCAGTCATGGGATCTTATATGGCATGGAGAGTGGGAGATGGATCACAAGTAAGAGTGGAGACAAATGCAATAATGGAGTGTGGTGTAGACACAATTATTCTTGATGAAATCATACAACACTTACATGTAATTCCAAATGTACACTTAATTTGATTGACAACCCATTTGATACATCCTTGTGGTCTCAAGGCTGGAGAAAGGCAATAGATCTTGGTCCAAAAGGAAATTTGGCCCAAAGGTGGGATCACTTTTTAGCAAAACTCGAGAAGGCTCACATAAGATTGAACAACTTCCCAAATGAATTAATATGGGATTTAAATGGAGTAGGGGATAAGTATACCCCTAGTCTTGGATACACAACTCTTTTTGGACCAGGACCAAATGACACCAAATGGTATTGATAGAAACATTGGAAAGTTAAGGCCCCTCTCAAGTGTAAGTTATTTATGTGGCTTGTATTGAGCAGTAAAGTTTTAACATGGGAAGCCCTCTAGAAAATAAATAGAGCAAGTCCAAGTGTTTGTTTACTTTGCAGGTCTAGTGAGGAAAACACTTCAGTTCGTTCTTGCATTGTAATTGTTCTCATATAGTATGGGTCGAGGTTAGGAAGCTTTTGGGTATCCACAACCTTTGGAATTGTGAATCCATTTATTCACGTCTTAATGTTTGGTTTACTCATCAAGATCTAAAGTGTTTTAGGGCAATCCCATTCCTATTTCTACGAGGAATATGGATAGCTAGAAACTCTATTTTGTGTGAAGAGAAGATTATGCCTACTTTTCAAGTAGCTACCCAGGTTAATGCTTTATTTGCATACTATAATATTATTCCAAAGGTTAAACCACAAAGTTCTATCAGAGATACAGGTGGACAAGTCTTTAGCTTGGGGATATTTTGATGTGGCTTGCCAAGGCCCGAATTCTATTAGTGGGATTGGCTTCATTCTATGTATTTCAAAAACAAGCAGATTTCAAGTCAAAGGTAATATAGGAAGAGGAACAACTAACCAAGGGGAATTCAAGGCTTTATACTACTTACTAAAATATGTTTTTGATAAAGGGGTTGATAAGCTTCAGGTCATGGGTGATTAATCTTTGGTCATTAATTGAATGAGAGGAGGCCTCCAAGTACAAAATATTTCTCTCCTTCCACTAGCACAACAATTAAAGGAAATATCTAATTAGTTTATTTGGGTCATCTATACTCGTATTTATAGAGAGCACAACAAGATTGTAAATTGACTCTCAAAGGAAGGAGTTCATCTTCCTAAGCTTTATGGTTCCATGGAAGAAGTACAATTATGTAGCCAAAAACTCTGATTCATTCACGAGATCTAAAAACCATGCAAACACATGAGAATGGAAAATAACTCTCTTTTATTCCTTCCCCGTCCTAACTATTACAATGGAAGTTCAACCCCTTATAACTACTATCTGAGTTTTTCGAAAACAACTAATTTTAGAAAAAACAACTAATTTAGAAAATTCTCGCATGACTCTAAAACTGACCAATAACTAAAAGCTAACTAGAGCGACACTATTTGTCAACTTGTTTTTATGATTAGGTGCATAAACTAAGAGATAATTGATAATTACTAATTTAAAAATCCCTACAAAAACACTAAAACCCCAATTTGAAGCCTTGTATGAAGGAATTTGGCCTCGAAAAAGTGTCGAAACAATGTATGATCTGAAGGATCAAATGGACACGACAATGAACTCTTTGAGACACAACTCCCTATAAATTTCAGCCCAAACGGATAACCGAGTCAAAAGTTATGACCCTAAAAAATCCATGCATCATTCTCCTCTAGTTGAAAAGAACACAGCCCATGCAAGTTATTGCCTTCAAATTGTTGCCACTTAATGAGATCTAGGTTCAACAAGTCCCCCTTTGTAATCCATATACTCTATATTGGTGCTACGCCTTCCCACTGGACCAAATATCGATTGTATTGGCCTTGACGATTATAAAGGGTCTCCTTATCTAAAATATGCATAATATTTTCCTTTTTATTGCTCGGAATGGCATGTTGCCAATCCACCTTTGTCTCACAGTCATCGCCTAGATCGTCCCCATGGAAGATAGATAAGTCAAAAATATTAAATATGGGGGAAATATCAATATCAACTGGTAAATCGACCTTATAAGCATCGTCGTTAATTTTCTTGAGAATTTTGCAAGGACCAATTTTCTTATATTTCAATTTGTGGTAGGTTCCTCTAGGAAACCACTATTTATGTGAATAAACCATCACAAAATCACCTTCATCGAATACCTAGTATCGTCAGTGCGCATCTTTTATAATTTTGTTCCATTCATTACTGGCCTATAGTTTTTGTTTCACCTATTGCTGCAATTGTTAAATGTGTTCCGCTAATGCTTCCCCATCATCACTTATCCTATCCCCAAGCGGTAGTTGCACCAAATATAGGACACCCATAGGATTTCCATCGTAAACAACTTGAAATGGAGATTTACTTGTAGATCTATTCATTGAATTATTGTAAGTGAATTCTACTTGAGGTAAAGCCAAATCCCACTGCTTAGGCTTCTCTCCAACAATGCTCTATAACAGGTTTCCCAAACTTCGATTTACTACCTCGGTTTTCCCATTTGTTTGGGGGTGATAGGCACTATTAAATTGTAATTTAGTCCCCACTTTCCTCCATAAAGTCCTCCAAAAATGACCCAAGAACCGAGTATCTCTATCAAAGGTAATAGTTTTTGGAATCCCATGCAATCTAACAATTTTTGAAAAAAAAACAATTATGCCACCCTCGATGCATCACTAGTCTTCTTGCAAGAAATGAAATGAGTCATTTTAGAGTACCTATCAACAACCACAAAAATACAATCATTACCTCGTTGTGTGTTTGGGAGCCCCAACAGAAAGTCCATGCTCAAATTTGTCCATGGGTATGTGGGCACTGGTAATGGCATATACAACATTGTGTTTTGTGACTGTCCTTTAACCATTTGTCAACAAATCCTACATCGTACCACATACTTGGTTATAGCATTTTTCATCTTCGACTAGTAATACTTATCTTCGATTAAGGCTAGTGTCTTTTCCTTTCCAAAATGTCCTGCCAAACCACTACTGTGAAGTCCTTTGATAATATTTTCTCTCATAGAACCAATTGGAATGCATAGTTGTTTTCCTTTGAAGAAGTAGCCATCTTGCATAAAATATTCACCCTGAATAAGAACGATGTTCCCAACGACTGGATTCTTCAATTGTTCCACAATCTCCCAAAAATCATTATTAGACGCATAGAGATCCTTTAATGCAACAAACTCAATTACTTGATTTTCCATGGTTTTCAAAAGAACAGTGCGCCGACTCAAAGCATCTGCAACTTGATTATGTCGTCGTGATTTGTACTTCAAGACAAAGGTGTAGCCTTGCAAGAAAGAGACCCATTTTGCATGTCTATTGTTCAATTTATTTTGGGTGTTTACATATTTTGATGCAATGTGATCAGTAAATAACATAACCTCTTTCGACACTAAATTATGCCTCCAATGTCGCAATGCTTGCACAATTGCATAAAATTCTACATCATATGTGGAGTAGTTCTTTCTTACAACATTCAACTTTTTGCTAAAAAATATAATTGGTCTACCTGCTTGGCTAAGTACAGCTCCAATGCCTACATGTGAAGCATCACAGTCTACCTCAAACACTTTATCAAAATCTGGTAAGGCTAATATAGGTGCCTCGATTACCTTCTTCTTTAGAAACTTACAACTTTCTTCAACTTCATTGGTCCACATGAATGTCTTGCCTTTGGTGTAACCTGTTATGGGTGCTACAATATTGCTAAAATTTTGAATAAATTTCCGGTAAAAGGTGGCCAGCCCATGAAAACTTCTTACCTTTGTTATACTCCTCCGATTAGGCCACTCCAAAATTGATCTAACTTTCTCTCAATCCATCTTGACTCCTTTTGTTGAGATGACAAAACCCATAAATACCAAACTTTCTTGTAGCAACCTACATTTCTTCACGTTTGCATAAAGTTGATGTTTTCTCAATGCATCCAATTTCATCATCTGCATGAAAGTACTAGGTACATTGGACAACCTAAATGGCATCACCATCCATTCATATAGTCCATCACTGGTCTTGAAGGTAGTTTTCCATTCATCCCCTTCGTAAATCCATATATGGTGGTATCCACTTCACAAATCAATTTTACTAAAATATTTAGCTCCGGCTACCACATCCATCATATCGTCTAAGCACGTGTAATGTTCCCAAGTCGTTCCTTGCTTGGAAACTTAGGTTTTAGGCTGAGTTTTTTGTTTAATGTTTGTTTGTTTTGCAGATCTGGCTTCTAGGATTGCGATATGAAGCTTATATGGAGTTTACAGTGTGCAAGTGGAAAGAATATAGTAATAAACAGATCCAATATCAAGATACAAAATATTAAACACAATGGAAAAGCAACAACTTCAAATATGACCTTTATTTAAATAATAGAAGATTATGATACAATAAATCTGTAGATCTGGGACAAATAGTTGAGATCTAGCAGCACAAATAATAAGAATCCTCAAGCAAGTCCAATAAGAGAAGATACAAGACTCCAAAGGCCAAATAATTGCAAGAGATGAGCGACAAGATGAGATCCTTGCCCTCTAGAGTGGAAAACCCCTCAAACTGACTGAGTTGCACACTAATTCCTAGTTGTAGCTTATGGAGATTTCGGCCCTCTTCTTCCTTAGCTCGAATACCATTCAAAACCCTTGGAAATAATATATTTGGGGTCTAGAAAAACTGTAGATGAGTTCCCTTGCTGAAGAATGGTGTTTTTATCCTCAAGATGAATAGATCCACTTCAGAAATTGCTCCCTTCACGAGGAGAAATCGTGCCACACACAAAAAAAATCATTGCCCAGCCAAAACACACAAAAAATAGGCCAAGAAAGGTGATATGGCCTCTACTAGACTATCTCCATAGCAAACCCCTTCAGATCTCCTTCTCCTTGGCCAAATCGAATGGAACTAGCTCCTCAAGTGCGCCCTTCTATTGGAAACCCCCACTCATACGCACTACCCTCTATGAACCTGTAGAATCCACCTATGACTGAGATAGAATGGCGAGGGAGGAATCTTGCACCTCCATGACCAAGCTTGGACCAGGTTGGGTGGGATCTTTCACCACCGAGATGATCTCTAGGGTTTGTTCTCCCAAAACCCTCAAAACGTCTTTGACTCTAGAGCTCAAGATGCAAAAGTAAAAATGTCAAGAATGAGGAGTGAGGCGCCCTCCTTTTTCCTTTATACTCTTGTTATAATTCTCAGTTGAGTTAGTTGACCACCTTCTAAGATTAACTCTTTATTTTTCTTCATGTGGTCTTTTTTCCACTTACTTTACCTTTTTCCCCAAAGTCACTTTTAAATTACAACATTGTGCTTAGGTGAGTACTTTGGAGTCTCTTAGTCCCCATTTATCACGAGACTATAGTCTAGTGGGGACATCTATACTACTAAGTCTCTGTAATCCTCTTATCAAGAGGTGGGGGACATTACAGTCTCCCCTACTGGGAATTGCTTGCCCACAAGCAATTATGATCCTGCTTTCTGAAGAACCTATTCATTCTCCCATGCAGCATCCTCAATAGGCAAATCCTTCCACTTGATTATGTACTCCCTGATGCTCGTCTTCCGTAATATTTTCTCCCCCATTTCCAACATTATTTTTGGTATCAACATCAATTGTCCCTCCTCATCCAAATGAGGTAGTTCCTCAATAGAAGTGATGTGTTGGCCTAAGGCTCTTTTCAAGCATGATACATGAAAAACATTATGTATTTTTCCCCCATTAGGTAACTCGAGCTCATATGCCACGACCCCTACTTTTATTCTCACCCTGTACGACCCAAAAAATTGAGGTTGAAGCTTTTCTATGCCACTCCTCTTTATAGAGGCTTGCATGTATTGTTGGAGTCTTAGGTATACTAGATCACCAATCTCAAAAGTGTGCTCCACCATGTGCTTATCTGCCTGGATTTTTTTGTTTATTTTGTGCCCTATGCAAGTGGTCTTTGAGTATATCCTGGCTCTTCTGGATCCAATCATGTACCATAGGTGCTCTATTGTCCCCAAATACAATCTCCATAATGGTGAGAGGATCATAACTGTACAAAGCCTTGAAAGGAGACATACCAATAAACATGTGGTAGGTGGTGTTGTACTAATCCTCACCTAGATGTAACCATTTAACCCGTGCCTTATGTTTCCCAGACACATAATTCCGTAGATATCCTTCTACCCATTTGTTAACTATCTATGTTTGACCATCTATCTGAGGTGATAACTGGTGCTGGGAGTCAAGGTTGTACCTACAAACCTGAATAACCCCGGCCAAAAAGTACTCATGAACCTGTTGTCCCTATCACTCACAATGGTTTTTGGAAATCCATGTAGCCTGAATATCTCTCTGAAGAATAGTTATGCAACATGTGAAGCACTGTAATCTGTGACAATGGCAAAGAAGTGAGAAAACTTAGTCAACCTGTCAACTACCACAAAGATGCAATCATTTCCCTAAACTTCGAGCAACCATGTGATGAAGTCCATGGAGACACTCTCCCACTTGTGCTCTGGAATAGGGAGTGGCTGCAATAAACCTGTGGGACGAGTGTGCTCATCCTTATTTTCCTAACATGTGGAACATGTTGGTTGTGGAGCCTGATTTCCTGATTTACAGGTCTTTCACTTTCAGCCGTGTTTATACCCCATGAAGTATTTACACCCTAGAAGTATGTACACTCTTCCACGCGGGGGAGTGCAGAGGAGGGGTACCCCCTATGCGGGGTCCGGGGGCGAAGCCCCCGAAGCAAAAATTGCCTTGTAAAAGTATATTGTAATTTCATTGTAAATTTGGACCATTCATTATAAGGTCACAGATCTAACGGTAGAGATTATGTTAGGGTTTTTTGCCCTAGAAGGCAACCCTCTTTTATGAGGGAAATGTATCGCGGCTATGGGTCGTGGTGAATATTGTATTCTGAGAGAGGAGACTGTGAGAGAAAGAAGAGAAAGTTACAACGGGTTTTGCTATAGGTTGTATCCTTTCATTTGTTGGATAACAATAAAGGAAGGACCTGGCAATTTCTCTGGTGGACATAGCCCACACTGGGTGAACCACGTAAATCTGTGTCTCTCTTGTATTGTGTGTCTTCTGTGTTTTGTTTCTGCATTTGTTTTATTTTATTG
>ML781854.1:1011160-1027958 GCA_009831015.1 Picea engelmannii | reverse complement strand
AGTTTTGGAAATGGTGTGCGTGCCAAGTTTTTTAAATGGGAAAGCACATAGAGCTGGGTTCAGACGTCTGTAGGTGCGTTTTGCAAAACATAAGACTGCAAGTTTATTGGGAAAAACTCCCAGGAGTGTATTTTCTTCAATTTTTGGCCAATCCAGGGGCAAGAAGAGCTTAGCTAGGGGTTTTTGAACATTCTGGAGCCATTGAAGCCATCTATTTGGAATTCTGAGCATTGAAAAGTACTATTTTTAATACTTTGAGCTTAAGATGAGAATGATCCTTTGAGGGAGCAAACTTTGCGGGCCATTTCTGGGAGTTTCATTCATCTGTTTTCAGTGCCTTCAGTTGTGATGGGTTCTTGAGATCTAGCAGAACACAACCATATCAGTTTGTAATCCGTTTGTCACTTTTAAGATGTACTTTTGAATCTTTGAAGAAAAATAAGAAAGCCTCACCCATGGAGACAAAGGCCCGGAGATGTAGGCGAGATTGTCAAACTCTGTTATCAACTTTTTTTGTTATGTTTCGTTGATTCTTGTGCTTATTTCCAAATCTGTATATTTTATATGGCTGCCGCATTTCATCATTAATTCTTCCTCTTTCATTCAATTCCTAAATGGCTAATAAACACATGCTTTAAAAACTTAACCATATTCATTAAAAGATCTTTTCGGATCAACCAAGGCCGAATCTATGAAGTTGTGTGAAGCTCCCCACCAATAAGGAAAAATACCTTTTTACCTTGAAGCACTCCCCTCATTTTGAAGGTACTATATTTGGGCACTCCACTGATGGATGCAATGGTAATTTGCTTCTCTCATGATGGGCCGAAATTAGTCTCTCCTCCTCCTTCACCTTGCGCATTGTTAGGGTTGGGTTGCTTTGCTTCTATATTTTGTATGTGGCCAATCTCCTCATCCTCTTCATCATCTAATATCACCTCAATGTAGTGAACATTTCCTTTGCCCATGCATTTGTTTCCCAGTTCCCAAGGCTCCTTGCGTGTGAAGAAAAGTTGTTTCATCCTCAACTCTCTCTCCTGGTAGCCTCATCCATCCTTCCCTGACCTCTATCCGTTTCCCTGGGATCCTTTTCCCCATGGTTTATTGGGGGTCTTGGAGTGAATTTGATTTTAGCTGCTAACCCCATCAAGTCCCTAGTCCTCCACATGGCATCCTATAAGTTGGCGGGATTAGAAGCGTTAACCCACCCACGTAAGTGTTCCAACAACCCTTCAATGAAAAGCATCAATAGTCTAGCAGTTGATATGTTTGGTACCATCACGGCTATCCTCTGGAACTCCTCAATATAACTCTTTGGTGACATTGTATGCTTGAGTTGCGTGAGCTTCCTGAAGTGTATTTCAGGATCTCCCTGATCAAATCTGTCAATGAGCCTTTGGGTGAACTCTAGATATGATGAAATATGATTG
Source organism: Picea engelmannii (assembly GCA_009831015.1). Lineage (NCBI taxonomy): Eukaryota > Viridiplantae > Streptophyta > Pinopsida > Pinales > Pinaceae > Picea > Picea engelmannii. The sequence continues at coordinate 1,026,528 of ML781854.1, read as the reverse complement.
TATCCCAAGGTGTTCATACCATGATACCACCATTCATGTGCTTTCCCTTCCAAATATATAGTGGAAAATTTTATAGCATCAAGTTCCCTCATGGGGTGAAGCTGCAAATAAGCATCCAATTTTTTCACCCAAGACTGCGTAGTAGATCTAGCTGACCCATGAAAGGTCAGTATCTCCATCTTCCCTGCCTTGCGCTCCAATTCATGAGTACTCCTCTCGTAGTTTCTTGGCCTACCCATGTAGTTTATGCCACAATATTGATACAATGTAACCTAACTTCTAAACCCTGGACTCGAGGTTGCATACTCCTTAACATACTCCTCGAAGTTGTCTTCAATTTCTTGAAGGAAGTTGTCCTATGGATGAGCTTCCAAGAAATCTGACATGTATGGTCTGGGAGTGGTTGTACTGTGTGTTGGCACCCTGGAAGGTCCCCCTCCAAAGATCTATCCCTGTGTATGGTAGTGAGGATCCTGCTCATGATGATGTCTAGTCCCCCCTTGAGAACCACGATCTTCCATATTCACATTATTATTTTGGACATCCCCACCATGATTTATTTGCATAAGGAGAATCACAATCTTCTCCTGGCTAGATTTCAATCTCTCTAGGGTTTCTCTCATCTCAACCTGTCCCCTGCACATTATCTTCTGAGTCTCCTATAGATGGTGTTGAAGGGTGAATTGTGTGTTGTCTATGGAGTTCTTCAACTCCTTTGTTATATCTATTAAAACATGTGGCTCACTGTCATCACCCGACCCTTCCATTTTTGCCTCTGGTTCACCTGTCTGTCTCATGCGCCTTCCCATATATATACCATTGAACGCTAATCCCAACAAGCTGGGAGGAGTTAACCCTCTGATACCACTGTAATGTTCCCAAGCCATTCCTTGCTTGGAAACTTAGGTTTTATGCTGAGTTTTTTGTTTATTGTTTGTTTGTTTTTCATATCTTCCTTCTAGGCTTGCACTATGAATCTTATACAAAGTTTATAGTGTGCAAGTGGAAAGAATACAACAATAAACACATCCAATAACAAGATACAAGAGATTCAACACAATGGAAAAAGAACAACTTCATATCTGACCTTCATTTAAATAGTAGAAGATCCTGATACAATAGATCTACAGATCTGGGACAATATAGCTGAGATCTAGCAGCACAAATTATAATAATCCTCAAGACGGTCCAAGAAGAGAAGATACAATCCTCCAAAGGCCAAATAGTTGCAAGAGACGAGTGCCAAATAGTTGCAAGAGATGAATGAAAATATGAGATCCTTGCCCTCTGGAGTGGAAAACCCCTCAAATTGACTGAGCTGCGCACTAGTTCCTAGTTGTAGCTTATGGAGATTTTGTCCCTCTTCCTCCTTAGCTCCAATACCAACCAAAAACATTGTAAATATTGGATTTAAGGTCTAGAAACATTGTAGATGAGTTCCCTTGCTGAAGAATGGTGTTTTTATCCTCAAGATGAATAGATCTGCTTCATAAATTGCGCCCTTCACTAGGAGAAATCGTGCCACACTCACAATAAATAATTTCCTAACCAAAACACACCAAAAATAGGCCAAGAAAGGAATTACAGCCTCTACCAAGCTATCTCAATAGCAAACCCTTTCATATCTCCTTCTCCTTGGGCAAATCGAATGGAACTAGCTCCCCAAGTGCGCACTACCTTCTCTGAACATGTAGAATCCACCTATGACTGAGATAGAATGGTGAGGGAGGAATCTTGCACCTCCATTACCAAGCTTGGAACAGGTTGGGTGGGATCTTTCACCACATAGCTGTTCTATAGGGTTTGTTCTGCCAAAACCCTAAAAACATCTTTGGCTCTAGAGCTCAAGATGCAAAAGTAAAAATGTCAAGAATGAGGAGTGAGGCACCCTCCTTTTTCCTTTATACCCTCGTTCTAATTGTCAGTTGAGTTAGTTGACCACCTTATAAGGTTAACTCTTTATTTTTCTTCATGTGGTTTTTTTTCCACTTACTTTACCTTTCCCCATAAGTCACTTTTAAATTATAACATTGTGCTTAGGTGAATACTTTAGAGTCTCTTAGTCCCCATTTCTCATGAGACTATAGTCTAGTGGGGACATTTAGACTACTAAGTCTCTGTAATCCTCTTATAAAGAGGTGGGGGACATTACAACGCGGTATAGGAAACCAATATTTGATGGTAATTTTATTGATTTCTTTGCTATCTGTGCACATCCTCCACGTATTATCCTTTTTGAGAGTCAACATTGTCGGTACAACACAAGGACTCGTGCTTTCTCTTACCATGCCTTTCTTTATAAGTTTTGTCATTTGTCGATTGAGCTCTGCATGCTGTGTAGGACTCATCCTATAGGCATCTTCATTAGGCAAATATTATCCTCGGATTAGATCAATGTGATGTTGAATATCCCTCTTTAGTGGAAGACCATCAGGTAGTTCATTAGGGACAACATCAACATATTCTTCTAGTATCTTGGCCACTTCATTAGGGATTTGTATGTCTTCCCCAACTCCTTTTTGCACTATTAATGCATAGCATAATCCCGTTGCCTTCATTTCCTTAACAAACTCTCTTTCTGACAACATATTCTCAACTTTCCCCTCATCCTTAAGGGGTACTAAGACAACTTTCGATCCATCCTTCCAAAAGGTGTAGGTATTATTTTCTCCATTATGCATGACTTTTCTGTCATTTTGCCAAGGCCTCCTAAATGACAAATGACATGCATTCATTAGAAAGACATCACACCAGACTTCATCTTTACAAGTCTTACCGATGGAAAATTTGATCAAACATCTTTTAATAATGGGGACTTTGTTCCCTTTTTTGAACCATGCAATTCGATAAGGATGGGGTTGTGTTTCACAACGTAATTTCAATTTATCTATCATCTCTTTGAAAACTATATTCTCACAACTGCCACTATCAACAATAACTTGACATATCTTTCCCCTGAAAGTGCATTTGGTTCGAAAAATATTTGTTTGAAGCCAAGAATCTTCATTGCCTTTGCTCCTTTTCGGGAATCACCATTGACCTCTGTATCATGAGATTCTCCCCCATATCAGGAGGGACTTCAGATTCATCTCCTTCTTATTCATTATGAGCTTGGACCAAGTTTAATTAGGTTGTTGTCCTTGCTTCGGCTCTCGAATGTTATAATTTGGGCATTCAAATGTTCGATGGCCCTCTATACCACACCCAAAACACACATAAGTTCCTCCTCTGCCACCACCATAACCTCTACCCCTTTGAAACCCTCTTCCTCATGATTGATTCAGGTTACCTTGTGAAGTATCTTCTGCTTTCTCAACTCCTTGGGACAATTTTCCTCTAGCATAGTTAAAACGACCCCGTGAGGTACAAGATGTACCGCTCCTTGCTCCTTTATTCCTTTGAGTAAATTTTTGGTTTTGTTTTTCCTTGGCATTTAAGGCTAATTAGTATGCCTCTTCCATGTTGCGAAATATATGCATGCTCAGTTCATCTTGAATAGAAATTTTTAAACAATTCACATACCTTGCAGCCAGTTGCTCATCAGTTTCCTGGTGATCCACGAAGATGGACAACTAATAAAATGTGTTTGTGAGTTCCTCCACGGTGGACAGGTTTTTCTTCAAGTTATAAAATCTACAAAAAAGGGTCTAGGCATAGTCCAAAGGCATAATTTTTTCTCGCAATTTCTTCTCTATCTTATTCCAAGTCATAATTTTGTCTTTTCTATTTATTTATTTATTTTGTATTTATGCACATGATCCCACCAGATCATGGCATGACCCTTCAACTTGGTGCATGTAAATTCCATGGAGTTCAACCAATCTATTAACTCCTCTGGTTTAAGAATCCCTGCATATTTTGAAACCTCCATTTTGATCCCATCGTTTCTTCCTTCTAGAGCCCTGAGCATCCTTTCTTCAAAAGTCATGCACTCTAATTGTTCTTCTTCATGTTTGTAACAGATCCACGACGGGGCATAAAAAATTTTGCTTTTCTTAAAGGACAAATTCTCTATTCATGGTTTCTAATTTGGAAAGTCAGGGAACTAGTCCGACCTCCCGATCAAGGATCTCCGATTTTGAAGACAAACGAATCTCTGAGACCCTATTGGTCTCGCTCTGTAATTAAATGCAAACCTTTTTGACTTCCGGGTGCAGGTCTAACGGTACTCGCGACCTTCCCTTCGCGCTTGGGGAATCTCTACGTTTGGGCGCTAGCCCCTTTTATGATAAGCCCCTCCTTGAGGTGACCTTGGGCAATAACCTCACGCAAACACACAATTCTGGGTGCAGTCAAAGGCAGTTTGAAACCAAACTACCTCTCAGCCCACAATTCTCCTTGAGCCTCCACATGTCCTTTCTTCAAAACCGTGGTTTGGATTGCGGTCCACCCTCAACTTTTTAAAGTTCACGCATCTCCGATCCCCGCAATGCTACGGGACCGTCGATCTCACGATCTTGACGGTGCCTCTGATTTGACGACTCAGATCTATCCCTTTCAAAGTTGGGGATCAAATATGACCTCTTTGAAATCAACGACTGTGATTTGTTTCGAAATTTCGGACTTTAGAATTCTCAAGTCTAAAACTTTCCTTTCTTCCGTACGCCAATCTTCCAGAGTTGACGATTTGCAGACACCTGTCCTTCTCAATCAACGGCTTTGCCTCTGCTTCGAGGGTTTGACCTTTCAACTAGATCAATGGTCCTGAGGCCCTTTTCTCGATCAACGGTCAAGATTTCCTTCGGGTCTCCGGACTTCTGATATCTCAAATCTCAAACTTCACTTCCCCTCGAAGTAAGCGGATTCCTGCCGCGTGTCCACTTGAATTGGACGGTCGAGACTTGCTTCGAGTCTTTACCAAAACCTACAGATTTATGCCACCTATCCTCTTGATCCGATGGCTATGAATTACTCCAGAACTTTGTCTGGAATCCATCGATCTATGCCACATCTCTTATGGATCAGACAATCCAGATTCATCTTGAACGATCTGACGCTTGAGATTTACTTCGGATGATATAATGACTAAGATTTACTTCATATGATCAGACGATTGAGATTTACTTCGACTCTCCCGCTCTCTGGACTTCGGGAGTCTCAAATCTCAACTGAAAACTCTCAAACTCTCCGGAGTCCACGATCTATTGCCATGCGTCCCTCTAGATCTGGCGGTCTATATTCACTTAAGGTCTTCGGGAATCTCAATTCTCAATTGAAACCCCGGTGCGATTCACCGGAAGCTCATGATCTATTAACGTGTGTCCTCTATAAATCAATGGCCCTTGTCTCCTTCGGGACTTCGGCCTTTGGAGACCTCAGATCTCAATTTTCCTCACTCTTTGTTTCTCCCAGAACGGTTTTACCCAGAGTTCACAATCTTATGACATGTGTCCTCCCACAGATCGACGGTTCCCGACTACTTCAGTTGTTCGGGCTTCGACAATTTCAAACTCTTCTCCTTCACGTTCTCCCAGAGTGCTTCCACTTGGAGTTCATGATCTATCGCCACGTGTCTCTTTGGATCTAACGGTCCATAGGCCTTCGAATCTTTGGTACTTCGGGAGTTTCAAACTCTTATGCACCCATTTCTCTAGAGTGCTTTTACCCAAAATACACGATCTCCCAACACTTATCCCCCTGGCGATCAATGACCAAGATTTACTTCGGTTGTTTGTCCTCCTCCTTGTCCACAAACCTTTGAAGTTGTGGATCTTATGCCACATATCAACCTTGACGTTGGACGGTTTCGATTGACTTCGAAACTTCGGGACTTCGCAAGTCTGCTCTCCTGTGCACTTTCAAAGGGTTAGGCCTCATGCACTTTCCTTGGGATCCAACAATTGTTGGTCCTTGTGCTCAGATCTAATGGCCCAAATATGATCTCCTCCTGCACGCTCTTCTAATTATCTGGATGTGGATCCCAGCGGTCCATATCTTTCACAGTGCTCGATCCAATGGTCACTGTTACTCCTCCTCTTGAGCTTTCACTTTCTTCCCTGACTTAGAAGATTTCAGATGTTTAGAAGGTCTCGACCTTCGATTTACTTCCTGGGAGCCTTGATGTATGGGTCTCAACCTTCGATTTACTTCCTGTGAACCCTGATGTATGGGTCTTGACTTCTGCTTCCCTCATGAGCTTATGAACTTGAAACAAGTTCGCCTCTTGGACCTCATTTGCTCTTCTGAAAGCGCTAGTCTCTTCTGAGCTTGGTCCTTAGAGAATTTTGAATTCCCATATACTCCTTGTGTTAATATGCTCGCATTAGATCGACAGTCCACGACCTTCCTCGATCCAACGGTCCATATCACATCGCAACTTCAGGTTTCGGAAGTTTAATCACACCAACGCTCGATTCTCCCATCGTGCGAACTGCATACTCACAGATCCGATGGTCAAGGTGGGTCCCGATAGATCCTTGGATCTATGGTCTAGATCACATCACGACTTCGGGTTATGGAGGATCCATCCCCTTCACGTTGATTACCAACATCCATCGATCTTGCGAAGACTGAAGGAGTTGAGGCGTTAAAACCTGCGCTCCTTCTTCTAATCTAGGGGTTGGGACAGACCTTGGATTCTCCCGAAAGGTCTCATCCATTCGTCTTCCAAACGAAAGGATATTCCCTTTCGATACTTGAATCTTGTTATCCTTCCTGAGCTTTGTCAGTTATGAAGGATTTAAGAGCGTTGCGCTCTTTCTCCTGAACTTAACACTTAGAAGGGTCTTCTGCACAACTCTTACGCCCCTTCATCAAGTCTAGAACTTAAGTGGTTCTTGGTCATTGCTTGCCTCGCAGAGAGCCTGTGCATATATGCACTACCTCTCATGAGATTAACAAACTCCGTCCTCCAAGGGACTCATAATGATTAGGAGGGTCGACATGCATACATGAAACTATGCCCACGGTCGACAAACTTGCAGTTCGTGGCTTTGGCTTAAGCCACAACGGGACACAAGCATTTACGAGTATAAAAACATGTCCAATTCGTACAATTTCCTACTTGCCTAGTTACACAATCAAGCAGACAGAAAAGGGGTACAATATAAATGATTAAGCAAACATATCCATCCCTACAACATTCACAGGATATCCAACTTTAATTCACAGTACCACTTAAATACACAAGATATGCGATTACTTATCTATTACAGTTGGTAGCCAACTAACTGACTGTGGGTGTTCGTCCTTCCACCTGACCATAGGCTCAGAGGCATTCATTCTTAGCACTATGGCCACCCCCATGCCAAGCCATGATATGACCAGGGAACTCTCGCATTTCTCAAGGATTCTTTCTCTATTTCAACTTCCGCTCGGGTTTTGTTCTCTGCAAACTTTCAGAGATTTTTTTCTCTGTTATGGACCTGGGCGAGGTTTATCATATGCTCACTCGACATCAAGCTGGTGGCCTTTTGTTCCTCATCTGCTGGAGAGCTCCGTGCATTCTCCTTACCGATTTTTTTCGTATCTTTTCCCCAGGATGGTTCTCGACCCATTCTATTCCTTCTGTCAGAAGGGAACTCGGGTCAGCTTGGTCTGTCATACCCAGTGGTACTTCGAGCTGACAATATGCAGTTAGATCATGCTCCCATTCATGGGAGTGGTTGATAATTCAACCACTGGTTCTTTCTTCATTAACTGGTTTCTCTCCCTGGAATCCGAAGGAAATTTATTATCCCCATCAATGGAAATTTGGGGTTATTTGATATAATGAACCCTCTCTTATAGTTTTCACATTCTTTCCTCTAGTGATATCATGGATAATACTTTCAAGGCTTCACCCCCACAGTCAATTATTGGCAACTCAAACAATAATACATTTACACTGTCCACATGCCTTACCATGGTAATCCTATTTTATGATTAATTACAAGCTGGGGGAAACAGGGGTGTTGCAATGTTCTATATGTTGATCTACATCTCCTTGGTCTATCTCCTCAATAGACACTTCTCTTTGTATTATTCTTTGACTAGCCAACATGTTTGTAAGATCTGCTACTTGCCTTTGGAGGTTTTGCATATCTCTACGCATCTGAGCAAGACCTGCTCTTCCTCTCCCAACCATCTTCCTATTATGGTACCAAATGATGTAGCCAATAAAATCTGATTCATTCACGAGATCAAAAAAACATGCAAACACACAAGAATGGAAAATAACTCTCTTTAATTCCTTCTCCATCCTAACTATTACAATGGAAGTTCAACCCCTTATAACTATTATCTTATATTTTTAAAAACAACTAATTTTAGAAAGAAAAAAAAAACTAATTTTAGAATATTCTCGCATGACTCTAAAACTGACCAATAACTAAAATCTAACTAGAGTGACACTATTTGTCAACTCATTTTTATGATTAGGTGCATAAACTAAGAGATAACTGATAATTACTAATTTAAAAACTCTTGTAAAATAACTAAAACCCTAATTTGAGGCCTTATATGAAGGAATTTGTCTCTGGAAAATTGTCAAAACGATGTTTGATATAAAGGATCACATCGACATGGCAGTGAACTTTGAGAGGTGCAACTCCCTGTAAAATTTCATCCCAAACAGATAACTAAGTCAAAAGTTATGACCCTCGGAAATCCCTGCGTCATACAAGATGGTCATACAATAGTTTTACAATGATTTTCTTTCAATGATTTATGAAATCCTTTTGAACTTGTTTTTTTTAGGACATAGTATTGCTTTTTTTTTTAACAGAAACTGAAAATTTTATATTTATAAAAAGGGCATGACCAAGGTCGCATAATACATAGGAGGGCGCTGGTAAAAGAGATACCGGTAACAAGATTTCCATAAAACTTACAAAACTAAGTCTAGTTTTAGTTCAACATTGTTGTAGATAGAAGTTGCAACTCTGTCCTTAAATTGTCTAAGAGAGATTTAATTGAGCCATTTTAAAAAACAGAGGGCTTTCTTACTGATCTTCTTTAAAGTTGATCTTCTTCTGGAGGAGGTTCTCACGCCACATTCAGGTCTAGTAGCATGGGTTCTGATCTTTTTCCAGTTTCCTCATTCTAACTTTGAGCTGGTGAATTTGGTGGTCTAGCTTCCACCTTTGCTTCTATGTTCTCCCCTTGTCAACGAAGATACTCGACTTCATCCTGTAATTGGCTTATTAACGTGCAGTGTTGGGACAAAGTGTCCAGCGTGAAGGAGAGAGTGGAACTGTGAGAGTCAAGACATAGAGATAATTGCTGGGTGGTGGTGAAATTATCACCCACCAAATCTTCCTCCTGTCTCTCTCGAGCTGGATGCTGAGCCATAACTCTTAACAAACTGATAAACGAAAGTACCAGAAAATTACCTTTAGACCAATCACACTTGATGCTTCATTTGTTGTTGTTGCTTCCTTTGTCATTGTCACTTCCTTTGTTGTCGATGCTTCCTCTATTGCTAGTGCTTCCTCTGTCGTTGATGCTTCCTCTGTTGCCTGAAGCGGTTCATCCCGTTCTGGTCCAAATGCTAGATCCCGTGGTACTTGGTTGTTATGCTTCCTCTTTCTTACTTGTATTCCAATCTACGAAATTCCAGTAGGACTGGCTGAGGTGGTGAATCAAAGGCTTGCCTTTAAATTTATTATCGTGAGGAGAAACCTTGATGCATGAATGCCACCAGTTTTGACCGAGCTCACGTATTAAGTGTCTTTCATGCTTTGAAGTGCCATGTATTGCTTGCTTTCCCTTGCTGTAGATCATGATGAAATTCCTTTCGCCTGTCCTCACCTCAAGTGGAGTAATGGTGGATTTGATGTTGCATGTTTCTTTACAGTCATGGAGGTTCTGATACGATGTAATCCCACGAAGGAGTAACACAGAGTGACCCAAGTTCACCATGCAAACGCCTTGCTTCTTACAAATTCCCACGACCCAGGAGGTACGGGGATACTTCACCTCCCATTTTATTACGTGTTGCTTACTGCATGGGCCTTCCATCTGTTGCGTTGTGGGAGGCTAGCGCCAGGTGGATCTAAGGGGAGTGGGGGCTTCGTCATTAGGGAGGGGCTGAGAAAAGGACCCTCCCTAGTATGTCCATATTCCACGGGGCTTTACTGATTGCCTAGTTAGCCTTTACATCAACTTCTTCATTGTTTGCGCAGGGAACGTGGAAGAAAGACATTTGAATTGAGGACAAGATTGATTTGATCCTCTCTATTATTCTCTTCAGCTTGGATTTCTTTGGGGCAGTCCCTTTGACAAAATGTCAAATTGTATTTTTTGAGTCCCCTATTATGATGATGTTGTTGAGCTTTCGTTCTTGAGCCAAGAGCACTCCTTGATACATCACATAGGCCTCTGTCATGTTATTGGTGGTTACACCCAAGTTCCAGGCGTAATCTAGCATCATTTTTCCTCTAGGCCAATACAACACCCCTCCTCCACCTGCCTCCCCTAGGACATGGCATTGTTAAGTCTACTACTTGTTTTCAATTACTTGATAGATAATATACTTTATATATGATGGTTGTGGTTCTTTATGGATTTATAGTGAAATATTTTGAAGAGATATCTTTGGATGACCTTTTTCAGACTATGCCTAAAGCGTCTGAGTATTGTATTTTTGTTTATCTCGAATAAAAATACGTATTTTTTCTTGGAAAAAGAAGTCAACTATTCAAGATTCAAAAGCATTTTGTGGTGGTGGAAGTTTACTTCATTGTGGACCACCACTAGTAAATCATTTCAAGTGGTATGGTTTTCCTTAAAGAATGGTGATGAATCAACTCACATTTGCATATAGTAACTAGTGATGATTATCATCACCTTTAGTTGACCACTGAGTTATGACAGGTTTTACCACCTCCGAATAAAATATTACTTATACAAAAAAAAACTTTGTTAATTAAAAAATTGGTTTTAAGATGCAAATTATCATGATAACATGATTACATCTTCCCTCACTCATGTACAAAATTTGTCGTTAATATAATTGTTATTTATATAAGTTGTTTATCCACCACTTAAAAAAATGGGATGTCATGTCATCCAAGTCAACTTAATGACCATGACATCTTATATCACCAAACTCAACTTAATGATTACGATGGATTACATAATCCATCAAGCCATAAAAAAACAAACGTATCACCTTTTACTAAACTTAAACCTTGATCAACAACTTGATAAGCTCTTTGTAACATAAATTTAAATAATCCACATTATACAAATTAAGATTCAAATTTAACATTTTACAAACATAAATTTAAATAATCCACGATATTCAAATTTAGCATTTCACAAGTGACCAAATTAAGATTCAGATTTAACATTTCACTAGTGACCACCATTTAGAGTTACATCTTATAAATTAATTCTAAATTTGGTAATGAATTATTTATGGGAGTTTGGTAAATTTGGTAAATTTATAAATAATCATATATTATAGTGAGATTTTAAAAATTAATATATAAATTTTAAATAATTATATAGTATAATGAGGTTTATGTTTTACCTTTCTTTCATTCATATAATATTTAATGAGGTGCAATGCCCTCTTCTACTATGATTTTTTTGGTTGATTTGTTGTTATTATTTGAGAGTAGTCGAGTTATAATAATGACTCAAATGGTTGATAGATACACTTTTGGATTATGTGATCCAGATTTTTAATTTGATTTTGTTTGATTTTGACATGTGTTTTGATATCCTTGTGAATGTATGAGATGACCACTTGTTTTAAGTTTATGAACAGGTTAAGTTGTTTCTTGACATTGATGTGTGTTCAATAATTATATAGGTGGTATGAACTTATAATGATAAGTGGTGCCATGGGATATTGAATATGAATGCATGTTTATATGATGAAATTTATTGTATTATGTAATGTTAGTGATGGTTTGTCAAGTGTGATAGGAAGAACCACAAACACATATAGACTCCATATAGACTTAAGCTGTGTGGCACCAAGATGGCATCAAAACATTGATGGTTGCCATGTGTATATTGGTGTGTATTTTTTATTCATGATTATTGGACAATACTATTTGATGTGTTTTTCTCTAGATGTATATATACATGGGAATAATAATTGCTAATTAAGCTTACAGATGGGCAAACGGTTGTGACATGATGAGTATCATCAGGGAGAGGAGGTATAGGTTGTGTATTCCTACCTACTAGCCTCCCTATCATGTAATGGGTTGAAAAACATAGGTTTTTGTCTAGAGGTTACACATTGTCATGAGGGCAGGTCATGGCTTTAATCACTCACGAGGTTTTGTTGAGGAGTGCATAATGAGGTGTCAATCCTTGTTTCTCAGTGACCATCAATATCTCGCCAGAGGTAAGCGTGTTGGATTAACTTGGTCCCAACTGTGATATTATTCCCCCGCCATAAAAATGGATACTTGAAGGGCTCGATCTCACCCTTGGTATCACACACTTGAAGAGTTGTAGAGGTTATGTCTAGCTCCTTGTGTAAGGTGCTTGAAGAGTTGCATTGATCATGTCTAACTTTTGGCACCGAATACTTGGAGGTTTTGAGTTAACTTGGTCTAACCATTGATATCAACTTTGGTTTGTATATGTGTATATTTTGGGAGAAAATTATCCTTTGACTTGCATAATTATTTTGGCATAAAGAAATGAAAAGTGTACGTATAACTTGATTGTTCATGTAGATATATGCATATTTTATAAAAAGGGAAAAGTGAGATTAGACTCACCTTGATGTTTGGAAAAACATAGTAGTTGGAAATAAAAGAAAGAAAGTGAATTTTAACAAGGGCAACACGCTGCATGTATTGCCTCCGAAAACTTTACTTTTTAGTGTCTGCACGGCTTATATAAATATAATATTCAGACATTTCCTTAGTCATTAAAAAAGAATGCAGATTTGCACTTCCCATGATCTTTATAATAATTAAAAAAGTAAAAACACCTCAATGTTTCTTATATTTTAAAATATGACTTAAAAGTTTAAAAATTACTACATACAAATTTCTATAAAATTATACTAAAAGATTAAAAAATGTTAATAAATGTAAAATTATCGAAATTGAAAGATTAAAAAAATATTAATAAATGTAAAATTATTGAAATTAAAAAATTAAAAAAAATTAAGAAATGTAAAATTATTAAAATTTTAATAAGTGTAAAAAAATTGACATTTAAAATTTATATGTTTACCTCATTTGAAAAAACAATACAATATTAGATTTTAACATATATTATAATACAATATTACATTATATTGCATTACTCTAGGTTAAACCTTTTACAATATTATATTTTAGTATGTAAATAAAATAATGGCTACCCATTACTTTTAAAATTTAAAAAATTAATGAATATAGCTTTAGGGATACCGCAACACTACGAAATATCGCTTTGGGGATACCACAACTTTATTTTAATTTATGTATGGTCTAGATATTAATAGCTTCGAAATTTGAGCAGATTTAACCTCATCCTACGTGTCAAGTAAGAGTTGGCTTCGAGATTTGAGCAGACTTACCCTATACTTGTCAAGTAAATGCTAGTTTCAAGTTTTCTTTACCTTGGAATTGTAGTAAAAATGTAATCAGTATAAGACCAGGCGATGGAGACAAAGGCGGAGAACTTCCACGCGTTTTAATTCGATCTGCCCACCACGCTCACCGTCTCACTGGCATCTTTCGGACGCGCCTTTATCTCTATCTCCGTCTGCTCCAGATATGACAGTTTGTGGGGAGGTTTGAGTTTTTTTGTGGTCCAGTCTTTTCTCATTAATTTAAGGTTTCGAAATATGTGAAGGCTGCAATAACACTATCAAGTTATCGACCAATGAAAAGTTAAAAAAATACTATTTTTGTTTTTTAAAAAATAATTTTTTTTAATTGTTATGTTGAACATTTAAATTGATATATATTTTTCAAGTCAACACAAAACTAATATGAAAGTCAATGCTAACTCATTGCTATATTCTAATTTGCACCTGCAGTAAATTGACAACCTCAATAAACTTCTCATTGATATTGAACAGAGTCTAACGGATGGCTTGGTTATCTTCTTTATGTCTTTGCAAGACTTTCTTCAAATCTCGCCAATCAATGTCACCCATCCTTGCTTTGTGCAAACCATGAAAAGACAGGAAAATAATAAATGAATTTTTTTTTCCACCCTTCACAATTCTGGAAGAAAATCCCCAATTGTTCAACGAGAATCCAATGCTACAGGAAACCCACAAGAATGGTTTTGGGAGACTGGATCGGTGAAAGATATATAATTTAGGAACATGAGGGAACATCAAATGAACTTGTAAGTGATCAAACCCAATTGCAAATTCCACCAACAATGAAGAGGCAAAGTAATTTTTAGTTTTGAATCCCTCCTCGCTGACATTAGAGACGAACCATTCAAAATCCCAGGCTACTAATTCACCAAAGGATGTCGACACACTCCATCTCTGCTTAGAAAACTACCACTCATCCAGACTCCACCAACTTCTATTGCTTTCCATCTCCAGAACGTTCCCTCATTTGAAAGGCCTCCCACACAAATTACCATTTAATTTGGGATGGTCAAGCCCCTTCATCCAACATTTGGACCGCACAGTATTTCGCCAGCTAGTTCTATATGAGTTGGGTTTACTTTGTTCATTGGAATATGTAAAATGATTCCTACCATTGAATTATGGAATGGGACTCGAGAAAGTAAACACATCTTTTACTAGAGTGCCTTTGTTTAGATACAAAGTTATTTTGGCCCATCGGTCCACATAGATGTTGTGTTCTCTTTTGGTGTGATAAAAAGGCAATTTTCTCAAATGCGGAGGCTAGGCTATGAATACTAGCCATGATAGCACTTAGGACATTGTTTTCCACGTGATTATGATGGACTATGGCTCTTATTATCATCATTGAATCTCCCAAGATGATTATCTCCTTGAGTTCAAATTATTTTGCAACTTCCAGGCCCATCCATAGTGAGTAGGCCTCTGTTAGATTGTTGGAGATATTGCCTATCCCCTAGGCATAGTAGAACAATCTAATTCCTCTGGGAACAAAAATATGCCTCCCTGCACTTGTCGCCCCAAAGTTTCTAGGTTTTTCACCTAGCAAGGAATGTAATAATTATTTGCATTAAGAAAGCGATGAATATCTCTTAATGTACCCTTGACATTCATTTGCATTTGATCGAAACCCCGTGTAGTACTTGAAGAAACTCTTGCTTGTGTTGGAAACATCTACTGAATTATATTATTAGTTGAATTTTACTAGATTGTTTCATATTTCTTGTTGTTGAGCATATCATTGTAAAGGACTAGAGAGATAGTTGGAGCCTTATTTGGTTAAAAAAGTGTTGAAATAATGTAACTGCGAAGAGCATTCTTATTATTTTGTTATTGGATTAAATCCCCATTGTGGATTAATCATGTCATTATT
>ML781854.1:986546-998197 GCA_009831015.1 Picea engelmannii | reverse complement strand
AGAGAGAGAGAGAGAGAGAGAGAGAGAGAGAATAATTTTCCAAACTAATCAATGTTTTATTTTTATATATAGCAGCTATGATTTCATCACATTTAACATTGTATCAAAAATATATCTTGATATATTGAACAAACATTGTGCAATGCTTTGATTCTTTTCCTCTAACATTTATGCAGTATCCACTTGTTTTAGCAATGTTACTTGAATTTTACATAAATATAATAAGGGTTGTATGGCAATTTAGTTTCTCCCTGTTTTTTTTTTCAAGTGCGAAAGTTGTAGATCATAGCATGGACTTGACATGGTCATAGTGGGCAAAATTTTAAGGATCTCTACTTACCTTAAAATGTAGAAAACTTGGTGAATCTTATTAATTCTTAAAATGCCAACGATAAAAAAATTGACAACATTTTAGTAAAAATATCCAAATTTTAAGGATTTTATATAGTTTTCTAGAAAATTTTGGTGATTTTTTAAGTTAAATAATTCTATCATTTAGAATTTGGGTGAATTGTTTTTGGAAAACAATGTAAATTGGGAAATATTTTTGGAAAAACAAGGGGGAATTAACCAAATGGTGAAATTTAGCCCCATATTTTTTCTTGGGACTCCAATGGGAAATTGTGTTGAAATCACCAAGGAAATGCACCCGACCTCGTCCCTTTGAGACTCCCACCATCCAGGTGTGGCGAACCATGACTAGAATTTAACCTTGGTATTAATAATTGACTACCTTACCACTAAGCCAAAGCCCCATTATCCAATTGTCAATTTTTTTAGTGCAACATCATATGAAGTAGTCTGACTAGTATTTTTCAAACAACACTTAGAGACATGCTCAAAACATCTATGGTGTAGTGATAACATACTACAAAATCAAAGGAAAAACAATTTGAAACATGGATATCTGTAAAGAAACTTGCTACAACTCCATGAAGTAAAAACTTGAAAATATATAGCCTTGCATACACAACAAATGAACAAATTAAGTGTGTTTCTTTAAATCACTTATGGCAACCTATTAATGTTTGAATAAATAGTTCAAAAAACTCCAAATTGAATCCAAATTAACTTTCGCCACCATTTTAAAAGCACAAAGAAACCACGGGGTGGCAAGTTCTGGTGGAAGTCTCTTTGATCTCAATAAAAAATAAAAAGTTTTTCAGTTATCTTGGGGTTTAGGCATTGCTAAGAACAATGGAGTGGAAGCTCAGAAGGCCTTACAAGGGATCATGGTGCTTTTCGATCAAGGTATTCACAACATTGATGTTATAGGTGATTCAACTGTCGTCATAAGGTCACTCTCAAGAATAAATCCTATCGATGAAGTGAGGGTGGATAAAATTTTACAATGGATTCTAGCCTTGCCCCCCAAGCTCCAATCAATACCCTATTGCCAAATAAAAAGAGGGTTTAACAAAGATGTGGCTAGAAGGGAAAATATGAGTGTCGAAGGTAAAATTATTTTGTGTCATAAAAGGGGGCCTAAGGAATCCCTAGTCCCCCTCCCATGACCATGGTTTTGATCGATTCTAAGGCTTTGCACGTCATCCATGGCATCTTCCATGCATTAACACAGGTAGGATTCCACTGTCCACTTGGTAGCCTTCATGCATGGAGAGGATGGAGGGGTTTAATTTACTTCATCCATTCTCACTTCATCATTCCCTTGCTTGAATGGGTAATGTAATGCCCCATACTTTCAATTTAAGGAATAAATGACAAACAAATAGTCTTAAAATGACAAATTAAAGTAAAAAGAATAATAATAAACTAATAAATAAAAAAGATAATAAAATCACTATGATATTATAATTAAAAAATAAAAAGATGAGAAATTACTAAAAAGGTATAAAAGAAAAGCTAATATAAGAAAAGGTCAAAAGCTACATTGTTGATTACTTGATGACAAGTGGAATCTATGCATGCAACGCTTTGCATGGATGGACAAGAAAAATTCTATATAATGAAGTTGGAGAAAGAAGTGTGACATCTTTTTCTTGTGCAATTTGATGGAAAGGCTTAGAAGATGACATAGGTGATTGATTGAATGCTTGGGGGCTCTCAATTGTCTTGACCGAGGGTTTGGTTGGGTTGAGAGTTGTCCCCCACACTTGGTTGCAACATGTTGGATTCAAATATTGGAGCACAATGGTTTTTCATTCACAAAATTTTGTAAGTAAGTTAATTTCTACAACTCTTCGGTAAGATTTTCACCACTCACTTCTCATGTGGATTACACAATTAATGATGAAACCTGTCTTTATTTTTATCAATTAATGGTTGCAATTTGTTATGTTTATTTAAGTATTTAGATTTATTGAAATTTGAGCCATTATATGAAACAACATCCTTGTGACTTCTTCATTTGATTATCCGGCATGTGTGTTGTGGCAACCCAATATCTCTTTACAGTTGGACTTATCTAATGTGAGAAATTATGAGCAACCATGGTTAAATGGTTGCTCACGAAGATTGTCAAACATTTGCATCTAGTTTTGGAGGCTAGAACGAATATTTAGAGCAATGATGATTGGTTGGAGAAGGGCAATGGGTACGCAGAGGCCTTGGGCACATGGTTCATCTAACTAGTTCCAAAAAAGAGAAAAGCCCCATAATGAATTGGAAGGGAAGGTGAGTCACTCATCATAGTTCACCATCCTTGTCATTGTTGCATTAAGGGAAAAATGCAAGGGCTAACAAAAGGACTCCACCATTGTGAGAAAGTGTAGTGTACTTAACCCCAAAACTTCAGAGAATTCACATAAAATATAGTGCAAAACCGAAGAACACAAGACAAAGTAGAGATAAACCATAAGAAATATCTCTTTGATAAGTAAAAGTAGTGAGCTATGTTCACTTTCCTTTTCAAGGAGGCAAACTCCAAGAGCAATGCTCCAAATACAATAACAATTCTTGATAAAACAATACATAACCTTCTACTCACTATATAATTATCTATGGAGGATATTAACTACATACGGACCCCATATAATGACTACTGACCAACTAATTTGGGCCTAATTAATAAAAAGGACCATTTTTCCAATGAGTGACTATTGGATAACTATTTAACGGGCATTAATCAGGGAAGGTGGCCTTGTACATTAATAAAGTATCCAAGTAAGGGGGTTGGGGTAGGACCCTAACATGCCCTCCCCCTTCAAAATAAATGTCGTCCTCGAGGTTGAAGGTGAGGAAATTGTTGTAGAATCATTGTTGGTTCTCATGTGGCATATTTTGGTTGCATATTTTTTCACTGGATCAATGTTTCCTTGATTGTGTGCTGGTGCAACTGGAACTCTCTCGCATCCAATGTTGCTTCTAGCTTCTAGCTAGAGCCAAATGGAACCTTCTTCATCAAGTTCCGGTAGGTTGGTAAGTAATTTGCAATTTGATCCCACAACCTTCTTCAAACAAGACACATGAAAGACTAGATTAATCTTGGAGTGGGTTGGGAGAACCAGCTTGTAGGTTATCTAACAAATGTGTTGTATGATATAATAAAGACCACAAAACTTGGGAGATAAATTTTAGGGAACTTTATCTTTGAGTGATGTATGTTTATAATGTTGCACATGAAGAAACACTTGATCCCCTTTGTTAAAGGAACATTAACATCTAAGTTGATCAGCTTGTTGTTTCATTTGATTTTGCAACATAAACAAGTTGTCCTTGAGGATATGGATAATGGCTTCCCTGGTGTG
The DNA here is from genome assembly GCA_009831015.1 of Picea engelmannii. Taxonomy (NCBI): domain Eukaryota; kingdom Viridiplantae; phylum Streptophyta; class Pinopsida; order Pinales; family Pinaceae; genus Picea; species Picea engelmannii. The sequence continues at coordinate 994,490 of ML781854.1, read as the reverse complement.
AAACATTTTTATCTATTGCATGAAAATTGAAGGTGCATGGTACATAAGATGTCGTTGATAGGGTGTTTGGCCATAAACAACTTCATATAGTGTCATTTTGGTAGATCCATGATAAGTGGTGTTGTTCTAACATTTGGTAAGGGGAAGCCATTATGCCTGTTGGTGAGGCTTTTCAAAAGAAAAACATCTAAAATAGGTTTCTAGTCACTTATTGACCACTTGTATTTGGAAATAAATTTGAGGATGATATGCCATGCTCATATTTAGGTGTGAAACTTGAAGTTTAAATGGTTCATGACAAAATTTTCTAGTGAATGTGAGGTCCTGATACGAGACATTGGAAGTGGGCATACCATGTAGCTCAAAGTTCTGATCCATGGAGGCCTATGCCACTTAGGAATGAGTGAAAGGATAAGATAGGGCACAAAAATGAGCAACTTTTGAAATATGGTAAATAATAACCACAATGATTGATTTGTTACCTGATTTTGGAAGTCCCATGATAGAATCCATTGAAATGTTTGTCCAAATCTGTATTCGAATTGGTAATGCTTGCAATTCCCCTGGTATCTTCATTGTCTCTCTCTTGTTTCTTTGGAAAGCACTATAAGATGCTACAAGGTCTTGGATATTTGTTTTCACGTCGTCCTAGAAGAATGACACTTAGTTCTTTCAAAAGTTCCATGAAAGCTAGAGTGACCAACTATCCGTGATGAATGTATCTCCTTCAAGACTTATTGTTTTAGGGTTGAATCTTTTGCTGGAACAATGCACCCTTTATACCACAATGTATCTTGTTTCCATGTACAACTTTTAGGTGGGTTGGGATCTACCTAAAGCCATTGTATGAGCTGCCTTATAACACTATTTTCTAGCCATTCCTTGCGGGCCTCCTTGAGCCATCCTAGACTTGGTAATGATAAGGCAAGGAGTGACCCATCCTCCTTGAATTGTACAGATAAATCATTGGTCTTGAAATTCTCTTTACCCTTCTTATATATGATATCATAATCATACCCCAACATTTCGATGACCCATTCATGTTTCTCTCGTCAAGACAATCATTGTTCAAGTAAGCACTTCAGACTATGATGGTCAATCTCGATTTGAAAACACCTCTCTATGAGATATGGGCACCAAGTCTCCACTACATGAAGGATATCCATCCTTTCCTTCTTATATGTGGGATTTCCCAAATTGCAGTCGCACAATTGTTTACTGACGAGTGCTAAGGGGTGTCCTTCTTGCATTAATACTATTCTGAGACCTCTCCTCGAAGCATCACATTCCAAGACAAAATCCTGATTAAATTCAAGTAATGTTGATACTGGAGTAGTGCACATGGAATCCCTTAAAGTAGTGAAGGTTTGTGTTGCTACCTCACTCCAAACAAAGGAATTCTTTTAAGGAGTGAAGTTAGGGGAGCTACAATTTTGCCATAATTTTTCACAAATTTCCTATAGTAGACTGTAAGTACAAAGATTCCCCTCAAGCTCTTTAGTGTTTTGGGATATGACCAATCATGCACAACTGCCACTTTCTTAGGATAAACTCATACTCCCTTCTAACTTACAATGTGACCCAAATATTTAACCTCGGTAGCTCGAAAAACACATTTGGAGCGCTTCACAAATAATTGGTTCTCTCTCAAGAGTTGCAAGGACTTATCAACATGATATATGTGTGATTCCGATGCTTTACTATAGATCAAGATATCATCGAAGAATATTAGCACAAAATTGTGTAGGAAGGGTTTGGAAATTTTATTCATGAGACACTAGAAAGTGGATGGAGCACTACAAAGGCCAAAAGGCATCACTATAAACTCATAATGACCTTTGTGTGTTCTAAAGGTTGTCTTTAGGATCTCTCCATATTTCATTATGATTTGGTGGTATCTGTACATAGATCAAGCTTAGTGAAAAACTTTGCTCCATGAAGTTCATCAATAATAGGAATGTGAAATTTGTCCTTGATTGTCAACTTATTGAGAGCCTAAAAGTCCAGAAACATGCACCAAGTGTCTTCTTTAATAACATGACTATTAGTGATGAGTAAGTGCTTGTACTAGGATGTATGACCCCCGCCTCCAACAACTTCCGATTGAAGCTTTCTATTTCATTATTTTGAGAAAAAGGAAGTCGATAAGGACTTACATTTGGTGGACGATTTTTCTAGAAATGGGGGAATGCCATGGTCATGCTCTCCTTGAGAAGGGGGTAAACCCTTTGGTGTCTCAAAGACCCAATGATGTTTGTCAAGGACTAAATGCAAGTATAGCTGGATTTCTTGTGTCAGGTTATCGATAAATTGTATGGTATTAAATTGGGAAATAATGTCAAAGTGGCTTTTCTTTAATAAATTTTCCATATGATTAGAGCTTACTGTTTAAGGGGAGCTTGACTAAAGCATGTGAAGGGTGTGTATATGACCCTCTTTAGTGAAACTTATAGAGGTCTTTGAAATCCATGGTGACTGGTCCCAACATGCATAGCCATTTTCCCCACAATACTATATCACATCCACCCATATTGATGACAAACATATGGGTTTCGAGCTAATAGTCTCCCATACAGAGTTTGAAATTTTGACATATGCCCCCATGCACTACAAGGACAACACCTTGTAGCAGACATTTTCATGGAACCTCCTCGAAAATTTATCCCTTCTTTGTTTATAGTGGAGGTGGGTGACCGAAGGTTTTTGGGAAGTTTTTTTATCAGTGCACCTGTAATGTCCATACACCTCGGTGTTGAACTAATTAGGTGCATCATTATCTGTTATAAACCAAAAAAATACAAGTATTGAACAATGCGCCCCGGTGCACGTACACATTACGATTCGATGCGTATCATTGTCATCTGCCACACTGAGGCAGGGTAAAATAATAAAAAATTACCAAACCGATTTTCATTATTACACCTCGTTTCCAAACTCTCAAACATGCATCGATGCTTGCTCTCCTTCCAAGGTTGTCCCATTTGTAGTGGTCTACAATTTTCTTGATTGCTCCACACATTTCTAAATTTTGGAAAATACCACGAATTTTCATTTCTTCTCTATAGTGGAACCATGCATCCTTAGAACAACAAAGCCCTGGTATATTCTTTATTGCCTTCTTATTTTCATTTTCATTGGATTAAAATTTAAAATTGGCCTAGAATTTCGTCGTTTATATATATATATATATATATATATATATATATATATATATAATTAATTCCACATGGTGCGCTTAAACACCGTGGCTTTCCCTATAAGTCGATGTGTCCTATAAATTTACAGATAGCACCGCCGACAGCGTGGCCATTATAAAAAAACATACTGGTGTCATTTACATAACGTCACCACATGAAATTTTGAAATACCGATGCATTATAAAACACAACACATCGCTAAACAAAATGTCGGTACTCCAAGGAAATGTTAGCACCGTTGCGTTCACATCAATCGATCGTGCAAACTAATATCCAACATAAAAAAAAATTAGCCTAGTGGTGCACCAAAGTCCACCAAACGTACCGGTGTTGTGCAGAACATGACAATGAGCTGAATATTTAATAATTTAGCATATCAATTCATCTTATGAGACACCCAATTACCAGTGCATCATAAAAGACAACACCCCATTTTTTGGTGCGTCATAAGAGACAATGCACTGCTCAAAAACCACTAGTGCTCTAAGAACAATGGAGCCCTGATGTTTTCCCTTTAACCAATCGCATTAACCAGTTCCTAACATAAAAAAATATCTATTAATGATTCAAAGTCCACAAAACACAACACTACCGTGCACAACATGGCACTGGGCCAAATATTTAACAATTTATCATAACGGTGCATCTAATAGAACACCTCGTTACCGATGCATCCTAAAAAACAATGCACCACTAAATAAACGTCGGTACTCCAAGGAACATGAAGTATCGGTGCATTCCTTATAACCAATCATACCGCCTAGTTTCCAGATTAGAAAATTTAACAAAGTGGCGTGTCCTAATGTATTAATCACAACGATGTTGTGCACAACACGACACCACACCAAACATTTACTAATTATCATATCTATGTGTATATGGAATGCCCCGTGCCCAGTTTCATGCATGTCACCGTACCGTTAAATACATATCGATGCTCCCAACATCATGGACCATCGGTGCATTACATAAAACCAACCACACCACCTAGCACATAACACAGACAAAATGACGTAGCAGTGCAATTTTTTGGATAGCCCCATTCCCAGTGTGTTATAAAACAAAATGCACCACTAAAATATGTGCCCCTTCTGTAATAACCATGGAGCACTAGTGTGTTAAACCTGTTATCCCCATTTTGTGGATAACTAAGGAGATGATGTCTCGAGGCCCTTAGGTTGCAGATATGAAGTGCCAAGAGACTACATGACCAACAATACCCTTTGCACAGATGGAAAACCCACTCACCACCACAGATGGTCACAAGTTTATAGATGGCATCCACCACACCAGTTGGCTTCTGGAAGGTAGTGGGCCTTGCTCCATGAGGTAGAAGTCAGTATTATGGTGAGCATCATTTCAATACATAAGACATTCAATTATGTTGTATCTTAGATTGCTTTAGATTTCATGATATGTGCTTGGACAATATGCCTTTTTCCCTGCTTCACCTTAGTAGTTGACATTGTGCCCTAGTAAGTGGTCTTCTTTGGGAATGGGCTTTCTACTGGGAAATCCCTTAATGAGCCATTGCACCGTTCCGACCATACTTACCATTTCCCATCATTAGTCCCCTCTATTTCCTTATCTCTTGGGATTTTAGGGTGTATTGACCCAAGAATGGGTTGTCCCTCATTCTATGGGAAGAAGGGGCTAAAGGCCCAGAGGGGTTGGTGTTGGGTAAAAGATAAAAGCCATATATAAACCTTCCAGATGCTTCACCCATGGATCACCCAAGAAAGCAATAAACGTTTATCTCTGAATAAACGAGACCCACAACATAATAATAAATGCTTAAAAGGGTAGTTGAAGGATAGGAGGTATCATCATGAGCTGACCTATCACGTCCATGAATATCTAGTGGTATGACATTGTCATCATTTGGTCACCAAACCAGGGCAATGACTCTCAGTTGCATGGCTGAGAAAGGTGGTCTCATCACGAGCCAACCTTCTCATTTCCATTAGGTATTTGTGGGTGACATTGCCACCACCTGGTCACCACGCCGGGGCAATGACCTTCAATCTCTCCTTATGCTATTATGAAAGAAAGTATAAATAAAGAAAGATAAAAGGAAAATGATGGACTTGGAAAAAGTGCATTGTGGACGAAGGTACCACACACCCTCTAGAAAGGCACCCATGAATGAGACATTATGACCCGTGGTATGTCATGAGCCCTATTCCCATTTAGTCTTGACCCCACCCACCTCATGCACCTTACATGTCTTAGAGAGGAACCTCTCGGAGGCTCTCCTTGACCTAGGGAAGGATCTACCCAATAGGACACCTCGTCAACCCTCCCATACTTAAACTTGACAAGTTGCATAATGTCTTTGAGTTGTTAATTTTTTTATATAGTAATATTTGATGCACATGCTTAGATGGCTTATTTATTGATTGGATCCACTTATAATGATGTTATGACTTGATCTCCTTGGAGGGTGTGTTCATTTGTCTTTGTAGGACCTAGTTGGTGGACAATTTTGGGAGAACAAGCCTAGCTTGGGCTTTCATGCGGCTACAAGCCCACAAGATGGATGTCAGGGGCCCACATGCTATATGAGAGAAAGATGAGTTGGACGACCTTGATGATGAGTTGGACGACCTAGCCCACCCATTGCTTGCCAACCTATTTGCCCAGGAGGGGAAAAATGTCCCACTTTTGGGCATGACATCATGATATTGGGGGCTAGGGCTTGGTGCTGAGGTGCCACCCATTTGAACTTGGATGTTTAGAGGAGAAGAGGGTCTTCACCATGATGAGATCACCTAAATGCTTGACACATGTCCTTGGGAGGCCCTTCCATGCTTCTCCAACACCAACGACCTCCTCAAAGTGACAAAATGTCCCCTAAAGGGGTGATGTCATCCTAGATTAGGGTTTAATTTGTGAAAAAGATGAAATTTTAAGTGAATTGTTTAATATTATTATGTTAAGGGGGTAAGATTATGGTTGTTAATCCCTAATCTTGTGTTTTACTCCTTATTTTATGGACAAGCTATGCTAGCTAATTTTTTTATAAATAGAGATCATAAGATCTCATTTTAAACATAGCTCTCCCTTGTGGAGAAGGACTTGGTCTGAAATTTTCGTCCCTCTTGGCCTTTTTCATCTCTTGTACAAGTGTTATGGTTTATTTTTTTTTCTATTGGTGGTGGAGAATTGATGCGCTAGGCTTGGAGACTCTTTCTTATGCATGTGGATAGACTTAACTTGGAAGATTAGGGTTTGATCTAGGTTTTTGTGGAATTGGTAAAGGAAAATATGCATTTATTGTCTTTTGTCTTGCTTTTTTCCATAATTATTGTTAGTTAGAACACTTGGAGAAGTATAAGGGCATATACCCTCCCCATGGTTTTTAATCTTGCTTAAGGAAGGTCATTTTTCACAAGTTGGCTTGGATAACTACAAGGGCGTACACCCTCCAATGTAATATTGGTTTGTTAAACCCTAGGAAGTATAATGGTTTACACCCCTAGGGATTTTGTGGATCAAACATTTTTTAATCCAAGTTTTGCTTCTCAAGGTCAAATACATTCTTCAAGGTTGTGCCAAGAGAAGTACAAGGGCGTACACCCTCTTGGCATTTTCCTAGATTGACTTAGCTACACTTGGGAGGTACAAGGGCGTACACCCCCAACTGCTTAGCCAATACATCTTTTTCATTGACCCCATAAACCCAATAGTAAGGAACTAATCACTTTTAAATTTGCATTGGAGATACAAAACTTTTGCCTCGACAAACATGAAATTTCAACCTTTACAAACTTTCTCTTTTGGATAATGACCTTGATGCCTTGGGGGTTATTATTCCCTTAGGGTGCCCCTTTTCTTCCATAAATTCTCATTGTTGTACTAACTTTTTTTCTACAGCCATTGGGCTGAAAAAAACCACTAACCCTAGGTGTTAATATCTCACTAACTACCCCCTAACTTTCCTCCATTTTTTAGCCATTAATTTCACTAACCAGGGTGCACTGTTCAAGATAGTTTTGGGCAATTTTGTGTGGTTGATTCAGTTATTGCATGTCATTGAATGCTACAGCCATAAGGCTGATAATTGACTGCAGAAAATTATTTTATAAACAACTTATTTTTATTTAGTCTTAAAGTATTATGTTCAAGTCATAATTGATTACTAAATTCATTGATGATATTGCCAATTGATATTGTGTTTTATATGCTGATTTGGATACTTCATTTGCTGATATAAACTGTCATCCACTATTGCAAATTAGGGACAACAAGCTTAACATGCTGATCCATACTAACACATAGCATTGCAAGGTGTCTTTTCTTGTGTTTCGAGCAGGTACAAGTGCACCAACAACTATCTTTTCACTTGGTATCCATTTACCTTTCTTCACTCATCATTTCAACCAATCATTTCTTCCATCACTTGACCTTTCGGGGGACTTCTCCTTACACTTCCCTTCATCCTTTATTTTCCCCCTAGGGTCTCTGGGATCGCCCCCCAGGAGTGACCTTAGTTACCCCTCAAGTGCAGGACCTACATCGAGGTGACATTGCATGTAGGATTCCCAAAGTTGTAGCACTTGTTCTGTGGTTGGGTTGGGCTTTGCCCAACTTACAACATACGCTATAACAAAACCAACTGCACTGTGTATTGGTGCTTTGGTTCTTGTATAGTGCACCAGTAGTGTCTGTTATTGGTGCACTAACTACTTTGACACTTTTTTTTTGCAAACAAAATATAATTTCAATTTTTTATAAATAAAAAATA
>ML781854.1:972441-986491 GCA_009831015.1 Picea engelmannii | reverse complement strand
TAATTTCAATTTTTTTTATCTATATATATGTGCCTAAAAATATTTGTATGTGAATTAGAGATGACAACGATGTGAGGAGGAGCAATTGTAGCAACAACGAGTTGACATGTACACCTTTATACATGAGTGAGAGGATATAGAGAGAGAGGGATAGGATCCCTCACCCTATTACACCTCAGACATATGCCCTTTTGAGGAATGTTGGCTTCCTCAAGTTTTATGAAGAAGCTACATTCCTTAGGGGGAACTCTTTGCTTTTAACACAATCAATCTGTCATTGGGATCGTGATCAATAGGAATTCATAGTCAATCCCAATCTCTGGCATCATCCCACGGAGGAGGGTATTTATTTTATCACTGGGTTGTATAGGAGGGGGGAGGTTTGGTCCCAATTCCCCGATCTACCGCCTGGAATTGAAGGAGAGAGTCAACTAGCATATGTGCAAATATATGTCAAGTTGGACATTGTTTCTGCTTTGATATTCCAAGTTTTTGGTGGTTAGATGCGCACATATTCATTTGGTATAGAGGAGGTCAAGTGCCTATCTCTTATTCTATTGACAATGTCACACTCTTCCTATGATGGGAAATGCATTAGCTTCCCTTTGATGTATTATATAGATAGTTTAGTGCAGAGGCCCTGATTAATTAGGTGGTTGGATTTGTTTTTGAGACAATTTTGTTTTGCATTGGATCATTGTTGCATCATTTTTTATGGGAGGATATTGTTCCCATTTGCGTTAGAGTTATTTAGATTATTTTTTGAGAGATTTTCATGCCATACGACCGAAGGTACCCTGCTTGCCGCATAAAACCTATGATTGAGGAACGTATGCACATGTGGGGGCAGTTGTTGCCCAAGAGGGGCCAACCGAAGTGGTCGTGTATTCTAGTCGGTAGGGAGATATGTGATTTTTGGATGGGAGAACAATCATGTCCTCGATCTTGTACAGTTCATGTATGCAGGGATGGAGTGGAGAGGATGTCCATGTTGAGGAAAAGATATGAAATGATCTTACTCAAGCATTTTCAGATTCTTCTTGGCTAAAACAAAATAGACAGGAATATCACCCTCTGTTTATAGCCATCAAAATTAATATCCTAACTCACAAGTATTAATTACAAGTGCCTAGGCTAGTCATTTCATAAATAAAATCTTGCTAGAAAATTCATTATTTATATGATTTTCTGAATATAACAGTTGTTGAAATAAATGTAAAGACAGAAGTAAAGACACCAAGTCGATAATCAAGACAGGTGAGACATAAAGCAATCATTTATTTCATTCCAATTCATCAAAGAGTCATCCTTTTTACAAAATTTTGTGAAGAAGTTTTGGACCAAAGTCAAACTTAGACGTCCCTGATGAAACATACAAAAGGACCTCTGACAGAAAATCAAAAACTAAACTCTAAAAGCTGGATCAACTTGCCACAGATTGTTGCCCACTCGACTTTGCACCATAGCCTTTTTCAGTCATGAAAAGTAATTCACGAACATACAAGTCTACACAGACTATCAAAGATAGATCAACACCTTTGAAAAACAAGTGTCTGAATGATGTAATTCAGCCCTGAATCTTGTTGTCTACAATAAGACCCCGCTATCATAAAAAAGAATTAGGCTTGTGATAAATTAAGGAATGAATGAAAGCTGAACTATCTCAACAGAAACTCAAAGAGCAAACCTTAGTATGCTTCTCCTTCCATATTTTGCATGTTTCTCAATTTCCTTTTTCTTTTAAGCAAATTAGAAGTGGTTGAAGTGGTTGAACTACTTCATTAGTTAAGTTAACTAAAACTCAACCAACTTTTTAGTTAGGGGGAAAGTAATAAATCATAATAAGGGTTTTAAATAAATAACAACTAGTAGGTGGGACTCCTTGTGACTCCCTTTTAGCTCTTAACAATCATAGCATAACTTAGTCAATTAAACAAAACATCTCTCCTTGTGACTCCCAACATCACATTCATGTTTGACAATTTATCTCATTGATATTTGAAATTGTTTTCAAAAATATAGTACTCATATATCCAAAAAAAACATGTTGTCCAAAACTTTGAAGTCAACTATCATCAACAATAAATAAAATAAAAACTCAAAAACCATATTTTCAACTTTGAGATGCAATCTTTCTCTTGTTGTTGTTGTCACCCCTTAATCTCTTTGAGTCTGCCTTTGGTTGTGCTGAGCCTTTAGGCCTAATCTCTCTGATCACATGAGGACAATCATCCCTCAAATGCATCTGGGAGGACACATATTTATCATAGCCATTGGAGGGTGAGGAAGGGGCACCATTGGATTTTCCTTTGTCAGGGGCATGCTGGGCCTCCGTTTTCAATCTTTTGCTAGCATGGGAGGACTGAACTAGTGAGTGGAAAGGTGGATCTTGGACAATCCGATTGATAGACGGGGGAGTAGGTAAAGACAAATTGGGCCAACCATGATGTTGGGAAATTTTCGGGTGGACAATCTCTTGCCATCCATCATTTCTGGGAACCTCGGGTTGCAATGAAACATGAGGGGGCACAGGAATACTAGGGGCTTCTGGAGCTTGGAAGGGAGGCCTTTCAGGCCAAGGTTGTACCACTCCTTGCCCAATCCAATTGAAAAACCAGCTTGAAATAGTTGGCCTAACTCTTGTGAGTCAGCATCAAAGTGAATGGATAATCTAGGCCTTCTAGGGCCCATGTTCCAATTACCTCTTCCTTGGTTACCTCTGCCATGGCTACCTCGGCTAAAAAAGATCATTCCGACAAGCATGATTGATTAGCAAATAGTTCCTTCAACAACCATACATGACAACTAATTAAAAATATGAAAGATATTTTGGCTCAACAACATATCAGACCCATGCAATCCAATCCATACAAATTGTTTCACTGTTGTCCATGAGCAGGGGGTGAATAAAAGGTTCTGGGATACGCTTGGGGTTTGTATTGAGCGAAAAATGTTAAAATGAGGGGGAAAAGAATCATGGTTACTGCTCACAAACAACACACAATCAACTGTAATGTAAACCGAGGAACATGTTATTATAATCCATCCAAGAAACTACGATTTCAAACTGTTACAATACAAAAATTCTCTTAAATGTAATTAAATTTTAGGAACAGGGAGTGAAAAATGGATATGGGAAGGCGAGGGGATTGTAATTAGTGAAAAGTGAAATAATGGTAGGGAAAGAGAGCGGATATTGTTCATAAAATTAATTAATTAGTCCATAAAACCATTCTATATCAAACACAAAAGATCCAACACCAACCAAATAATCATTGTGATCAATTAAACAACTACTGTGTATAATTCAATCAATTATGCGTAATAACTTGCTCACTGTTCACAATTGAATCTTTAACACAGTGTCATCAAAACAAGACAATATGCCTTCCACAACAACATGTATAAGAGTTTTGTTTCTACTCATTTGTCCACTTAATGTTTTAAAACAATTTCTTAATGAACACATTGTCACTTATTTCCACTCTGTTCAACATCAAAACATTAACCACTGTCCACGAATTATTTCATTCATCAAAAACAGACACAAAAATTGTGCCCGATTCCATTCCTCAATTCCATTTAACAATTAAGTTGTAATGAGACCATACTGTCACAAAACCCATGGCCATCTCTGAAACAATGCATGATATTCATTGACCATACACAGTGAATAGCAAAAACACAATCATCAATAAATCAAATTGCAATAACCCCGACTTGCCATTTAAATGCACATCAGTCGCCACTTCAACTTATACGATGTTGTAGGATACACCGACCATTCAAAAAAACGCAAGAGCATTTATGCGACTGTACATGTCTAATTAATCCAGATCTAAACATCAACGACGCTGAGCTATCAATCCAATACAAGGAAACATCGATAGTGTGCCTACTGCATTTCTCAATTCAATCAAATCGCAACAAAACCATACTTTTATAAAACCTGTGCCCATATTTGATGGTGTGATCACATAATATCCATAACATACGCAGTGGACAACCATGCCACAACTATCACAATTGCAATACTCACGATTGGCAATTAAAACACACAGTAACAGTAACCCTTATTTCAATCTATATCATGCTGCAGGAAACACACAAACCAACACATAAAGCAAAGAGGCATATTCTCGGTCAACCATAAAACCATGTTGAACTATCGAATGAATTGCCATAATAAAAGAATACAGTGACTATAACCAATTACAAAAACCACTGTCAACACTACTCCACCAAATCATAACAATCGACCATGCGTCTGACCAAAACCAATTGGTTCATTTATCAAAATCGACCTTAAAATAATCAAGGGTGGACTCTGAGTAACCAACACATGGAGGTTGGAAACGACCACCAACAACATGTGAGAAACATTTGGGACAATCACGGTGGACCCACAGGCCATATCACCCATAGCTTTGCAAGACAAGGAGAGAGTTTAACAGGCAAGAGATACTATGAACAGAGGAGCAGAGGTCCCTCACAACCAATAAATAACACCCAAAACACATAGGGCATAACCCTCGCGGTTTTCCCCAATCAACCAGGGCAATGTTGATATACAAACAAAGCTATGAAATAGCCATCAACCTCAAAGCAAGCCCCTTGGCCATAGCCATCAACCAAATACACATACAACAATAGTTTAATGTGCCCATACCAAGGTGAAATGATATATAATGACACCAGGTGGGTTGAGATTAAACCCAACAACCCATAACAACAATGCGACCGAGTGAGGTGACAAGAACTGTGCGAAGACAACCGGTCAAGTCTGGACCGAATGAACCCTCCAAAAAAAACATAAGGACAACAGAGAGCCTTCATGGCTTCTACCACTCAGAATAATTAATTAAACTATGACTTCAACCATTGTTTTCCATTTGCAACGAAAACCACACAACAACCATTCCATAGAAACATCACATGTTTACATAGTTTCCAGTCTTAAGAAAAGAACAGACCCATACATCACCGAGCTAATATCTATTTCATAACCAAAGCGGGTTCATGGATGGCAAAAAGACATACCTGTAACCAAAAAAATCCTCAAAAACATGAGCTTGGCCAGGCAGTTCTTCCTCTGCTTGAAAATCAGATCTTAACCACAACATAACACAATTGAACAATAAAAAGTCTAGGGTGACGACCAATGGAAGGGGTATGGAGTGGCGTGCAGTAAATGCACGTCGCCTCCATCCTCCACTCATTCAATTCCTTAGTACACACCAACCAACCTTCCATTAATCCACTTAATTAATCTATGTATCGAACTTAACATCCATCACTTGTCAAATGTGCCACCCCATATCACATTTAACCATTGCCAACTAAACCATAACACATATAACTCAATAAATCATATAGCCACTAACTTTGTTAGCTAGGATTAATAACAATCCTTTTAATTTCATTTGCATATAATGTAGCATAGCATAGCATAGTATAGGATAGCCTTTTCCATTAGATTTGTTCCATATTTATTTTATCCTTTTCCATGACTAACACATGTTTTGTGCAGGTGTAACATATAATAGATCATGGTGCAATAAAAATAACAGTTCACATAAGCCCTCGTGACATGGAAATGAGAGTTTAAAGTAAAGACATTAACACATAGCATGAATTTTCCATCACCCATTTGTTGCAGATAGAACCAACATTTGAACATCAATCATGCTCTAACCTGTAAGCAGTGTTGAACATCAACATAACACTAGATATGAACCTCCAATCTACAAGGGGGTCCAACCTACTAGTATTATAGATATATCATTAGCTTAGAATAATAGGCCTTAGCAATACTTTGCGGGCAACAAAAAAAACTCGTTGCAATTTCAATCGTCAACAAATTGGCGACTCCACAGGGAAATTTGTTTTCAATAGATTTGGACTCATAACTCATGGTTTCGCAGGCCAAGAACAACAAGCGAAGAACATATGACCAGGAAGATTATGCAATAAGGGGAAGTGAGAGGATTTAATGGAAAAATGATCGGGAATTTGGGAATAACTCATGAAAAGTGTTAAGTATGAGGGGGGTTTACCACTGTGTGCATAATCGTCCAACCAGAATCAACTCTTAACTTCAAGGAGAAAATTTATGGACTTGCTCTCTTAAATTCTCAAATGGATGAAGAAAATGAAGGCAGAAACGAAAGATAACCAAAAAACAAAATTTAGACAACAATGAAAGCAGATAACAAATTCAAGCGTGCTTTTCAGGGGAAACATCATAACAGTTGTGTAAGCTTGATTGCCATTGACCAACAATATATTGCAGGAGTGACATTGTGGCATAACTTATCCAACATCTTATTTTTGACCAAATCAACTAAAAAACGGTAAGCAAAAAAATCATGACAGAAATAAAATTGCAAAAATTATAAGAGAAACAATAAAATGACAGAAATGTAAAAGCAGTAGGAAATGTTTTAAAACGGAAAGCAAAAGTCAAACTACTGTAAAGCAGAAAAGAAAATAGTGAAAAACTGAAAGCAGTGCTAGACTACTAGTATACAGAAAATCCAAACAACGTTAGAACTTTTCACGTTGGTCCCACGTAATGTTTCAAGTGAGAACCATTAGTGCTGCAGGAAAAAAATTGCTCCTGTAAATTTTTTAGAATGTAAGAGTTAGTATCCAAGGCGAAAGCAATTTTGAAAGGACCCAAAAATAACACTTGGAACTCTGAGATAATTATCATCCCTTTAACGTATACAATTAGATCATCAAGAAAGATATGGATATTGATCAATTCATCAAGAGTTATTTGTATAGGTCTCTTAAAAGCAATACTTGCGTCAGGTAAGCCAAAAAGCATTCGTTTATAAGTCATTGTACCCCAATTAGTGATAAGAGTGGGTTTGTGAGCATCTGCCCCTTTTCCCTTGATTTGATTGTAACCGAAAAAACTGTCAAGTAAGGGCCTCGTCTGTGACATTACAACCTGTTGCAGAATCATTTCCATGTTTGGGGGAGGGAAGGGATTTTTCATAATAGCCTGATTGAATGTGCAAAAATTAATGCAGGTTCTAATATGATCAGTGGCCTTCGGAACAGGTACCCATTCAAGGTACTTGACCAGAAACCCATTCAAGGTACTTGACCAGTTGGAAACCCATTCAAGGTACTTGACCAGAAAAATGATCCCAGCCTTCAAGAAATTTTCCAACTCCCTTTGAATAGTTACTTTAAATGTAGAGTTAATAGGTATTTGTTTTTTCCGAACTGGTTTCATTCCTTCCTTGATGGGGATAACATGTTGTATAAGACCAGGATCAAAACCACGAAGATCCTCATAAGACCAAGCAAAAGCATCCTGAAATCCACCAAGTAGCTTGGCAAACTTCATTTCTTCTTCATCAAAACACTGGGCACCTATTTTAACATTCTTTGGACACTCGAGTGCCCCAAGGTTCAAGGAGATGATTTCACCCTCCTTCCTTCTTAACTCCTCTTATTTATGTTTCTCTTTATTGCCTACATCACTCGATGAAAACAAAGTCTCTAGAGGAGTCATGCCCTTAGGAATCTTGTTATCTTCTATGGATATAATTCATTTAGGCTTAAGAGGTTCATTTTGAATCGGAGCACAAATGATCTCGTTGTTGGGGAAGACATACCAAGATTCTATATTGTCGGGGATATGTGGACGATCTAGAGATTGAAAGGTACAATCAGGTCTGTGTGGCAGAAGTTTTCGATTAGGAGAGGCTGCAAAAATAGCTAACCGATCAGCCATTGAGTTTAACTCCGTCTTGACATGAGTAATGTTGAAAGATAATAGGTTCGAGATAAGTGCCAAAATAATTTGGGTATATCACTTCATCAACTTGTTTCTAGGAGAGTATATCTTACGAACAAGGTTGACCACAAGCTCGGAATCCCCAAAAGCTGAAAGGTGACCACAACCAAGATTATAGGTGTTTTCAATGCCTAATAATAAAACTTCGAATTCAATGACATTGTTTGTGCAAGCAAAATCCAACCTATAAGAAAAATTATGGATTTTTCCTACAGGAGAAATCAAGATAATGTCAACTCTGTTACCTTCATTAGAGCATGAACCATCAAAGTGCATGTGCCACATACCATCATCTAAATCAATTTGTTCCAAGGGAATGTTATCCTGTAATATCTCTAAGGCCGAACCCAATTGTAAATATAAATGCAAATGTACTTACGCTGGTGAGTTGTCTGATATAATTTTGTATGCACCTTTCATGGCATAGTGTGCACATGTATTGTGCAGTAAAATGATGAAATGTGCACATTCTTGGATACCGCGCGTAGCATCTTGGTGCGCACGATTGTGAGGCCAACAAACCTTTGTGGATATACTATGTTTTATAGGCTGGTGAGCCGGTGATTATAAGCTAAGATGCTTATGTTATGATTAGGCCATAGAGCCTATATGTTAAAGGAAAATGTGCCTATTTTTGTACATGTTTCATAATTAATATAAAATACATCGTTGCGCACAGACCAACCATGATAAAAGAGATGGGGGACTAAACTCCACTGGTTAGGAAAGGGAGGGGCCTAAAAGTTAAGTAAAAGGGCTAAGCTAGGAAGCTTAAGCCAAAAAGGAATATTATATTAATATTTCTTAAATCATAAAGTATGGATAATTATTTTATCCTAAGTCCTAAAGTTGGGAACAAGTGGGCCAAAGTAGCTCCCACCATGACAAGTGTCAAGTTGGGGACATGCATACATATTGTTGGGACTTAGTTCATTTTCCCATCTTTTCCATCATTCTCCCCATCATTCCTTCCATCATTCAATCATCCAATCAATCATCCGTGAGCATGCATACAACCATTGAGTTATCTTTCGTACCTTCATGACTGTATCTAAACCTGTATCCATGGCCATTTTGTGAGGGTGTAGCTAGTTAGCTTGGGAGATGGATTGAAGAAGCGGGTTGTCAGGTCTGTGGGATATTGAAGAGGCGGGTTGTCAGGCCCGTGAGCAATTCTATGAGTGAGAGAATTGTTGGGAATTGATTTCCCGAAGGTGTTAAACTACAACTATAGTGATCTGAGACTTCCCGTCTGGCCTGTTGTTGAAGCTCTGAAAGGATGTGGGGCAGCCGAAGGATTGTTGAGCAGAGAAGGGGCACACTTCATGGGTGGGATAGGCATGTGGGGAATGAGGGATTGTAGGCTGTTAGTTTGAGTTGGCACCTGCGACAGAGTCTTTCCTATTGTCTACGAGCCTTTAGCCTGGTTAGGAATCCCTTTACCTGGGTGGAGTTTAGTCCCAGCTCGGGGGTGACTCACTGTTGAGAGTGATGAACAATGTGGTATAAGGCTAGGAGGTTCGTGGAAGGTTTGCATGTAGTTGGTGAAATTATTACCAAGATAAGTGTCAATTGTGTGATAAATTTACATGTTGCATTGTTATTTACATGCTTATTTATATGGGTTGTCATATGTGCAGTTATAACTGTGTTTATTTTTATGGGTATTTCCTGTATATGCTACATGTATATGTTTATTGTTATTTTAGTGTGAATCTGTGTATTTACAGATGTATCATATGTTCAAGTTTTATATATAATGCTTCTACAAGAGTTCTGTGTGTATGTATCTTAATTTCATGCAGTTCAAAAAAGTTATGTGGCATAGCTCAGTTGGATACTGGGTATGTTACAGTATGTTCCGTAGTGAGAACAGTAAGAGTTCTCTGGCATAGCGTGGCCCGACATAGATGGTCAGGGACGTTACAAATTGGTATCAGAGCTTCAATTTTCAACATTGAGCCTGGATGGTCCGAACAAGTTGAGTTGAAGCAAAATGTCACAGAGGATTTATTTCGAAGTGCCCAAATTTCAATTTGTAGAGTGTCCATGGTAAAAAAGTAACAACAATTGGGTGAAATTGGGGAAAAGCCTCAATTTCTATGTTTAAATTCATGAGAAAATGGGGAAATTCGGCCAAGTGGTGAGATACTATTGTTTTAATACATGTTCTAGAAAATCCAGGCTTGGAATTGGTCGATTTTGAAGTTACAGAGAAGCCATAATAGTTGGAGCGAGTTTTATAGTTAAAATTGATTTTGGATAAATTTGTTCCAAAAATGTCAACTTACAACGATTTGTTGTTGCACAAGTTGAACTGGTGCTATTGAGGTGAAATTGAACAAATTTCATAGTTGTAGAATGTCTATGGTAAATTGCGGAAAAAGTTAAGCAAAAGCCTCAATTTCTGCAGCGGAATTCACAAGGAATTGTTGCTCATAAAAATGAATGTGCACAGGTGGGCGCACTAAAAATGCATGACGCAGAATGAAAATCTTTTGATAGGTAAAATTCGGCATTGCACGGCAAGATATTGGCGTGGTGGTGCGTGCGCTAAATTTTTTCATCGCGAGGAAAAATATTAGTGTGCGAGTGTGCGCGCTAAATTTTGGCGTCGCGCGAAAAAATGTTGGTGTACATGACCGCATGATAAATTCAGCATTGCATGGTGTGCACACACATAATAATGACATGCATGGTGTGTGCAGTGTTGGCAGAGCGCAAAGGAGTTTTTTGGCGCACACATAATGTGGGTAAATGTGGTCGCACGACAATTTAGTGAATGGTGCGCGCAAAGTATTGGTGCGTGGTGGGGCATACTAAACTTTGGCATGGTGCAGCGCATCGAGTGAATTGCGCATGGAATATCATCGCACGATACAAAAACTGTGCGCGGTGGATATTGGTGCGTGATACAAAAGCTGTGCGCGGTCCCAAAACTGTGCTTGGTGGGTATTGGCGCGCGACATAAAAGTAGTGCGCACAATTTATTAGCGCGACAAAGAAGTGATACACAATGGTTTTAAAGTGCGTGAAGCACGATTTACCTTGTGTTGTTGATGCACATGGTAAACATGGGTGCACAGATTGAAATTTGTGCGCGCAAAGTTGTTTGAAGGGTGAACAACAACAGAAAACCAATAATTTTCTGTGATGTTTTATATCATTTGAACGTCATCTTTTTGCAACACGTTTTTGAGGGCCTTAAGAGCGTTTTTGGCAACTCAAAAACCACAAGACAGAGGTGTAACAAGGGTACATTTTGTCTTTGCAACTCAAATGAGAGATCTCGGATAGATCTTTCTAATGGTGTAAACTGTTACACGTCAAAATTGCTTAGCTGGATAAGTGTCGCATTGTCCCTCTAGATTGTCGTAAGTGTCGCATCTTCCCTACAACTTTCGCAAGTGTCGCAAGTTGGTCACTAGTGTCGCAAATGATGTTCAGACATACCGCCATGTCAACGAAACTAAGGAGGCACTTATAACATCTCACATGACTGAGTTGAAGGAGGAGAACTGGTTTACTAAAGTGAAATAACTCTTGACACCTGAAAGGAACCCTGAAACAAAGGTTTTGAGGGGGAGCGCTCCCCTACTGTAGCTCCAGAAGCGCTGGCGGTCCCCTATAAGGCTTCAGGGAGTGTTATAACGCTCCCTAGCCCCCTTTGAAGGAGCGCTTCTCATCTTGAGAGCGCTGGCGCTTCCCCAAGGCTTACCAAGGAGCGCTACAGCGCTCTGATGCCCCTTCTAAGGGAGCGCTGCCTAATCTGAGGCAGTAGTTGGCCCGTTGAGGAGAATAAGGGGAGGATATTTCAAGATCAGGAGGCAGTTGTGCTCAAATTCTTGGTTTCATCAAGAGATCCCTGATCTAAGGAGAAGGTTCCCAACTTGTTCTAAAGATAACTCAAGAGGTTAAGCTCCTCTTAACCTATATAAACAGGCTCTATGATGGTGGAAAGGGGGAAAGAACTGAAGTTATGAAACTTATGATCTTGGAGAAAACTCACAGTCAGCTAGAGGAAAGTGATCAATGAAGCTGCTGTTATCCAGGCTGTGGATCTTTCAGGCAAGGGTTAGACGAAGAGGACTTGACGAAGCTGTCGCATTCGCATCTATGATTGTAAGTACTGCTATCGTTATTCTCATCAATATGACACGCTTGGCCTGTTTCTTTCTAGTTTGTGTCTAATACAACATGAACTTATCACTAGTTGATAGATCTATTTTCAAGCTAATATCAATAGAGTAGGAAGCGGTTGTATCTTGTTTGGTCCACATGATCCAGCGAGGAGCAAAGGATCGAAGCGCAACCAGGAGCGTGCAGGGACAAACGTCGATAAAAAGGTACCTCTGTCATCCTTCCTTCTCATGTGTTAGTTTAGATAGATTTGAAAGGAATTCAGTGTCCATGTTAAGCACTTTTCTGTCTAGGGTTAAGGTCAAGCTCTAGAGGTGATCTACCTGTCCGCAGGGAGATTTTCCTACAACAGAAACTGGCGACTCCACTGGGGAGATAGCCTCAAATCGAAACCTCTTGTTTGGATTTTTCTCCTCATTGACCTTGTTCTATCCCTTGATTGTTTCAGACCTGGTTCACTCCTCTTTGATTAGTTTCATGAGATGATTGGTTCCTTACCTTATCACACTCAACATACTTGTCAAGTTTGAATCCCAAATTTTGGAATTTTTTGACATTTCTGGGGATTTTAGACCCTGGCGCCCTTGTCCTAGTGTTAACAGAGCACCAACGCTCCCCCATACCTTTACACAGAGCGTTGTAACGCTCCTTGCCCTTGGCAACAGAGCGCCAACCTCTTTTTGGCCAAAAAACCCTCAAGAACTGCCTTTTTCAGGGTTTGCCTCTGTGTCTCTTTTGCTGAGTGATCTAGTGAGTCAATTTTTCTTCCCTTCCAGCCTTGACATCTGTCTTTTTGAAGAATAAATACCTTGTTGATTGGATCTTGCAGCCTTCTTCACCATTTTCATTGAGTTTTTCCTGTTGAGTGAAGTTTGAAACCTATGCATTGTTCTTCTCTCCTCATCAGCTGAGTTAAAAACCCTGGTGAAGGTCATCAAAGGCCTACAGACCTCTTTGTCTTGATTTCAGTCAAGGTCAGTGTTCTTCAACTTTTGCTTTTGGGTGTGAAGTTTGCTTTTCCTTTCTTTGATTGTTTCTTTTCTTTCACTTTTCGTTTCGATTGCTACGAAAGGGTGTATTGTTTGTGTGACTTTTGCTTATGCTAGTTTGGTTTTCATTTATACCAAGAAGATAATTGGCAAGATGAGCATTGTGTTGTATTGATCATCATTCATACGCAAACAATAAAATATATCTTCATGATTGATTGTGCATATTAGAAGACATTTAAAAGTTTTTGCATTACATCAGGATTTGATTGAGAAAAATAATCGTTTAAGGGATTCTGTATTTGTGCTTGTTAGTGAAAGAACTCTCTCTCTCCCTTAGTTAGATGTTCATCGAAATAAAATGACTGCTTATCATATTTGATGCATTCTTTGGGTCTGAGTCATAATTCCATTTGTTTCACTTCCATGTACCCCTTTGCGTAAAGAACAACCATAAAAATCAACGCTAATTAAAAGTTATCTAGAAATTTTTCTTTTCTAGGATCCTCCACCAACAGTAGACTAGGCTTAGTACTTTGGATTAGGGCTATGAGCATAACTCTCCAAAGTTTCCAAAACAAATAGTAGCATCCTGAGTTAGGGAGAGTAAATCCAGTTATCGTATAAGTCTGCCTAGGATCCCCCTCTCACACAGGGGTTACGCACGAGGTCGCATTCAAGTAAGCTACGGGGACTAACCCTCCATGGTTTAACTGATTGTGGTGGTCGGATCGTATTATGGGGATCACTTTGAGGTAAATCCACAATTACTGCGTGGAAGCCTTTTAGTTGATTTCGGGCTTGATACCCTGCCTGTACGTTCGGATTGGACTGTCGACTGTTCCCGCCCAGGGGCTGACTGCGAATTGGTAACCTTAGTGGCCATAATCTTTAGGGCCTTACACAAGGTGACGGTGATGGGAAGTCTCACTGTACCTGGAGCAGACATTGGTCAAACTCATTCGGGCTCCTTGGAGGGTAAATCCACAATTACTGCGTGGAAGCTTGCACCAAGGCGTAAGTCCGTTAAGCAGGTCACCATTGTAACTGTTCCACCCTATCCCCGCCCCTTCTAGACTTGATCACGCGACGTTGGATTTCATCA
>ML781854.1:942623-958525 GCA_009831015.1 Picea engelmannii | reverse complement strand
CTCATTTCTTGAGAATATTGATATTGATGAGTTTTAAGATTTTGGGACATTGTGTATTTGGGAATGATAAATGTTTTCTCCTTCTCATAGCATAGCTTTCATCGAAATGAAAAGATCGCATCTTCATCCCTTTGCATAACTTTCAAGTCAGTCAAAATACCATATTGTTCACGCCATTTTCCTTTTGAGTAACAACAACCATAAAATAAAGCGCTTACAAAAGTTGATTAGACATTTTTATATTTTCTGGTAGCAAACCTACATTAGATTAGTTGTAGGGCTTTGGAATAGTTGTGAAAGATAACTTTCCAAAGCTGCAAACAAACATAGTATCCTGTGATAGGGAGAATTAAATCCACTTACTACATTTTTTCCTGGGAAGCCCTTCTAACACAAGGGTCAATCACGAGGTCACATTGAGACTAGTAGAGTTACTCACCCTGCTTTTTTGGTCTTGGTGTAGGGATTACATGTATTATGGCGGTCACTTGAGAGGTATACCCACAATGATGAGTGGAAGCCTTTCAAGTTGATTTCAGGCTAGATACCCTGCCCTTGCATGTGGATCAGACCGTTGACTGTTTCCCCAAGCATCGTTGTAGTGATTGGTAACCTTAGTGGCCTATCTCTTTAGGGTCATTACACGAGGTGATTGTGGAGGGGCAAGTCTTCACGGTATCTTGAATTAACGTTGGCCAAACTCACTCGGGCTCCTTAGAGGGTATACCCACGATTATGTGTGGGATCTTGCACCAAGCGTAAGTCCGTTAAGTAGGTCATCAATGTAACTTTTCCACCCACTCTATCTCAACCCCTTCTTACTTTGTTCTTGCGACGTTGGATTTCATCACCAACTAGTGCGTTCATTGTGAGAAGGTTTTGTTTGCTTGCTTACTTACTAGATTTTTAGCGTGTGTTGTTTGTTCTCCCTAGTGGACTCTAGATTGGATTTTTATTTAATGGCATTAGTTCCTGGAATGACCAATGAAGGAACCCCTGCTCTAGGGGAACCTTTTATTTTTCCTTCTTATGGATACATTGGTCCTCCTCATATTGCTACTTTGAGCCTTCCAGGTCTCACAATTGGATTACCGGTATGGTTGTTTTCCACTCAGGTAATCCCGAATGCAGTAAGTGCTTTGGTCGTAAGCACTTCCCCCCAAGAGCATCAACCTCATGTTGATCCTTCACCTTCTTCACCAGTAAGGTCTTCTTCACCTTCTTCGCTTGCAAGGTCGCCTTTCGTTTCATCTTCTTTGTCGAGTGAAAGTTTTGAAGCTAGTATCCCGGTGAATAAGAAGAATAAGAAAAGAAAGAATAAGAAAAAGAAAATTAAGCAAGGATCCAAACTTCCAACCACTGTCAAACATGTTGGAAAACAACCAGTTACTGTTAATCATGCTGGGAGTGTTGATGATGTCAAGATCACCCAAACAACTCGTAAGCCCAAGTACCCTTGCAGACTTTGTAAGGGTAGCCATCTTCTTAAGGATTTCCCTGGTATATCCAAGGTTATAGAAGTATGGTCTATGCACCCTCGCCAACCCATATCATCAGCCTCTGAAAAAAATGTTGATGATCTCCCGTCAACTAGTCATGACACAGTTGGAAAGAAGAAAAGTAGAGCCAAGTTCCCGTGTATGTTATGCAAAGGGCTTCATCTAACTCATCTTTGCCCTCATATGAAAGAAGCCTTGAAATTCCTGGAAGACATGATTGTTTCACAACTTCAACTTCCAGCTGCTTATTGCAAGTTTTCTCTCAACCCACCTATAGTTGATGGAATGATCAATCTGGTTACCCCGTCGGTCAGTCCGGTTGATCAAGTGGTTGATATGATACCATCCTCAGTCAATCCCACTCTCCCCTCAGAGAGTGAAACTAAAGCGGTCGATCCGATCCCATCCTTGGTCAATCCCACTCTCCCGTTAGAGAGTGTCACCCAAGTGGTCGATCCGTTTCCACCCGTCGACCCCATTCTCCCCTTGGAGAATGCAACCCAAGTGGTCGATCTGATCTCGTCATCAGTCGATCCTACTCTCCCATTAGAAAGTAAACCCGATACTGCCCATGTTTTTATCGTTGATACAGACTCTGCCGTGTCGGGGGCTATTCCTCCTTCTCCCGTGGAATCCCCTCTAAGTTATGAGGTCATCCATTTTGATTGGGTTGTGCTAAATGGACCTCGTCTTCCCTCTCACATTCCTTTCCAGATTACAGTATAGGTTTGTTGTCGAGACGTTCCTCAAACATTGATAGATGAAGGTGCATCCGTTACTATTTTGTCCTCTTTTGCTTGGAAAGCTTTGGGTTGTCTTCCACTTGCATCGGTTACGCAGAATCTGTTAGCTTTTAACAGAAGAACTAGTCAACCTTTAGGGACCCTTCCTCGGTTTCCTGTAACTTTGGGAGGGAAAAATTTCTTTATTGATGTCATGGTCATCCAAGACCCCTTGGATTTTTCTTTACTCCTTGGGCGAGATTATGTCTATGCCATGAAAGCTATTGTGTCTACTCTTTTTCGTATGATATCTTTCCCTCACGATTGACGAGTTGTGACTGTTGATAAACTTTCATTCATTGACCCTGATTGGATTGCCTCCCTAAATGGTTCTTATAGGCAGATGGTATCGCTCCCGCCACAGGTCCATTATGTGGCATTGTCGCCCATGGCTTCAACTTTTGATGACTTAGATCCAGTAGTTGACATGGTGATCTCTTCGATAGGGTTGTCAAAGCCTAATCTCTTTACTCCTGTCGTGACCCTCGACATGGTGTCCTTCCAGAGTGTGTTCCATCCATCTAGTGAAGATCTCTTGGCAGCCATGACCGAGTTTTGTCCCTTGACATGGTATCCTTCCGGAGCATTGTTCTCTTGGAATCCATGATTAAGAAGAGAGTCAAGAATAGTTTTTGTGTCTCTCAGGCAACCTTGTTAAAAAATGAAACAGAGGTCTTTGAGCATGGTTTTCTAATTTCAATCTCGTTAAAAAATGAAATCACTTATGAGGATAGTTTTTTCGTCTTTGTGGCAACCTCATTAAAAAATGAAACAAAGGTTACGAGCATAGTTCTTGTTTCTGTGTCAAGCTCACTAAAAAATGAAATAGTTTTCCCCCTCTCTATTTGAGTCAAGTCCTTCGTCTAGTATTTGAAGCTTCATTTCATTCTCCTTTGCAGTTGAATGAAACAAAGCTTGGGGGCATTTGCCTCAGCCTCTGGAATTCATGCTAAAGTTGAGTTGCTAGCTTCTTAAGCTAGGGGCTAAGTATCAACCATGCGAATTCGTGGATAATGCGTTGGGAAGTTCAAGCATAGTTTTCTATGGTTCAAGCTTGTGTAAAAATGAAACCACTTACCTCAAGCATAGTTTTCTATGGTTCAAGCTTGTGTAAAAATGAAACCACTTACCTCAAGCATAGTTTCTCTGGTTCAAGCTTGTGTAAAAATGAAACCACTTACCTCAAGCATAGTTTCTCTGGTTCAAGCTTGTGTAAAAATGAAACCAGGTCCAAGCATAGTTTTGTTTTGTTTTAAAGCTTGCGTAAAAATGAAAACAATCCCGAGCTTAGCCTTTGTTCTTTCTCATGCTCGTAAATACATGAGAATAAGTTACCGAGCTTAGTATTTTTTCTTTCTCGTGCTCGTAAATACGTGAGAATGTAACTGAGTATACTTTTATCACTTTTTCGGACTCGTAAAGGTTATACAAAAAAGGAACCCACTGGAGTTCCCTTTAAGCTCTTTTCAGACTCTCTAAACATGAAAAGATTGTCGAGCGACCTTGCTCTTTTCACGCTCGTTAAAGTATTTGAAGAAAACGTCTGTTGAGCGATAGTTTATCTCTTTTTCGGTCTCATCAGACTAATTTACGAAAAATGAACTGAGAGAGTTCTCTTTAAGTGTTTTTTAGACTCTATAAACATGAAAAGCCCCTGAGTTTTCTTTCTTTGGACTCATAAAACAAACATTTAAAGGCCCATATGGGACTTGATTTTTCTTTAAGTGTTTTTCGGACTCTCTAAACATGAAAAACCCCTGAGTTTTCTATCCTTGGACTCGTTAAACAAACATCGAAAGACCCGCAATGGGACCGAACCACTCCTTCCTAGGGTTCGTTAAATATACTCTGAGGGACTCATTCAAAGGATGAGCTTACATCAACAAGCATATGTTATCCTCCTCAAGATTGTGTAAAAATAACGAGGTACTTGCCATAAATGGTGGGGGGGGGGAATTGGGAAAGAAATATGTCTAAACTTGTATTCCATGGAAGAGTCACTTTTGAACATGACACCCTTTCACTCGCTTTGTGTCTAGGTTGGAAAATCCACTCGTCTCTTGATCATACTCCTTATAAGATTACAAATTGGTCTATGATCCCTGTTGTTGAGTCAGTATTTTCCAAGACATTTGTCGTGTCGTCAATATGTTCAAAGAGAAATTCAACCCAGAAAGCCTTCTATTGCGTCGACCATTTCTGCAATCCTTAAAGCCTTCTATTGCGTCAGCCATCCCTGAGTTAGTCCTGAATCACTTATTACTCTTACCTACTTCAAATCTTGTTACTTGTTTCATATCATTGATGTGGGATACATTAAGGCCCTCCTGTGATGAGTCTTTTCCTGTCGATTTCAACTCATTATACATGAATTAGACTTAGAAACTAATTGGTACCTTGGAACTTGCATGCCTCAATGGCAGGTTTCCTCGCTTTCGACAGTGGATTTTCATTATTGGCCTTTGATCGGAAGATTCCGCTGAGTGTTTGACTTCAGCTCATTAATTCACATTCGTTGGATTGTACTAGTGTACCTTGGGAGTCATTGACATTAATCTTCAACATCACAAGACAAGCCTAGCTCTTCCATAATAATCTTCAACATCACACTTGGGCCCGAACCGCTATCAATGAGGCAACAATGGACAATCTTATCCATAATCTTTACATAAATATAAAAAGGGTGTTACACATTATTTTCGTCATCCCTATGACCGTTAATGATGTAAACCTATCTGTTGCCTTCAAAGGGGTCAGTGGCCTGAGTTCCTGAAGAAGGAAGGGAGAAGAACTTTTCCTAAGAAAAGAAGTTGCATTCTCCTTTGTAAAAACCCTATAAAAAAGGAAGTTTGTAGGCTGCATTATAGCTAGGGTGCGAGAATGCTTGATTCTCGCAGGCTGCACCATAGCTAGGTTGAGAGAGGTTCGCAGGTTTCTCTATAGGTAGGGTGCGAGAATGCTTACATGTGGGAAAAACGAGCATTTTCTCGAATCTTCTAGAAGGAGAAACTTCCATGGTGAGGTGGCATTCGAATGGTTTGGATCTTACTTGCTTTCATGATTTAGTGGGATCATCCTAACCTCCTCACCTTATCCTCTTCAGCTTATAAAAGGAGAGGAGCTCTCATGGAGAAGGGCTAAGTTGTTTTTGGCTTGGGATTGTTAGCTTGGTTGGAGTGTCTTTGAGTTTTGCCTTTGTCAAGATAGATTGTGAGTAACTATCAAATCCATGGTCTCAGAATCCTTGGAGCAAGAAGTGTGTGGGGAATGAAGGATAGTTGGAAGGGACCTTACGACGTTAAGGCCATGGTTGTAATCTCTCTTTCACATTTAATATGATACAGTAATACGATTCTTTCCTATAAAGCTTGTTGTGTTTTATTGTATGATTCCTCGATCACATACATAGGTTTATATTGAGTTTATGCTATTACTATCACTTTGGTTGGTTGCGTTCTTTTGAAGGATCATCATTGTATGAGTGTTGGAACGGAGCTAGGATGGCGATAGCGAGAGGAAGCGACATTTAAATGATATGTCACCCATCCCTCTTTAGTTAGTAAATTCAATATTTAAAACTTAAGGAAAGTGTCATGTTCTGGTGTGTTTTGTTCTAGATCTAGGTGGATCTAGGGAGATCAGTTAGTGTCCGAACATACCGATTTGTCTGATTAAAAAGGGGGATTTTTTACAGGGTATCTAAAGTTATGTACACCTACTTTATTTACAGACGAATCCTCTTCATTTACCTCTTCAAAGAGGTTGGCTACAACAAAAGATTTTCCTTCCATGAATTGTTTCAGATGCCTCTATTCTTCAGGGATGACAACCATGTTCAGGAGGGTTGCATTTGCTTTGATTTTGGCCAACTGATTTAGGATATTGTATTTGGAAGAGGGGAGAGGGGAAGTAATTCCTTGACTCCCAGGAACCTTAGGAACCTAAACAGTAGCAACGTGTGAGGATGAGCTCAGGCTGGAAGAATTTTTGGGAGGATCAAACTTTCCTTTGGGAGCATAGGACTTGTTCCTAGTATTGATGATCATGACATGTTCTGGCTCTCCAAAATCTAGGACATCGATGGTAGTTTCTGGTCTTTTACCAAAGATCTTATCTCTGGCACTCTTCCTTATCTCACGTGTTGCTTCCTCGTGGTGTTCCTCGAAAAGTTACACCAACTTCGAGGTAAGATAGATTTAGGCTAAAAATTATTTTCAATTTGGTTTCTAAAGGGAGGTGCAGAAGAGGATGAAGCTCCACGGGTGAGAGGGGAGATAGTCCCCTTTTGCTCATACGCAATCATACAATTGTTCATATCTTGTACTAGTTGTAAGAGGGCGGACATGCCTATCGGTTTAACCAATTTACCCTGAGGAATACATGTTCTTTCAAGCTATTCTTCATACTCTAAACAAGTATGTAGAGCAAAACTGAGATTATTAATGGCTTTTTCCTCAAGCCTAGGATGGTAGGGGGAAGGTAATACATTGTAGTAATGAATGAAAGTGGCTTGGTTATGAGGTGGAATGAGTTCAGGGATCTGTTTGTATAACTTAGTGAAACACAACTTGAAGGACTTGATGGTCTCACCATCCTTATAGGCGATGTTATTGTATTCCCATAACTTCTCGGTTGGGCTTTTGGATTTCCCATAAGTGGATATGAACCAATAGATTAACTTCTCCCAAGTAGACAAAATATTAGGAGGAAGGTCAAAGAAATCAGCCGCAACCTTTCCTTCCAAGGAGTTGACGAATAAGCGCATGCAAGTATCGTTGTCATTGTCCCCTATGTTGTGACAAGCATTAGAAAATGCCACTAAGTATTTGTTTGTAGTAAGAATGTTGTTTCCTGAAAACTTACGAAGGTGCTCTTTGAATTTAGGAAGTGGGCGAGTAGCAGGTGCTAGGTTAAGAGGAGAGGATACATGCCACGGTGTGGTTGTGGTGTCTTCTTCAAACTGAAAAAGTCCATATTTTTTAATGAATTTGGTGGCGTTGGTAGTAGATTGGACATGGATATGGTGGCTATATAAGCTACCAATCACTAATGAAGATGAAGATTGAGAGGAGGAAGCACTTCCAGTGCCACCAGAGCCTCCACTAGATGCCATCTTGTGGATGATAGATGAG
Organism: Picea engelmannii; assembly: GCA_009831015.1. Lineage (NCBI taxonomy): Eukaryota > Viridiplantae > Streptophyta > Pinopsida > Pinales > Pinaceae > Picea > Picea engelmannii. The sequence continues at coordinate 951,112 of ML781854.1, read as the reverse complement.
GGAGAGAAAGACGAACTGGATGAATCGGACAAATCTCTCCTTAGAGCACTTTGTTGGGTAGATAACACAACGTTCCTTCTTCCTATTTCAGCAATAAGATTAATTTCAGGTGATAAGCCTCTTCTTCTTTTGGAAACACGAGAGTCTAAGGACATGAAAGTAAGGCCAAAATTGAAGGAACAAGAAGGTTACTGTTGATTTCTAGGTTGTCTATGTCTAGCTTCCCAACGTTCTTGGGCACTAATATCTCATTGAATTGTTGCCCATGAATGATTAAGCTCAACACGAGCATTAATAGTGTCTAAAATGGTATTGAACAAATTCAAAGCAATGCTAGTCTAATCTTGAAGACCAGGCTCAATATTGGGATGCCTTGCAATATGCACAGTCATTAAGAAATCAAACAGTCAAAGAATTAATATCAGAAAAATAGATGTATTTGATGCTAATCAAGCATAAAAAGTAACCAGAGAGATATTGAAGATCTCCCCAGTATGGTCGCCAAATAAATGTTGAGGAAAAGATATAAAATGATCTTACTCAAACATTTTCAGATTCTACTTGGCTAAAGAGAAATAGACAGGAATATCACCCTATATTTATAGCCATAAAAATTAATATCCTAACTCACAAGTATTAATTACAAGTGCTTAGGCTAGTCTTTTTATAAATAAAAGTTTGCTGGAAAATTCATTATTTATATGATTTTTTGAATATAGCAGTTGTTGAAATAAATGTAAAGACAGAAGTAAAGACACCAAGTCGATAATCAAAATAGATGATACATAAAGCAATCCTTTATTTCATTCCAATTCATCAAAGAGTCATCCTTTTTACAAAATTTCGTGAAGAAGTTTTGGACCAAAGTCAAACTTAGACGTCCCCGATGAAACATACAAAAGGACCTCTGATAGAAAATAAAAAACTGAACTCTAAAAGCTAGATCAACTTGCCACATATTGTTTCCCACTCGACTCTGCACAATAGCCTTTGTCACTCATGAAAACTAATTCACAAAGAAACAAGTCTACACAAACTATCAAAGATAGATCAACACCTTTGAAAAACAAGTGTCTGAATGATGTAATTCATACCTGAATCTTGTTGTCTACAACAAGGCCTTGCCATCATAAAAAAGAACTAGGCTTGTTATAAATTAAGGAATGAATGAAAACTGAACTATCTGAACACAAACTCAAAGAGAAAACCTTAGTATGCTTCTCCTTCTATCGTCTGCCTGTTCCTCCCTTTCCTTTTTCTTTTAAGCAAATTAGAATTGGTTGAAATAGTTGAACTACTTCATTAATTAATTTAACTAAAACTCAACCAACTTTTTAGTTAGGCGGAAAAGTAATAAATCATAATAAGGGTTTTAAATAAGTAATAACTAGTAGGTGGGACCCCTTGTGACTCCCTTTTAGCTCTTAACAATCATAACATAACTTAGTCAATTAAAGAAAACATCCCTCCTTGTGATTCCCTTCATCACATTCATGTTTGACAATTTATCTCATTGATATTTGAAATTATTTTCAAAAATATAGTACTCATATATCCAAAATAAACATGTTGTCCAAAACTTTTGAAGTCAACTATCGCAAAAAATAAAAAAAATAAAAACTCAAAAACCATATTTTCCACTTTGAGATGCAATATTTCCCTTGTTGTTGTTGTCACCCCTTGATCTCTCTGAGTCTGCCTTTGGTTGTGTTGAGCCTTTAGGCCTAATCTCGTTGATCACATGAAAATAATCGTCCCTCAAATGCATCTGGGAGGACACTGATTTATCAGAGCCATTAGAGGGTGAGGAAGGGGCAACAATGGATTTTCCTTTGTTAGGGGCATGGTGGGCCTCGGTTTTCAACCTTTTGCTAGCATGGGAGGACTGAACTGGTGAGTGGACAAGTGCAACTTGGACAATCTGATTGATAGGCAGGGGAACAGGTAAAGACAAGTTGGGCCAGCCACGAGGTTGGGAGACTGTCGGGTGGAAAATCTCTTGCCATCTGTTGTTTCTGGAAACCTCAGGTTGCAATGAGACATGAGGGTGCATGAGAATACTAGGGACTTGTGGAGCTTGGAAGGGAGGCCTTTCAGGCCTAGGTTGTACCACTCCTTTCCCAATCCAATTGAAAAACCCAGCCTGAAATAGTTGGCCTAACTCTTGCAAGTCAACATCAAAGTGAATAGAGAATCTAGGCCTTCTAGGGCCCCTCTTCCAATTACCTCTTCCTCAGTAACCTCTGTCATGGCTACCTCGGCTGGAAAATCTCATTTTTGTAGGGATGATTAATTAGTGAATAGTTCCTTTAACAACCATACATGACAACTCCTTAAAAATATGAAATAGATTTTTGCTAAGCAACATATCAGACCCATGCAATCCAATCCATACAAATTGTTTAATTATTGCCAATGAGCAGGGGGTGAACAAAAGGTCCTGGGATACGCGAAGGGTTTGTATTGAGAGAAAAATGTTAAAATAAGGGGGAAAAGAATCATGGTTACTGCTCACAGACAACACACAATAAACTGTAATGTAAACCAAGAAACATGTTACTGTAATCCATCCAACAAACTACGATTTCAAACTGTTACAATACAAAATTCTCTTAAATGTAATTAAATTTTAGGAACAGGGAGTTAAAAATGGATATGGGAAGGCGAGGGGATTGTAATTAGCAAAAAGGGAAATAATGGTAGGGAGAGAGAGTGGATATTGTTCATAAAATTAATTAATTAAACCATTAAACCATTCTATATCAAACACAAAAGATCCAACATCAACCAAATAATCATTGTGGTCAATTAAACAACTATTGTGTATAACTCAATCAATTATGCGTAATAACTTGCTCACTGTTCGCAATTGAATCTTTAACACAGTGTCATCAAAATAAGACAATATGCCTTCCACAACAACCTGTATAAGAGTTATGTTTCTTCTCATTTGTCCACTTAATGTTTTAAAACAATTTCTAAATGAACACACAATCACTTATTTCCACTATGTTCAACATCAAAACATTAACCACTGTCCACAAATTATTTCATTCATCAAACACAGACACAAAAATCATCCCTGATTCCATTCCTCAATTCCATTTAACAATTAAGTTGTAATGAACCATACTATCACAGAACCCGTGCCCATCTCTGAAACAATGCATGATATTCATTGACCATACACAGTGGACAACCAAAACACAATCATCAATATATCAAATTGCAATAACCTTGACTTGCCATTTAAACACACAACAATCACCACTTCAACTTATACAATCTTGTAGGATACATAGACCATTCAACAAAATGCAAGAGCTTTTTTGCGACTGTACATGTGTAATTACTCCGGATCTAAACATCAACGATGATGAGTTATCATTCCAATACAAGGGAACAACGACAGTGTGCCTACTCCATTTCTCAATTCAATCAAATTGCAACAAAACCATACTTTTATAAGACCCGTTCCCATCTCTGATGGTGTGATCACATAATATCCATAACATACACAATGGACAACCACACCACAACTGTCACAATTGCAATACTCTTGATTGGTAATTAAAACACACAGTAACAATAACACTTATTTCAATCTATATCATGTTGCATGAAACACACAACCCAACACATAAAGCAAAGAGGCATATTCCCGGTCAACCATAAAACCATGATGAACTATCGAATCAGTTGCCATAATAAAATAATACAGTGACTATAACCAATTACAAAAACCACTGTCAACACTACTCCAACAAATCATAACAATTGACTATGTGTCCGACCAAAAACAACTCGTTCATTTATCAAAATCAGGCTTAAAATAATCAAGGTTGGACTCTAAGTAACCAACACAGGGAGGTGTTGGCCCTTGACCAAGTTTTGAGGAACACTTGGTCACATTTGACCGTTTTTGGGACTTCGATAGCCTGTCAAAGATGGAGCGCCAGGCGAAGCAGAGATCATGGGATCTTGGTCCACTTTTTGGTCCCTTTTAGGGTATTGAGTTAATGTAATGGGAAAGGGATGTCGGCTCGTGGGTTTACCCACGCTTAGGCCCGCTTTTGTAATGTATAAATAGAAGGATAGGCAATGTAAGAAAGAGTAGACGTGATTGCTTAGTGCAATTGATAGTGCATCTATGTGATACCGAATAAGTGTTATGTGAGAACTGTGTAAGGCTTGCAAGGCTAAGTGCAAGTTATTGTGTGGTTGATATAGAAAGCTAAGTGTTGTAACGCAAGGAAGAAGGATCTAGTGAGCTGCACAGATCTTCTGTCCTATGCGAAGAAGGGTTTTGGAGGCTCTGTGCTTGTAACAACTTGAAGACGATAATAAAGAAGAAGATCTTGTCAACATAGCCCCAGGGGGGGCGGGTGACCCACGCAAATCTGCTACTATGGTTAAGTGTTGAAATACTGTAGATCTGAGCGTATACCGTGAGGCTCTGTGCTATCTGCGAAGTATAATAAGGGTTGAATATTGATGAATGATCTATGCTAAATGCATGCTAAGTGCATTCTAAGCGATATAATCACATATTTGTGTCCTAGCTAGGTTGCAAACACTTGAGTCCTGCAACCACCCCTGCCTCTACCTCGGGTGAGACTTCATCTGCTTCGCAGGTGTTGCCGAAAGGGCTGGTAGTTAGGGTTTTGTTGGTGTGTTGTTGTAGCGTTGAACCTCGGGTCTGCCTCTGTGCCAACAAATGGTTCTATTGCCAGGACATGAATCTTCGTGAGGGAATGTCAAGGTGGTCCCCATCAAAGACAGAGATTCAAAAGTGGATAGAGGATCAAGAAAGGGACTTCGCTGAAGCCTAGAACAAGAACCCTAATCTTAGTACAGAATATTGGTTGGATAAATATATCTTTACCAACATTCACGAGATATTCTTTAGAGGGATCCATCAAGAGCTACATGAGTGGTTAGCTAGGTTAGTAGATACCCAGTTCAAGATAAGACCTAGATCTCATGTAGTTTGGACATCGGCGCTGATCCAAAAGGTTAAAAGGGTTGATAACGCTATATCCAGGGTAGTAGATCATTGGTTTGATAGTACCATTGGAGGGTATATAACCGAGTTTGTTGTTGACAGAGTAGAGTCATACAACCAAGCTGAAAGATATTTCTTTAAAGGACCCAGAGAATTTTTTTTACAAGTCCTGAAGTTGAGACTCAAGATGTTGTTGCAAGAGAAGAACATCTTGAAGATACAATAGATCGAGAAGATTTGAAAAGGCTAATGTTAAAAAATTCGGACAGCGACAATGACACAGAAGCGAGACATATGCACAGTGGAAGAGTATTTTGAGGGGTTCACCTTGAGAACCACTTTAAGAAAAACTACAGAGAAGAGGGTTTCTACAGTGGAGAAGACGCAGATTGACGGACGGAGAACATTCAGAACCCGTGGGGCGAGAGAGAGAAGTAGCTGAATAACTTCGCTGAAATGATCCAGAAACCTCAGGAACTGTGTAGGCTACTGAAGTAAGTAATATCAATCCTCATGTTGTTTCAGAAACGCTAAGTAATCAAAAAATTCCAAATCACCAGAGTCCACAGAGCCTTATTACTAGCAGCTCAGCATCCACTCAGACAGGAAACCTAGGCAACTCCATGGTAGATGAGATGAGGCTCCCTATCTTTAGAGGAGATGGATCTAAAGATCCTGATCAACACTAGTTCTTGTGTGAGGTTGTATGGAACATTAAAAATATTACCGACGAAGTTGTTAAAAGAAACCAGTTTAGCACTACACTAAGAGACCGCGCATTGAGCTGGTACATGAAGCTTGTCCAAGGACTTACGCAACCTAAGCCATTGAATGAGATCACGAACGCATTGATTGTAGAGCTTAAGAAACCTAAGTCAGAGTCCCAATGTATTACATGGCTTAAAGAGATCAAGCAAAAGGTAGCCTAACCTGTTTGGGAGTTCGATCAGAGATTCAAGACCCTCACAGGAAGATTGACCTTTAAGATCCCGAATGAGCAGAACAAAGAATGGTTAATTGTTGCTCTCTTACCACATATCAGAGTTCCCTTGATCCAACAAAATATTGCTTCATAGGCAGAAGCATTAGAGATCGCCATGAAGCTTGAATCAACCCCTATGGGAGAATCCAACTCAGGTATGAGTCAGATCGTGAGTCAACTAACTAGTTTGTCTCTGCAGGTCGAAGACATGAAGAAAAACCAGGGAAAAGACAAAAGAGAAGACATTTGATGTGTCAGATGCAGATCAAAAGGTCATGACAAGGAACACTGCCCTCTATTCAATGAATACTTGGCTTATGGAGCTCCGAGCCCCTTGAAGCAAGTCACCTTACCTTGGTGCGAAGTATGCAGAAATCGACATCGCCTTGGTGAGTGTTATTACATGTAGAAATACATTCAGACACACACAAACTTGTATTGCACATTCTGTAAATTAGTAGGGCATGACGATAGTGATTGTAGAGCTTATGATCTCATGCATGCAAGATCAAGAGACATATACAAGATCCAAGGCGAAGTACATCAAGAAGGAAACAATGCATAATATAACTCCCCAGGAAGAGGAAACTTGAATCCTCGCAATGGATACAGAGGCCGAGGACGAGGAGGAGGAATGGGCCGAGGCCGAGGACAAATAATCTATTATAACTGTGTGCAGCTAGGACATCTAGCAAGGGACTGTCATAACCCTTGTACCACTTGCGGTTATTGCAACTCCTTCGAGCACGTCATCGAGGACTGCCCTACTATCCAAGATTCAGTAAAGATGAGGACCCCAATAGAACCCACAAGTGCAGTTGATCTATGCTGAACCTCGCAGAGCAGACCCTAGAGTCACTGTTATTACTCGAGGAGGCACTACCACAGGAGCAGATAGAATGACCCAAGGAAAGATCACCGAAGACTCGGGCATAAGGAAAACTGCAAAGAAGACCCAAAATTTTGATGCGAAGAGAGAAAGACAAATCTTTGGGGAAGCAAGGCAAGAGTTCAAAGAAGATCAAGGTTCTTCCTCCAAAACACGACCAGAAATTAGAGAATATGGGATGCCTCAGGAATTTGATTATTCGGCTTCGCCAAAAGGAGGAAAAGTGGTTAGTAAGCTCATGGAATTTTTATACACCTGTATTAAGTTAATTCAAGATGAGAACATTGTGCAAGAACTATAGAATTTAATCAGCCAGTATGAGCTAGGGAAGATAGACCCCTTACTGAATAGGGAAGTACACCAAATTAGTAAGAAGAGAAGGACAAATTAGAATTACATTTGAATGCTCAAATATGAGAGTATGATATAGACTATGTGGTCCTCGACTTAGGGTTGGAGGTCAATGTCATGACAAAGCAAACTTGGGCACTAATGGGAAAATCGAGGTTGATCTATTCCCCTATCAGATTTAGGATGGCTAATCAACAAGCTATAAACCCATTCGAACGATTGGAGCATGTCCCTATGGACATCGATGAATTTAGAACCTTTGCAGATTTTGAGGTAATTGAAATTGTTGATGACAACTGCCCTTACTCTGCATTACTAGGAATTGATTGGGCCTTCAACAATTCCACTATTGTTGATTTGAAGAAAAGACATATGACATTTGAAAGAGATGGCCTTAGGGTCATTGCATCCTTAGATCTAGATGAAGGTCCGCGATACACAGAGCCCATCAGAGAAGAAGATCATGCATACGAATTGGAAAACATCTACAAACTAGCAGCCAGACAACAAGATTACATCAACCCTACAGCCGATGGGAATCTAAGCTGGCGAAGTGATAGCGTGTTCTCATCAGATTCAAAAGAAGCACTGGAGAACTGATAGATCCATATGTATGGAATATCTACCATAAGATGTGCTAGATTAACTAGAGAAGTTCACTGGATTTGAACAATAGTGAGTAACTTACCCACATTTGATGGTCTAAGCCCTTTAGAAGCCTTCCTATCAGATTTTGAAACAAGTGTACCAATACAACAGAGATTGTTGGCAATGGATGAGGCCCTGAAAGCCACGCCAACAAGATGGTGGGGGACACATAAAAGCAATATCACAGACTAGACCCAATGTCGAACCTTGATGACAGCGTGGTTCTCAGCACAAGCAATAAGTTGTGAAGTAAGATATACCGGTTGAAGTTGCCCAAAGGACCACATGCGAAGCTGTGAAGAGGCCTGGAGTTACATTCCTCGAGAACAATGGGTGCACAGATTCATTGACACACTGGACACGACCCCTGTCAACTGGTACCTTCAAGTGGAGCTGCGCTTCGTCACTACAGATTGGGAAGGAATGATTCAGAACTTTGTAACCACCTTTTTATTTGAAAGTGAATATCCTTTGTAACAGATAACCAAATATGCAATTGCAAAATATATATAAAATATGAATAATTGATAAGATATATGATAAAAATGATGATTTACATTTGAGAAGGAGGGCTTGATTATATACCCACACAGGGGTGCCCTTTCACCACTAGA
>ML781854.1:918504-938539 GCA_009831015.1 Picea engelmannii | reverse complement strand
TCATCATATTTTGTTTCCCGATTTTGTGTTATTCGATCCAGACTTTGTTGGAAATCTTCTGTCATTTCTTTTTTAAAGGTTTGAAAATCTTGTCGTAAGTTAATCCCGATTTCCTGGTGAATGTCGTCTTTAAGATCTTGCTTTAAATTTTCGATGTCTTTTCGTAATTCGTTTCCGACTTCTTTTGAAATCTCCTCTTTTAGATTCTGGGTCAGTTCTTGTCTGAGTGCCTCGTTATTGGCCTTTATTTCTTCTCGCAATTCGGCATTAGTTTTTTGTAATGCTTTTTCGAGTAATTGTCGGGCGTTTTTGCAATCTTGGTCTATTTTTTCAATTTGATTTTTTAAATCTACCATTTTCCTCGTACTTGGAGGTGAATATTTCGAAGCAATTTTGGCTGATTGTGCTGTCTTTCACTGATCCACTTGCTAAAAAAATATTTTTATTTTTATTTTTTTTATCTTTTATTTATTTTTATTTTTTATTATATATATATATATATTTTCTAATGAAGGTGTAAAAAGAATATATTTATAAGTTTATTAATATATATATATATATATATATATATATATATATATATATATATATTTTTTTTTTTTTGGTTAATTTTTTTTTTAACGGTACGACTTATTGAATAGGTGTAATGAATTGTATATGAGGGTGGCCGAGAGGGTGAGGTGGCCGACAGAGTGGCAGAGGTGGGCCGCGACTGTTACGCCAGGACTAGGGTTTACGGGAAAGGGGTTTTATGGGTAGCTATGGTGAGGGTTACGGAAGGTCTCGGTTTGGTTTATTTACAGGGTTATGGGGTTACGAGAAAGTTTTTAGGGTAGTTTACGGGATGGAAAGGGTTAGGGAAAGGGGAAGGGAACGGGGTTACGGTGCGGATTTACGTGAAGGTGTAGGGGGTCAGGGTTACGGGGTTACAGGAAAGGGTTTACGGGAATGTGTAGGGGTGTTTAGAGGGCAGTGTTACAGGGAATTACGGGAAGGGAAATTATGGGACAGGTTACGGGGGTTGAGGGAGGGACGGGGGAAAAAAGGGGAATAGGAAATGGTTACGAGAAGAGGGAACACGGGAATAGGGACTGGTTACGGGACGTGGATAGGAATGGTTACGGGCAGAGGGAGTTGAGGGAGCGACGGGGGGTAAGGGGAAATACGGGGATGGAGAATGGGGAGTAGGAGGGGTTGAGGGAATGACTGGGAGAAGGAACAGGTGATAGGGGAAGGGACAGGGGTATAAGGGGGATAAGTTTGTTTGTTTTTTTGTTTTTTTTTAATTAAATAATAATAACGGGACAGAATTGGTTGGGAAGAAGTTACGGGGATGTGAGGAAGTAGGAGAAGGAAAAAAACGTAGGGATAGGGGAAAAAGGAAAAGAAAGAAATGGGAATGGGGAAGTTGAAAGAAAAAAAAAATTATGGTTGCTGGAAGGTGGAATGAACCGGGGTTGGGGAGGACCGAAAAAACTCTGATACCACTGTAACAGATAACCAAATATGCAATTGCAAAATATATATAAAATATGAATAATTGATAAGATATATGATAAAAATGATGATTTACATTTGAGAAGGAGGGCTTGATTAAATACCCACACAGGGGTGCCCTTTCACCACTAGACATGTCTTTTGGAGAACATGTCCTTTCATTATTANTAATTACTATTACTAACTATTTACTAACTAATTATTGTGTTATGAACATTCATTTATAGGTATTTATGTTCATAACATCCTTCAGTAGACCAAGCATTACAGATTGTGAGAAATAAGGTATTCAAGGAAGCATCTAGCCTCCCTATGGAACAAGAAGAGGACAAATGGATTGTGCCTTTCCATAAATTAGAGAGTTGCTACAACATCAATGTCGATGACGATGATGATCCCAGGAAGGTAAACATTACTGAAATAGAAGGCCAAAGAAATGTGGAAGGACCAGGAGTTGAGCTACCATTTATTGGTCAGCCAATCAAGATTAAAAAAGTCAACATTGGGATAAAGGAGACACCGAAGCTTGCCAATGTCGAAGATTATTGGGATGCTGCTACCATTGACAAGATTACAAAGTTACTGCATGAATATCAGGACTTGTTTCTGACCAATTTCACTGATATGAAGGGTATCAAAGGTCCTATGGGAAAAATGATGATCCCTTTGAAACCAGGTGTGAATCCAGTCAAGCAAAGACCCTACAGATTGAACCCGAAATACAAGGAAAAAGTGAAGATTGAGCTCGACAGAATGCTAGAAACAGGGATTATTGAACTTGTCGAAGATTCAGAGTGGATCAGACCTATGGTGGTACAAGACAAGAAGACAGGCGAAATCAGGATATGTGTGGACCTCGGGAAGTTGAATGATGCCTATCTGGATGACCCTTACCTTACACCATTCACTGATGAAGTATTAGACAACGTGGGAGGCCAAGAAGTATATTCTTTTACAGATAGATTTTCAGGATACCATCAGATCCGAATTGCTAAGGAGGACCGCCACAAGACCATGTTTTCCACAAAATGGGGATCCTACCAATATACAGTAATGTCATTTGGACTTAAGAATGCCCCAACCATCTTTTCCAGGGTGGTGGTCGAAGCGTTCAAAGAATTTTTGCATAAATTTTTAGAAGCATATTTTGATGACTGGATTGTGTTTAGTTTGTTGAAAAATCATATTGACTATCTAAGGCTAATGTTGGATAGATGCAGACAGTGCCAAATTGCTTTGAATCTGAAGAAGTGCATCTTCTTCTCACCATTTGGAATGTTATTAGGCCATATTGTATGCAAGCAGGGATTGTTGATTGATCCATCTAAAATTGCAATTATACTTGATTTGCCACCTCCTACTTTAGTCAAACAGCTGCGCACTGTGCTGGGACATACTGGCTATTACGAGAAATTCATTAAAGGCTATGCCCAAATTACAACACCAATGGAGAAGTTGTTGAAGAAGGATTGTCAGTTTGGTTGGACAGATGAATGCTCAGCAGAGCTTCGACACACTGAAACAAAAGATGGTCATTGTGCCCATTCTGGTTTTTCCAGATTGGAGCAAGGAGTTTCATGTGCACGTCGATGCGTCTTTTATTGTACTGGGAGTAGTACTGGCACAGCTGCGAACATAAGACATCGATCACCCATTAGCCTTTTCTAATAGGAAGCTATCTACATCCGAGATTAACTACACCACTACAAAAAGATAAGGATTAGCCATGGTGTACACGTTGCAAAAATTCTGCCACTACTTGTTGGGAGGACACTTTTAAATGTTTACAGATTACTCCGCGCTGAAATATCTAGTCAACAAGCCAGTGTTGGGGGGGTGAATATGCAGATGCCTTCTGTTGTTTCAAGAATACGATTTTGAAATCATAGTTAAGCCAGGAAGAATGAACAAGGGTCCTGACCACTTGTCGAGGTTGGAACATGGCGAAGAACCCACCAGTTTGGAGGATATATTATTGGATGCATAGCTGCTCACCATTAGAAAGATTGATGACCACTTCACAGACATAGTCCAGTCCCTGACAACAGGAATGGCACCTAGTGAGTATACCATTCCCCAGAAGAAACAACTAGTGGTGCGCGCCGCAGACTTTTCACTTATAGCTGGTTAGCTATACAAACTGAGACCTGATGAGATACTGAGAGATGTGTTATAGAGACAGAATGACCATTTATCCTTGCAGAAGCTCATGAAGGTATCATAGGAGGACACTATGCAAGGAGAGAAATTGCGCAGAAGGTCCCGAGAGCTGGCCTTTGTTGGGCCACCTTACACAGAGATGCTAAAGATTATGCTAGAGCCTGGAATGTATGCCAGAGAGTTGGGAAACTATCCAGAAGACATGAAATGTCATTAGCACCGCAGATGACCCTACCAACATTTGAAAAGTGGGCCATTGACTTCGTGGGACCTATAAACCCACCAGGAAAGTGCACATGAGCAAGGTATATCATTACTGCGATAGAATGCTTAACCAGATGGGTTGAAGCCAGAGTAGTTAAAGACTGTAGTGCAACTACAATTGCGCGTTTTATACTTGATGACATAATAACCAGGTTTGGATGCCCCAAGATCCTTATGAGCGATCAAGGCACATAATTCATCAATAAGACAGTTGAAGCCCTGACTGAAGAATTTGCAGTCCACCATCAGAAGAGTACACCTTACCATCCATAAGCAAATGGAATAGTTGAAGCATTCAATAATATCTTGGAGACAACATTAATGAAGATTTGCATTGTGAATAGGGATGACTGGGACTTAAGAGTACCTATAGTACTATGGGCCTATCGAACCACTTGCAAGAAATTAACAATGTAGACTCCTTTCAAGTTGGTTTATGGTATCGAAGTTGTTGTCTCGATGGAATACTTGGTACCAAGATTAAGAATTGTTGCTTTTATAGGTATGGATGACACTGGTGTTTTTTAGGAAAGGCTCGCACAGTTGGTTGAACTGGAAGAAAACAAATTCATTGCAGGATTCCACCAACAGGTTCAGAAGGAACGAGAGAAGGCATATCATGATAGGCAAATCAAAAGGAAGGCATTAAAGCAAGGTGATTTAGTACTGGTGTATGACAATAATTTTTTAAGACACCCAGGGAAGTTTAGAACGCATTGGCTTGGACCATATGAGATTGCCTATGTTACAGAAGGAGGAGTTGTGCAACTCAAGACGTTGAACAAAGAATGGAAGGAAGGATTGGTGAATGGGAGTCAGCTGAAGTTTTACTATGACAACTAGATGCCTCGTAGCTCTCAGTAAAAGCATGAGAAAAAGGTTCTAGGTACCAGGTGTAGTTGAAACTGGGTATCAGACACAGAAAATATAGTCTGGACAAGAAGGGAGAAGAGGCATAAAGCAGAAACCAAGGTTGTCCTGCGCAGTCCAAAGTCAAAGAAAAACAGAAGGATCGGATCCAAAGTGCCTCGGGATGAGTCACAGGTGAGTGTTGGGGGCCTGTTGGCCCTTGGTTATGGAAGGAAGTGAAGAACAAGGGAGAAAAGTTGAAAAGTGAACTTCGCGAGAGACACAGTGACTGTCACTGGGTTGAAGAAAGAAAAAGAGCAGAACAGATGGAGCGAAGCAAGGAAATGCAAGCCATTGGATGAGGAGATCAAGGATGATAGATCAATAAGGAATATGGATCGGGGACAACTCAGCAGGTGAAAAAATCCACCGTTGGATGCTTTAGAGCACCATGCAAGAAGGAAGGAAAGACAAGCTGGCGAAGCCTAAAAAAAGCGGGTCAAGTTGACCTAGGGTTTTAGACACCTAGGGTTTTGGTCTTTTAGGGTTTTGGCACCTAGGTTTCAGCTCAAGGTTGTTGGTGAGGTGTTGTAATGTATAAATAGAGGTCAAGAGGACCTGGGTCGGGTCGGTACAAGTTGGTAACTCTGTAGTACAATATTATTGTTGATCTAGCTATAGTATTGAATGAGGGATCAATGTATTGAGAGAGATAAGTGTTGAGAGAGAGGAAGCCTTTTGGTATTCAAAGACCTTTTGATGTGTACGAAGATCATTCCTACAACTGGGTGTGCGGGAAGAGGAGAGAAAGAGAGAAGAGAAAGAAGATCTGCTAGCTAAGAGCGTAGACAAGAACTGTATGCTTTCCTTAATATAATATAGCACATTTTTGTGGGCGTAGCCCTAGAGAGAGGGTGAACCACGTACATTTGTTGTTGTGTGTGTGATTGATGCTTTGATCTCTGTCATTGTTTTATTGTTACCTGCCTTATTGTATTAGATAAGATCTATAGCTGTGAAGGATAGATCTAGCTAGTTGAATGATAGATGCATGATGTATTGTTGTTGTAATAGATCCACTTGATATTCCCCTGGTTGTAGACATCTCTGTCTTGCAACCCCCTCATAGCTGCTTCAGCTGAGACTGCATATGCTTCGTAGGTGTTGCCGAAAGGGCTAGTAGCTAGGGCTTGTTGGTGCGCTCTTGGAGCTGAACCCTAGGTCTGCCCCTGTGCCAACAAATGGTCCCATTGCCAGGACCTGAAACTGTTATTGTTGGGAACTGAGGAAGAAGAAACTTTGTGCAAAAGAAATATCTTTGCATAGATCTGTTGCCCTAGTGCGTAGCTTTTTACTCGACCCGTGAATCTTTGTGCCATGAATAAGGTCAGATCTGAACAAAGGAAGATCAGATTTGAAGAAAAGAAGCGAGATCTGAACGCTCTATGCTCTAAGAAAAGTAAAAGTGGAAATTTCTGAAAGAAAGAGGTCAGATCTGCAGAAAAGAGGTAAGATCTATAAGCCCTATGCTCTAATAAAGGTAAGAATAGTTAAAAGTTCTTAGATCTGGAAGCTTTGTGCTTTGTAGAAGTAAGATAAGTGTTATTTTTTGTTTCTAGAGCATGGATCTAGGTATGTTTGATAGATTATGTCCTAGCTTAAAACCTAGGGCATTAATAGATGAAAGAAAGTTTGATATGAATAGATCTGATAAGCATAATGATATATATGTTATACCTATGCATAGAAAGAATGTTTGGACTAACAAATGGATGCAGAATCCTAGAAAGAATTTTTTGCAGGCTAGTTACCATGATCCCGGTGCGCAGTACATAAGAAGTTGGGGATCATTTAAGAGAAAGAGAGGATTGACCCTTTGTTATAGTTGCAAAAAACCAGGCCATCTAGCTAAGAAATGCTCTGGTGGAAAACCCAGTTGTCTCTGTTGCAAAGCTTTGGACCATGAAGGAACAACAAAAGAGGGAGATGAACTAGTTCAACTCCGCAAGATAGCTGACACGGTCAAAGTACGCCTTCGGAAGGCACAGGAAGAAACAGTGCAGGCCACCCCGGCCTTAAAGCAAGCATAGGAGAAAATCATCGAGCAACGTCGAGCTGTGCAACAAGAGAAGGACGATATTCAAGCGAAATTTAAAGAAGACAAAGCGAAGATCCAAAAAGAGAAAGAGCAGTTGCTCGCGAAGTAGATTGGGATTGAAGAAGCAGTCAACGGAGCATTTCGCTCTGTGATCAACTTAGAACATAAGGCAAAAGAACCCATAGAACGCCAAGTGATGAAGCTTGTTGAAGTTATTCAACAACTTCAACAAAGAGTCGTGGACTTAGAGCTTCAGACCATACCATAGACCCCACAAGAAGTGCGTGACCAGATAGAAATAACTGCCTGGAGCACCATAGAAAGGATTAAGGCACTCACTGAGGAATGAAAACAGTTAAGTAGAGGAAGTGCGTAGATCTACGAGAACCTAGAATTGCATAAATTGGAGTCGCAGCTCCAAGAGGCGAAGTACGAAGCCGAAAAGCTGCAGGTGCAGCTGAAGGCCCTGTCACCCGTAGAGAGAATGAAGAGGTTTCCAGAGCAACGCACAACCCAACAACAGATTCACACGCTTCAGAGTAAAGTAATGGAAGTCTCTCAACAACTTCAACCAGTGCAAGAAAAGGCATGCCAACTGTTCACTGAAGTTGAAAGCCAAGGAGTAGAACTTGAACAGGTTGTGAATACAACAGAACAACGCCTGGAAGGGACGGTGAACGAGGGACTTATCCAGGAGTTCGTCAAGCAAGAAGTAGTAGCAATGTGGCAAGTCGAAGCAGCTCGAGCCGAGCTTGAGGAATTCGAAGCAGAATTGGTCAGACCTGAGTGACTCAGGACGAGTCATAGGTGAGTGTTGGGGGCCTGTTGGCCCTTGACCAAGTTTTGAGGAACACTTGGTCACATTTGACCACTTTTGGGACTTCGAAAGCCTGTCAAAGATGGAGCGCCAGGTGAAGCAGAGATCACGGGATCTTGGTCCACTTTTGGGCCCCTTTTAGGGTTTTGGGTTAATGTAATGGGAAAGGGATGTCAACCCATGGTTTACCCATGCTCAGGCCCACGTTTGTAATGTATAAATAGAAGGATAGGCAATGTGAGAAAGAGTAGATATGATTTCTTAGTGCAATTGATAGTGCATCTATGTGTAACATCCCGCTCTTGTGCATTGAGTGAACTTATTCTTTGAGGACACTTGCTCGCAATTGATCCGTATTTTATGTTATTAAAACATTGGTTTTGATTATGAGGCGTTATGGGTTGGTGACATGTTGTTTTACTGCATTGACATATACAGGTGCTATTAACTTGGTTTTACTGAGTGTGCAAGATTTTGGACCTCAAGGATGCAGAGGCATTGATGGAACCCCTTGGACTCCAGATCGAGTCGGGGAGTGTACCATTGGGGTTTGATTGTTTTATTGTGATATTAATGCATCTGATTAGATGATATGATTATGGATATATTTTTGACATGATTCATTGATGATGCAGGCTAATGATAGCTTTCCGACCAGACTCACATGTGGAGTAGAGGGGTCACGCACAACTAATAGAGATGTTAAGGGAGAGGTGTGGACGGTAGCCCTGCCACAGCCTACTAGCACTCCCGTCATGGCTCTAACTGTAGGTTAACATTTACCTAGTTTGAGAGGACCGACAATGTCATGAGGGCAGACTGAGATAGTCGCTCACGATGATTCTAAGGGGCGCGCAATAGGGCAGGGGCCTTATTCCTTAGAGGCCCTTAGTCTCCCACAAGTTCACCTGGCGGAGTATTGACTCAAGGGGTTTTTGATGTCTACCAAGTCAGTCAAGAGGCGAGTGGCACCCTTAGAGCATGTGGTGCATCTTGAAGGGCACATCACGCAAGAAAAATGGAAAGAGGCTAGTGGCACCCTTGGAGCACGTGGTGCGTCCTGAAGGGCACATCGCGCAAGGGGACAAATGAGGCGAGTGACACCCTTGGAGCACCTAGTGTGTCCTAAAGGGAAAGTTGCATTGTTAATGATAAATGAATGAACCTAGATGGCCTTAGGACGAATAATGTGATAAGAATTTTTAAAACAATTTCCCTAATAAAATGTCACCCAGCACGAAAATTTAAGGTCTAGGTCTAAATTATGCTAGTGGTAAAATTTTATCTTATATATATATATATATATATATATAATAATTATAATATTCGTTAAATCTTGTAACAAGAAGGGGGTAAGCAATTTAAATGATTCATAAAAATCTATTAGGATAAAATTTAAAAAGGGAAATAATTGTTTTATTATTTTATGATAATTTAAAATTTATTAATTAAAAAGAAAAAGGAAAAAAAAAGGGTTAATTTCTACACCTGCCAATTTGAGTTCTAAATGAAAAGGGGAAAGAGGGAAATCTAAAATATTTAGGAAACTAGGAAAAGAGGGAAACATAAAAAGAAAAGGGAAACACAAGGGAAAAAACAGAAAGTCAAACTTAGTAAGGTATCTAGCATTTAAGAGCTTTCTAATTTTAAACTGAACTAGCAAATTAATAATGGGGAAAGTCATTAAAACCTGTAAGGGATTTTGGAGACACCTAGGATCGATTCTAAGAGTGACTCTAGATGGGTGAGGGAAATAGGGGTAATTAATTAATTAAAGATATTAATTTATGGAGGAATAAAGGGGATGGGTGACACTTGTACGAGGAGGATTTTTAGGATTTAATTTATTAAACATTAAATTAAATGGGATTTTGGGAAGGTAAAGGACTTGGAAACTCTATATAATGGATGGAGGAGAAGGATGAAGGATCTCTTCTGTTTGCATAACGTTACACTGCAKAAATGTCTACTTGACTGACTTAGCTTGTGGGAGTTGGGATACCCATCTCGGTGAGGAGTGGTAGCTCGGCCTTGCGAGGCAAGCTGGGAGCTAGTTAAATCTCGAGATAGTGTGGGTGGCCCCTTTGCAGCTYGGGGGGGGCTAAGGGGGAAGAAGAGTACCCCTAGCATTGGTTGGGAGGTACCGGTGAAGTCTCACTGGTCGGMAAGCGGGAGTTGCACGAAGCACGCGAGACGTCACTCAGAGCCGGCGATCAGGTAACAGTACACTCTCTTCATTTTTGTATGGTAGATTGTTGTAGTTTTATGATTGGATCTGCATGTTTAATGGAGTAAGTAAATTGATTGTATAGATTGATGACTGAATTTCTTTCATAGCCTATCTCGATGATTGATTAAATCCCATGGCCTTCGTTTCCCCGCATGTCTTGACCTCCTTGTGGTGTTTGATTGTGACCATTGTGGTGGTTTTGTCTATCATCCCTAGCTCATCAGTCCTCGCCTGGGCAGTCGGCCAAGAGCCTGATCTACGGTCGTCGCTTCGACATTAATAGACCGATGGATCTCAATGCCCTGCCTTTCTGTGCGAGGATGATGAGTGAAGGATGAACCTATCAGCCGTCTACCTCCATTGTTTTCCTTGGCTGATTGGATCCTTTCGATTCTCTTACAGTTGTCTACATTTTGTATTGGTATTCTGGCAATGGAAAAACTAATTGATTCATGTCTACATTTTGTATTGGTATTTTGGCAATGGAAAAACGAATTGATTCATGTCTGCATTTTGTATTGGTATTTTGGCAATGGAAAAACGAATCGATTTATGTCTGGATTTTATATGGAAAAACAAATTGATTCATGTCTGCATTTTGTATTGGTATTCTGGCAATGGAAAAACAAATTGATTAATGTCTGCATTTTGTATTGGTATTCTGGAAATGGAAACACGGATTGATTCATGTCTGCATTTTGTATTGGTATCCTGGCAATGGAAAAATGAATTGAGTCATGTTTTTATTTTGTATTGGTATTCTGGCAATGGAAAAACGAATTGATTAATGTCTGCATTTTGTATGGGTATTCGGGCAATGGAAAAACGAATTGATTCATGTTTTCATTTTGTATTGGTATACCAGGCGAATGAAAACGATTTTATAACTCCTTGTTGTTACCACGATTATAGTTCCTTGTGTTCTGTGTTTTGCTTTGAATTATAACTATGTGTCCCTACTGTTGCCACGATTCATCACCACAAATTTAATACTCAGAGTTTTATTCCCACTATTTGACTATCACAGATTTTTAATTACACAGGTTTTCACCAGACTTAATGCCCATGATTTGTTGCTCCCAACCGTTTGCTGAGTGGTTGTTAATGCCCATGATTTTTGCTTGAAAACGTTGATTGTGTTGTTGTTAAATTCGCCCACGAATTTAGCCTCTTAAATCATAAATTCACTTGCCGGAATGACCACGGTTTTGGTAAATAAAAATTGACTATGTGCATGTTGAATTCGCCCACGAATTTAGCCTTTTAAATCATAAATTCACTTGTCGGAATGACCACAGTTTTGGTAAATAAAAATTGACTCTGTGTGTGTTGAATTCACCCCCCCTTTTTTTTGCTATTCAATTCATAACTAAATTGCAGTAATGACCACGATTTCGCCTTCAAACTGTGATTGCGTTTTTGCTAATTTTTCCAGAGTGAATTAAATGGATAACATTGCTATGTAATCGTCACATTAATTGCCTTGATTTTTGCCAGCAAATAAAATGGATAATAGTTAATTAAATGCCTTGTTATTGCTAGATTCATTGCTATGTAATGATCACATTCATTGCCTTGATTTTTGCCAGCAAATAAAATGGATAATAGTTAGTTAAATGGCTTGTTATTGCTAGATTCATTGTTATGTAATGGTCATATTAATTGCCAGAACAATTGCTACAACAATGTAAATGGCCAGCAGATTCATTCTTTGGATTAAATGCCACAACGAGGTAAATGTTAACTAACACCTTAAATGCCTTGTTATTGCTATATTACTTGTTATGACAAAAGTCATGTAAACTACCGTGTTAATGCACTTTTAATTGTCATGTTAATCGTCATGTAATTGCCTTGTTATTTCTATATTAATTGTTAAGTAACCGCTATGTTAATTTCCTCGCTAAATTGCTCCAGCCCTGCTAATAGTTAGTAGTTTCCTTCTAATATTATTAGACAACTAGTACTGTTAGTTTGGTCAATATAACTAGACTACATGGTGAGATTTAATCATTCATAAGTGTTATAATGATAGCTTTCTACCTTAAGATTGTTAATGTTGTTACTTAAGTTAATGACTAGTTGTAATTTAGACGTGCCCCGTCTAGAATGGCAACTCATGTTAAAAGAGATTGTAATCATTGACTATATTAGACTGGGTGATTGGTTGGGTGAGGAAGATGTCGTATATTGGCTTGTGACATCCCGTGTCTTCATCCTCTGACGTTTTGTCGACCAGTTGTTGGGGTATAGGTGTGGTTTTCCTCTCAGTATTCAGTTTCTAGCACGTCGTATTATCTAGATTCCTTGGTCCAGATAGGATGTGTTGCACCAAGGTTATTGACGCATCTATCACCTGGGAACGACATGATTCATGATGAGGGAATCATGGCACGCCATGGGGGATAACGACGAACGAGATCTCGGCCGGAGTAGGTGCTTTGTGTGAGTGTTGATGAGCGTGCAAGTTGCTCTTTGCGCAAGGGTCGAATGCCTCCAGGTATTAGGTCTGCGTGCCTTCAGGTTCTAGTCTTTGTTCATCTAGGTCATGATGTCGAGATGGGGATGTTGTCCCTTAGCTTGTAGGCGTGGTCGTGTTTGCGTCGGACGGGTAGTCGTCCTCCTTGTTATTTTGTGCACGTTTTCCAGTTGTCTTTGTGCCTGTGTGTGATGTCATAATAACCTGTTGCCTGGACTGTGTGCTTGCGTTCGTAGTCAGTGGTGTGGATAAAATGTTGTCGTCATCACCTTCTTGCCTCTTAACTCTTAAAAAAAATAAAAAAAATTCACTTTTGCTTCGCTTGTTGTTGTAACGATGGGGATGTTACACTATGTGATACCGAATAAGTGCTTTGTGCGAAATATGTAAGACTTGCAAGGCTAAGTGCAAGTTACTGTGTGGTTGATATAGAAAGCTAAGTGTTGTAACGCAAGGAAGAAGGATCTAGCGAGCTGTGCAGATATTTTGTCCTATGCGAAGAAGGGTTTTGGAGGCTCTGTGCTTGTAACAGCTTGAAGACGATAATAAAGAAGAAGATCTTGTGGATGTAGCCCCAGGGGGGGTGAACCACGTAAATATGCTACTATGGTTAAGTGATGAAATATTGTAGATCTGAGCGTACACCGCGAGGCTCTGTGTTGTCTGCAAAGTATAATAAGGTTTGAATATTGATGAACGATCTATGCTAAGTGCTTGCTAAGCGATATAATCGCATATCTGTGTCCCAACTAGGTTGTGGACACTTGAGTCCTGCAACCACCCCTGCCTCTACCTCGGGTGAGACTTCATCTGCTTCGCAGGTGTTGCCAAAAGGTCCGGTAGTTAGGGTTTTTTTGGTGCATTGTTGTAGCGTTGAACCCTGGGTCTGCCCCTGTGCCAATAGGAGGTTGGAAATGACCACCAACAGTAGTTGAGAAACATTTGGGACAATCACGGTGGACCCGCAGGCCATATCACCCATAGCTTTGAAAAATAAGGAGAGAGTTTAATAGGTAGGAGAGACTATGAATAGAGGAGCAGAGGTCCCTCACAACCAATAAATAACACCCAGAACACGTAGGGAATAACTCTCGCGGTTTTCCCCAATCAACCAGGGTAATGTTGATATACAAACATAGCTATGAAATAGCCATCAACCTCAAAGCAAGCCCCTTGGACATAGCCATCAACCAAATACGCAAACACCAATAGTATAACGAGCCCATACCCACGTGAAACAATATA
Source organism: Picea engelmannii (assembly GCA_009831015.1). Lineage (NCBI taxonomy): Eukaryota > Viridiplantae > Streptophyta > Pinopsida > Pinales > Pinaceae > Picea > Picea engelmannii. The sequence goes on along the minus strand of ML781854.1, from coordinate 924,900 downwards.
CAGTGACACCAGGGGGTTGATATTAAACCCAACAACCCATAACAACAATGCGACCGGGTGAGGTGACAAGAACTGTGTGAAGACAGCTGGTCAAGTCTCGACCGAATGAACCCTCAAAAAAAAACATAAGGACAACAGAGAGCCTTCATGGCTTTTGCCACTTAAAATAATTAATTAAACTATGACTTCAACCATCGTTTTTCATTTGCAATGAAAACCACACAACAACCATTCCATAGAAACATCACACTTTTACATAGTTTCCAGTCTAAAAAAAAGCACAGACCCATACATCACCGAGCCAATATCTATTTCATAACCAGAGCGGGTTCATGGATGGTGAAAAGACATACCTATAACCAAAAAAAGCCTTAAAAACACGATCTTGGTCGGGCAGTTCTTCCTCTGCTTGAAAATCGGAGCTTAACCACAGCAGAACACAATTGAACAATAGCCAAGTCTAGGGTGACGATCAATGGAAGGGTTATGGAGTGACGTGCAGTAAATCCACATTGCCTCCATCCTCCACTCATTCAATTCCTTAGTACAGACTAGCCAGCCTTCCAGTAATCCACTTAATTAATCTATGCATCGAACTTAACATCTGTCACTTGTCAGAGGCACATATAACTCAATAAATTGTATAGCCACTAACTTTGTTAGCTAGGACTAACAACAATCCTTTTAATTTCATTTGCATATAATGTAGCATAGCATAGCATGGTATAGGATAGCCTTTCCATTAGATTTGTTCCATATTTCTTTTATCCTTTTCCATGACTAACACATGTTTTGTGCAGGTGTAACATATAATAGATCATGGCGCAATAAAAATAACAATTCACATAAGCCCTTCTGACATGGAAATGAGAGTTTAAAGTAAATACATTAACACATAGCATGAATTTTCCATCACCCATTTGTTGCAGATAGAACCAACATTTGAACATCAATCATGCTGTAACCTGTAAGTAGTGTCGAATAACAACATAACAACAGATCTGATCCTCCAATATACAAGGGGGTCCCACCTACTAGTATTATAGATATATCATTAGCTTATAATAATAGGCCTTAGCAATACTTTGCGGGCAACAAAAAAAACTCATTTCGATTTCAATCGTCAACAATCCCCACATCCTATTTATTGCATCCAAGCCAACATATGAGAAAGGTAATATTTTCGTTATGTTTTGATAAAGCTAGTTGCATATTTTTATGTCTTATTTGATGCACATGTAATGTATTGTAACATTTTGTTTCAATTATCTAATTATTATTATCTATTGTTTTGCAGATATTGACACGTATATTGGGGATGAGCCTCCCCAACAAGATGAGGATATAAAGGAGGCAGCGAAGCAGCCTCCAGTACATAGACCCAGCTTGCCACGTAGGCCAGATCGAAGAGTCCGAACAAAGGTGGTGGATCGCCTATGTGGTATGATGGTTAGGCGTGGAGTGGTACCCGCACCGATTTGAGAGATATGACAGGTACCAGAGCTATATATGGGTTATTTTAAAAGTTTTCAATTTTTTCTAAAAAATATACAAATAATTAGAAATCTAAACATTTCATAATTAGATTTATAAGAATTAGTAAAATTGGCAAAGGTTTCTATGCTTTTAGATAAGTATGGATCCTTAAAATTTTCCTTAATTGTGACTAGGCTCTAGAAAAATACTCTTTTAGAATTTCCATTTCTTTCCTATATTGACACTTATTTCAAGGAGAATGTAAAAAAATGATTAATACAAGTTTATGTGTTTAGAAAACTAAAGGATGGAGTGGAATAGGTGAAGACCATGATAGTTGTACTAGTTAAGGTTGGGAATACCATCGAAGTTGGTAACGTCAACACCACAACTGTGATTCCAAAACTCATAGATGTTGCAAGAAGTTATTTTGTTGGAATTGTCCTTAGAAGTTCCATAAAAGTAAATATATATTTATTTTAATTTGATTTTTTGATATCATCATTTTTTTAAATAAAATATACTCTATAATAAATCTTTACTATTGGGTCGTCGTGGTGTAGAGCAGTCGGTGAGGGAGTGCACTATTAAGGCACTCTGTAAGTGAAGTCACTGGTTTGAAACCCCTGGGGACACCTCAAATCTAGTCATGTTAAGGGTTGGTGCGGTCCAAGCTGGGTGCAATCCGTGGGTGATTTTTACGGCTTAGATGCCCTTGGCTCGTGGCATCTCAGCCACAGGCCAATCCTACAAGTCGGGGATATTTAAATAACAAAAAAAAAATACTATTGTATTATTTAAATACGTCATCAAGTTTGTGATATCTCAATTAATGATTAGTAATTCAAAGGTTAACATAAACATATGTTAATTGCAGATTTCCTTTCAAGGATTATCCACATAAGTTTCCTTCATCTTAGAAATTCTCAGTCAGCATAGGACAACTATGAGGCAGCAACATGATGAAGTGGACGCAAGTCAATCACAAGTGGAAAGTCTACAGGAGCAGTCTGCATAAAATCCCATTGCAATTGAAGCAACTCCTTCAACCAGTGTATCCTCCCGTCTAGTGGAGTGTCCTATGCTGGACATGAACATGCAAACTCGAGACTCAAACAAAGAAGAGAAGGACCCTCCAGATCAACACCAACCAGATATTTAATGTGCTTCAAATATATTTGTATCATGGATATCTTTTTTAGAATATCCACAACCACTTTTTGTAATGTAATCCCTCCTATTCGAGAGCGGCCTTATAGTAGGATAGATATGACTAGTTGAGTACTGGACAATCAATTATTTCCTTGCCTATGGGCATATTTTGGCTTAGTTTGATACTCCAAGTGTGCTTCGACCACAATCTATTTTATTAATATAATATCCACCAGTTATTGTTAAAAAAAACAAACAGAAACATATGTTAAATACAATACAACATAAATTTTCTATAATAAACAATAAATATGACAATAAACATATATCAAAACCACATTTTATGCTTGTACTATTTAATGTATTTTCAATATGGTGGTTGTAAATGGTTGTTAAATTTTCATATCTGACATTATAATATGAAGGAAAAAAACATAATTGGCCAATTATAGATACCCATAATAAAATGACACGTCCACAATATAAATGTCGAAACAAAACATTTACATATCACTCTTCGTTGTCATCACCCTTATCATCTTCCTAGCTTGGAATTATAACATTTTCATTCTTAAAAATATTTTTGATCTCATATCATGTTTCGGTACAAACCATGAATCCCCATCCAACACATCTAGGTAAAACAACACTTGGTTGCAGTGTTTTGGGAAAACACAAGGCTCCCCAGTTTCAACCCACATTTTTTTAGAGTTCATACATATTAGCCCACTGTCACGATCTTCCTTTACATTTCTTTGCCTGAAGGTATCCCACCACTTGCAACTAAAAGTAATACATTGAAAAGATGAGAAGTCCACTTGCATGATCTCTTGTATCTTTCCAATGTAACCTAACATCTCCTCTATTAGGTTTTGATCAAGGTGGCTAGCACGACTAGATTGGTCGAACTCGACCTCCACTCCACAATCTTGTTTGATATGTCCATCATCAACACTCTTAGTGCAAAAATGATGTCCACATTCCCACATAGATGGGAACAAATTCAAGCCCTGAGGGTTAGCACAATTGGTCTAGAGCCAGACGTGAGTTTTCATGCTTGTTGTTGGTCACGAGTTTGACTCTCTTGATTCCCCTGGGGCGAGGGCCTGTAATCACGACCGACGATTTACCCCATTTACCATCCACAAAATGTGGGGAAGTACTCAGTGGTTTTCTCGTGCTTTCTTCCACACGAACAAAAATAAAAAATAAAATATGGGAACTAATGCACCTGTAAAAATGCAAAAAAAGGATGGTGTCACATGTCTAGTAACTCAAGCCTTAATAAAAAGATAATACATGTTACATTTCAAATGTGAAATATTATAAATTGAATTTGGTACTCATAGAGGTTATCACAAATTTGTTGCACTCGATCCCTATGTTTAGTGCATCCAAGTCTTCTCCACGTGGGTTACAACCGGACATGGCATATTTCTTTGTAATCTGGTTAGCCACCCAACTATCGGGACATATTTTTCGCATATTTTATTTTAAATGATCGGAATAAGAGATGCTTCTCCCATTCAACCATTTGAATGCTTTCCTGTCACTATCCCATTTCCTTCTTTTCTCTTCATACAACATGACTCGTGGTCACATTGCCCTCGTGTTGTAAATAATGAATTTATTGATGGCATCAATTTCTAAATTCATTGATGTATACGAGAATTCAAAAAGAATAGTATGATATCAAATATATATTATTGACTTCGGTGTAAATAGCTTCTCTATACAAATTTGACAATGTATAAGTGACTTACTCTTTATCATGCTCCTTTTTACATTCATTTGGAGTATCTCCCCTTCCCTTTTGTCCTCATCTCATTGGGCATCCCAAACCATTTCCCTTGGTGTCCCATCAATTTGCTTGATGTAGTCATTAGCATAATAGAATGACTCGTATACTATGCACCCCTTCGCCATAGAGCCAACTAGTTTTTCTCTCTGTCAAACAAAGCCCTTCAATTTTTCCATGTACCTCTCTAAGAAGAACCTCCAACGACATGAGAGAATCCCAACTAATTCAACCCCATTAGGTAGGTGAATTAGAAGATGGGCTTACAAGTCCTTAAAACTCGTGGGTAATTCCTTCGTGAACATATAGACAATCTCAACTATCTTTCGATGCCAAACTCACTAGCCATATGAATCTCCTTTTATGAGATCCAATGTATGAATGAACACAATTTTGATATGGCATGCCACAGGTCCTAAGGGAATTCATGGTTCACACAACCATGCACGAGAAAAGGATAATGACATTACAAAATAAACACACACATCGATAATTTCATCTCCTCTGCTTTATTTTCTTGGCCAATATCTCTTTTTAGCATTTGAAGCAATAACATCTCTCCTAACAACCAATGTGTCACTTTTATTCGATGATATGTGCCTCCGTAAAGAAGATGAAACATTTTTGAAAATATCCATGGGATCTAGTAAGTGGCCAATATTAAGATACTCCCAATATGGAAACTCATAAAATACATATTTCCTTTTCATCCCAATGGGAAGTTTTCTCAAGATAGGTGTCAAAAAATTTAGGATCATCGAGCATAGGTTCCCAATTTGAATCAAACAATTCTTCCATTTCCTTCTCCTTCTATGTTCCATTTGCCCTAATCCAATATGTCGGTGTCATTATTTCAAGTCTCCAGGTTCTCTCTGATTTACCATTGAAATAAAATGCAACTCTTCTATAAGGGTGGTCTTTTGGAACGAATACCCTCGAGTAGTCATACATTGGATTTTGTAGGTGTTTGGACCATCCAACATTTATAAAAGGTCCACAACATTTGCATCCATGATACCCTTTTGGTACAGTACCTACGATGTTATTGTATACAAAGCACGTTAGTGTAAAAAATATAGTTACACCAAATGAAGTAGGTCAAATAACATTACAGATATAAACAAATCAATCAACATGCATACCAGAGAAAATTCCTAGTCCTATATAATCGTGATTGGTGTACACACATATGCCATACAACATAAAAGACCTCTCCATTGGGATGGGTCTTCATACATCATATACATGTATCCCTTCCCATAATTGCTTAAATTCATCGATCTGTGGTTGGAGGTTGACATCCATTCTCTTCACTTGTCTTATGCACGAGACTATTGTTGGTCACTATAATTGCTTAATTAATTTCAAACAACCAAGTGAAACATAAATTATCAACCCAGGGAAGTCTTTTGTTTCAAAGATAGCCACGCACTATATATGCTCAATTCCAAAAGCACTTAGTGTTGTAGTAAAGAAATCATTCTATCTATACTTGCTGAAGTGAACTGAAGCTCTGAATTAAATCACGGGAAAGAAATCTCCCTATTGCAACTCCTTATAGTTCAATTTAAGAATCCTGGATTACATTTTAAAGTATCATTGCAATGGGAAAGAACAATTGTCTTGCAATCAGAGAACATGACCCTTACTCTCAAACAGAGGCTCAGTATTAACACTCTTTCATGAAAACAATAATGCAGAGAACAATAAACTCTATCTAACAGAGAACAAAGCACTTAGTTCCTTTCTGTCTAAGCAGGAGCCTTGGGCCTTACTTCTGTTTAGCACACTTGTGAGATTGAAGTCTACAGAGAACAGGGCAATCTAATTCCTTTCTTTCTAAGCAGGGATCTCTAACCCAGTTCTGATTAACACAGGAAAAGTACACAGTGAATAGGATGTTTTGGTTCTTTCCTTTCTGAGTAGGAACCCTTAATCCAATCCCTGGCTAACACACTTGCAGAGGTGAA
>ML781854.1:870932-905991 GCA_009831015.1 Picea engelmannii | reverse complement strand
GAATCCTATACTAAATCGGATCTTCTTTCTAAATTAGCATAGGGTGTCCTATTCTCACGTAACTGACTGCTAATGTAGGGGTTGGACGAGGCATTGTTGTTACGGCCGGTGTAACGGCTTCTTCACATAGCTGTTGATGTTGTTTCAGCATCGCAATTCACGTCCTGTTCAGCCACGTGAATTGCGCTCTTGACTGTGTTGGCTTTGACTGCTAGCTGTCAGGACTCGTGTTTCAGCATCGTGGCGGCCTCCTCTGTGTCTCGGCATCTGTACTTCTGAACTGAGTGACAGCTCCGTGTTTCAGCATCTGCATCCTTGAACCGTGTAGCTGCTTCGTGTTTCGACATATGCATCCTCGGACTGTGTAGCAGCTTCGTGTTTCGGCATATGCGTCCTTGGACTGTGTAGCAGCTTCCGTGTTTCAGCATCAGCTCAACAGCGGCTTTGGGCAGTTCTGTGTTTCAGCATCGGCCTTGAATACTATTCTGCAAATATGGACACTTATGCACTTCTAATCAATGGTTAGGTTCAAAAGTAATGTAAAGTATTATGAAAAACAGATTAAACATATAGTAATGAGAAAGGACGTTGTATACCTTGGAGTGATCAAATGAAGTGATAATATGGGGCTAAATACAGGTGATCAAGGGTAAAATAATGCCAAAAAGTATGGGCAAAAAGGTGCAATATGTGGTCCTAACAACTATAAGAGACAACATAAGATGTTCATTCTTCACGGACAACCATGGGGGTATATTGTTATTTACCACTACCACTAGCCAAACATAATAGTCAGTGTTCTGGAGGGAATATGGGTTAAGTCCATCCATGGCTATGCTCAATCATTGGCTTCATATTTCATCCTTGAATTTGTCGGGCCATGTATCCTCTATATGCTTCATGGCTATTGAATTTTCTAGGATTCTCATAACTTTTCGCTCAGTTCTATGTGAGGCATACCACCCTTGTAACACGACTAATTGTTTGCAATGAAAGAGCCTTTGAATCCTTGGAATTATAGACACATGCCTCAATATCTTATGAGGAGGACCATGTGCCTTACCCTTGTTTTTATTTGTATTTTTGGTACCTGCCATGCCCACATTCTCTACATATCTCTTTTTTCTACATATTCATTTATGTATAGAATATACTCATTCATACACGAGCGGTATGATATGTACTCAACACCCAACATTTTCAACATTTTCTTTTTCTTTGCACAATGATCATGCAAGAAATTATCTCACGGAAGTGTCTTATCTTTGAGTAACCTAGTATTAGTGGGCAACAAAAATGTACATTGTCATTAAGCATGCATAAAATCAACCATTTTATTCCTTCATTATGTGACAAGATTCCTAAAAAATTAGTGGACTTAATGGTTAGTTATCTCAAAATTGACAATAAACACACATCTAACATATCATACATTGCTTTTAAGTTATACAATAACATTATCGTCCCTAGCCGGGTAGACCTTGGGCCCTCTCGACCAAAGAGAGGGGTGTTGGAAGCATATTTCAGGGTTTCAAATAAGGTATCGATGACATCAACATCTTCCGCTAGTTCCTTTTGTTGGAATGCATGTAACAACATTCCATCCATGGCTTGTGTATCCTGTAAGAAATCATCCATACCAACCTCTATATCATTGCCTTCATGCCCAACATGCGAAGAACTAGTGTTATTGTATAGGTTTTGAATTGGTGACTTATGATGTAGTGGGTATTGAATAGGTGGTTGATTCAACTATGCCTGATATGCTTCCTCTCCAAGATATGCTTGTTTAATAGCATACTTGTGACTTGACAATGTAGTGAGGTGCAATGGTAGATAGGTCACTCATCGTCAGAATCCTAATTGTAAAAATATTGAACACTACATCGATAATATTAGTAACACAATGCATTTAGTATATGTTCAAACATTACACCAAACATTTACGAGAAACATGGAAATTTGTTCCCATTAATAAACATGCAACCAACCACTTTATAAAACAAATGTCAAATTAAGAAATAAATTTATATTGGTTCCATTGAAAATCCAAAAATACAATTATTCAATCATCTTCTTCTTACGCCCCAAGGTATGTCATAAAAGAGATCCAATTCACAATGTAATATCATTGACCTAGGCTGGTTGCTGGAAGATGGCATGTTACAATTGGTAGGGTAAAGCATCTGTCCATTTTCTGTTAAATTTTTAAATAAAATAAAGTACCAAGGCAAGTGTTTCTCTTCCCTAGGCGCCTAAGGGGGAGAAAGTGCCTAATGTGGGTCCTAGTCAAATTAATTTGTGAGATGCAAATTAAAAGATAACTTTATGACTAAAGTGAGGGTGAGTGAAGAGACACCAAATCTCAGCCACCCATCTAATCTAATCTCAACCGTTAGATTAGAAAACCCCTCACCTTCCCTCATGAGGTCGACTTGGGAAAGAGGGCGCACCCATTCTTAGTTAGTTCAAGCATTCTTGTTGAGAGAACAAGAGAGAGCAAGAGAGAGGTCGAGTTGAAGAAAAGAGACAACATTTGCTGAAGGAGAGCACACATCCCAAGGCAAAGAACCAACACGGTTTACAAGGAGCTGTTCATGTTGGGTTTTCCGTACAGTCGTAGCAGAGTTTTGGCATGAATTTTGAGACAGTCAGTACAACATTAATTGTTGGGACAACCGTACAGTTGTACGGATTTATGGGACAGAAATCGAGGAGCATTTTCCATGACTGTTCAGAAGGATTTTAGCGAATGAAAGTCCAGATAAGTTTGTGTAAATTTCTGAAGATGAATATGTTGTAAAAGAAATTTCTCAGAAGCTCATAAATAATAAAAAGCCCTCTCTCACTGGTTTTTCCCTTGTGGGTTTTTCCAGGGTCGAAGTTAGATCGAAAATCTTTGTGTCTATATTTTACGAGTTTTGCATATTGTTGATATTTTATTTATGCGTTGAAAACGATGTTCAGAATCCTCATGTTTCAGTTCTGAAGTTTATTTTCTGTTAAGTTTTTATATGCTGAAACAATGCTGAAATTGTGTTGAAACATATGCTAAAACAGTGTTGAAATTGTGCTGAAACATATGCTGAAACAGGGTTTGGGAATTTAACTTTGGCTGAAAAATCAGCGAAACTGAAACTGGGTTGGGCTCTGAAAAAATTTACATTTTCATCAAACAAATGCATGCGATATCTTTCTTCTGATAAGAGCTTGCAACATTTTAGGACTACTCGAATATCTTGCGCATCCAAACTCAATCCTGAATCATGATCCTACGAAACTCAATGAACAATTATTCAACTACACATGCATACATAACATAAATTCAATGAGATAAATGAATCATAAATAAAATATAGACTTACTACAATCGATGGGGGATAACTTGAAGCATTTGCAACGTTATGAATGAGCTGAAATATGAAGAATTGGCCATTTGATATTATCTCATTTTTTTGCATTTGATCCAAAACCATCATCTTGGGAAGCATAGAACAATCTAACTTCAAATAAAATTTCGAATGACTTTTCAAAGCTAATGGTTCGCCTAATTATATTATGACACCCTAGTGAGTTTGTATGTACAAAACACACCGATGCGCTAAATCATGAGAGGCACCGAAGAGTGTCCTTCATTATTGTCTTCACAAAATTTAAATGTGGATGTTTTCATTTGCATTTTGTGAATTAATTTTTGTGTCAATGCCTTTTCACTTAAACACCACACTGATGCTATATAAATTGTATAGCACGTTGATTAAGTAAGTTAACAAAACATGCACGTTTATCATCAACGTGTTGAATTATACAACAAAAAAATGAGCGGGCATTCCAGTCGTTATTACCTCCACAAAATTTAAATGCAAATGTTTGCATTTGGATTTTGTAGATTAAATTGTTTGTCGGTACATTTTTACATAAACACAGCACAGATGCATTATAGACTGTATAACACACCGAGAAAGTAAGTTATGAAAATAAAAAACAATGCTCACATTTATCATCAATGCGCCAAAATATGCAATGAAAAAATGAGCATGAATTTCATTTTTTCTAAATGTATATGTGTTTATAAATGAAAATCCTATTCATCATTTCATTCGTTTGCCAAAATTTAGACGGGGGTTTTGTGCAAGAGAGATTTACCAGCAAAGACTTTGGAATAGGTGGATTTTTTTGAAAAACCAAATTTGAAAGGGATCACCATAGGTCAAATACAAATCTACAGAGGAGAAATTTCAGGTATGTGATTTCATTCTATTAATCATCTTAATCTTTCCCCTATTTGATTCAAGCAATTTTCATTGCGTTCTCAAAAAAATAAAAGAGTTTTATAGTTACCTTCCTTGTTGTTTCTCTTGCTTACCCTCTCTATATTTCACAATGATAACTTTTTTCAAGCAATATATTTTTATTGGGTTTCTTTATTTATATATGGGGTGTTTAGTATCTAATGCAATGGGACCACTCTTTACATTGGATCCCAAACTAACCTATTGTTGCTGGATTTTTTCTAAACGCCTTTGTGGTTAGTTGTGCGCATTGTACAGGGATAGAACATCGTTGGGTTATTCATGTCAACAACATCGTTAAATATAAAATGTAAATAACAATTCTTTAAAACATTTTCACGATTAGCAGTGTGCATCGTACATTGATAGAGAACTAGTGCACATGTTCATGTCAACAACACCGTTGAGTTTAAAATGGAATTAATATTGCTTTTAATATCAAAATTGTCATGTTTTAAATTTGGTCACGGGTCGATGGTGCGCAATAAACAATACTTAAGCACCGATGCTTGTCTTAATTTACAAAGCACCATGAGAATACAACAATTTGCAAACAAACATTTTCTATTTCACGAAGTCACTGTTATCGTATACTGGTGCATACCAATTAATTTTACGCACTGATATCTTATTTTGTAAAAAAACAAAACGTAATTTTTATATTTGATGATTCTTGACTTTTCTTTTTTCAGGTAGATTATGAAAATTCCAAGGGACAATCAAAGGGAAAACCAATACATACTGGTAGGGTTGTCCAAAAAAGTGTAGAAAGAGATGGTAAAACAAATAAACATCATCCTATCGCACGAGGAGCCATCCCAACAACAACATGCATGAGAGGTATGTAATCATTATTTATTTTTTTTTGTACGAATTTAATTATCGCATGAAATATATATTTTCAATTGTTTTGTTGCAGAAAAGAAAAAGAGAAATGGAACCCTTTCAACACATAAGACACGACGACAAAGAATAAAAGGGTTGATGGTGAACTTTGTGAGTACTTACCTTTTTTTCCTTACTTAAGATTTCATGTTTGTTATGACATTTATATTTAAATAATCAATTTACACTTGTCCATGGATGTCTTCTAGTAGGTGCTAACATACAAAGAGGAGAGACCTAATGAATTGATAGACATTGGGTTGAGTATGGGTTGTGAGTATATGACGGTGACGATGGTTAACGTCCACCAAGGCTAAGATTGGTCTCAGTGTCAAGATTTAATTGAATAATTTGTAAGTAGTTATGTTGTTTAACTTCCCTTGTTTTATAATTAATGCAAGAACAAGAAACCTTAATATTAATTATATTGATAGTGCTTTGTCATGGCGTATTAAACATGCAATAAACAAAGTATGTAATGCAGCCAATAGAATAAATTTTGAGATAAGGCATTGTTATCACCCCATTCCTAGGGATAACTAAGGAGATGAGTTCTTGAGAGGCCTACAGGTTGCAGACATGAATTATCGAGAGGCAGATGAGCAGGAAAAGCCTATTCACCCACCACACATCACCATTTGGTTGATGGTAGAAACATACACCACACCAGCTTGGCCCACAAAGGACAATAGGTCTTGCTTCATGAAGTAACATGTCTCGTGTTGTGGTAAGTGTTGTTTATATTATTTGAAGCATTTGAACATGTTGCAAAGGGTCCTTCCTTTATTTTGAAAACGTTTGCTTGGAAATTATGCATTTTTCCTCGTTTCACCTTGGTGATTGACATGTTGTCCTAGTAAGTGGGTTACCCTCGAGAAAAGGGTTGCTACTAGAAGGTCTCATTGAAGGGTCACCATACCCTTCTCGCACATACTTATCACTTTGCATTACTTCTTCCCTTTCATTTCCTCATCTTCCGAGTTTTTGGGTATATTGACCCAAGAAGGCCTTGTACCTCATTTCATGGGAAGAAGGGGTTGAAGGCCCAGAGACTTGTAACTAGAAAAAAAGATAAAATCCAAATATTAATCCTCCATATTCTGACCCTAATGGTCCTGAGAACAATGAAATGCTTCTCCATAAAAATTCAAGGACTTGTAAGATGAAACACATGAATAAATGTCTCACTTGTTGAGGGAATGCATTGTGGTGTCTTTTACTTTCCTTGCACATGGAACTCAATGTGTTCTAGCCTCAAGTGGTATTGTGACACTCTTTAGTTTCCCTTGCATATAGTACTCAATGTTCAGACCTTAATCAAATTAATGACAAATAAAAGGGCTTGGGAAAAGGTTGCATTGAAAATGAGGATGCAACACACCCTCTACAAAGGCACCCATAAATGAGAGAATATGAGCCTTTGTATGTCAAGAAAGCCCATGCCTGAAAGTCACACCCCCATCCATCTCCCACTCTTTACATGATTTAGAGAGGGTCATATTGGGAAAAACTCCTTGACTTGGGGGATGATCTACCCAATAGGTCACCATGACGACCCTCCTAAACTTAAATTTGGCAAGTTGTATAAGGTCTTTGAGCATTTGTTTATTTTGAAAAGGGGGGATTTGAGCACATGTTCTGGTGGTTATTTTATTAAAAGCGGCTTACTTGGCATGATACTTGTGACTTGTGCACCCTTGGAGGGCATACTTGTTTGTCTTTCTAGGACCTTGTTAGGTGAAAGCTTGATTGTGGAGGCACAATGTTACTTGGAGCTTCATTGGAGCATGAATCCCGCATGTTGGATAATGTGCCTGCTCTCATTAGACACATGGGAGGGAGAACATTGCATTTGGAGGCACTTGGAGACCATGAGGTGATCATGTTCCAGCTCCTTTCACCCTAATGTTGGCCCTGGAAAGCTTAAAACATCACATTTTATGCCTTAGATGTCACATGGGATTAGGGTTTTTGTTGGGGTTCTCATGGTTGATGGTGATGTGGCTTGGTTTATGGAGAGAGAGACACTTGGCATGCACTAGAGCACTCGGTGGCATGGCACATGGCCTTTAGAGGCCCAACATTCTTCATCAAGGGCCAAAACGTCTCTCTTGGAGGCCTAGTGTCACCCTTTAGGGCATGACGTCACCCCTAAAAGGGGATTTTATTTTATGTATTTGCAAATTTGAGTTGTAAAAGAAAAAAAGGGAGGTCATCCTCTCTAATTTGATATTGACTTTTCAAAAAGTGGACAAATTTTATTTATTGACCTTGTATAAATAAAGGTCATTGTCATTTTCATTTGGACACAACTCAGTTCAGAATTACATGTTAGCTGAAATTTTTGCCCTACTTGGGAAAGGTGCACTATCTCTTTTTGATGCTTTGGACAAGCTTTATTGGAGGAATAAGCCAAGTGCTATCTCTCGGGTGCTTTGTTCTTGCAATTGTGGTGGAATACTCTTGCTAAAAGAGGGTTTATCTTGCTATCTCTTAAACTAGGTAAGAAATTTATGCTATTGTGTTGTTTCTTCTTGGTTGTAAGGTCCATTTTGTTAAACTCGTGGAGTATAAGGGCATACGCCCTCCACCGAGATCTATCATAATTGTCATTGAACATGCTATTTTGAAAAGATTCATACAAGGAGTAAAAGGGATTACACCCTTGTAGATTTACCTTATTAAGTTTTGTTTTCTCTAGGGAGTAAAAGGGATTACACCACTAGAGAAGTAACAAACACCAGATTATACACAAGAGACTCCATTAACCCAATTAATAAGGCACTCGTCTACATGGATTGGAGTTTGTATATTCATGCATTGGTATACGTGAATATTTGAGATATTTCAATTGTTCAAGTTGGATCTATTTCTACATGTCATAGGATTTCTTGTGCCCTAGGGGCATTTTGATTGGCCAGGTAATTCTCTTTGTTGTTATAAATTAATGCTACAACCATTAGGGCTGCTGCAAAAACATATTTATTCACTTACTGCTCATTTTTCTACTGCTAAAAGTCATTAGCAAGCTACCATAATTGTTTTACTAATTGCATGTTACCTTTTGGGTGGATTGTTTGTTGATTTTGGTGGGTAGAAGTTGTTGTTGTATGTTTTCTACAACCATACGGTTGTTACAATACTTGTTAATAACTCTAATTAATATCCCATTAGATGCTATGAAACCATGCTCTAACTATTGGGAATTTATCTAGTCATTGTTAGCTTTGTTTCCATCCTCTTGCACTAGGTTTTGGTAGTCTAATTTGTAGCTCATATAACTTGTTTACCGCAGAAAATATATTTCCTTACTGATGCAATTTTGGGACACTAAGGTTTCTTGTTGATTCCCCACTGGTTAAAGGCTTTTTTTATCATCTATTGTCTTGTTATGGGCAGGGCTAACACTGTTTAGCAGGTACACAACCTTGGAAAACCATTCACCAACCATCCAAACTCTTTATCAATCCTTTCTTCATCTCCTAATTCCAACCTTTACGGGCATCCTCTCATACTATTTCACCTTTTGTCTCAATCACCCCAGGGCCACCCGAGATTCCCCCCTTGTGGTGATTTTTATCATCACTAAAGTGAGGGGAGTGTTTATCTAAGGTGACAGTGGGTAAATACTCCCACAGTTATCACACCTTTGTGGTTTGGGTTGGACTTTTCCATAGCTACAATCTGTGCGATAACATTTTGGCGTTGTTGTCGGGGAGGATTTTGAATCCTTTTCGACCCATAATTACCTTTGGCAAGTTATCCCAAATCCTTTCCTTAGATTTTCCGGTGACTCCATTTGAGGGAAGTTCCCTTTTTACTTTTGATGAACTTCATACAAGTTTATTTGGTGACTCCATTAAGGAAAATACCCTCTCCTTTTTCGATGACCCTTGAGCTTGTTTGACAGCTCCATTGAGGTGTCCTATAAATATAATGGAATCATGGTTCGATGGGATTTTCATGGAAGATACCCTTTTATTGATATTACAAATGTCCCTGGGTATCCAAATCATATTTCTCAGGGTTGGAAAGAAAATTGTGCGCAATTTGATGGTAACCCCACCTTGACGGCATCTCATGTGCTACATTTTCTTGAATATGTTTCTCATTTGAAATTAACTCATGAAAATGTACTAATAAAGTTGTTTAAAAGTTCTTTGCATCCAAGACAAAGGATTGTTCTCAATAACAGTTGTTGTCCCAAGAGCATCATTTCATTTATAGGTCTCTTCAAACTTTTCTTTGACAAATGGGCCATTAAAACTCAAGTAGATGAAGACACCATTAGTTATCTTGCCATGGAATTTTAAACAACAAAGTATTCTTGGGAATATTAAGCACTACTATCTAAAAAACAGGTCCATGAAGGAAAGGAAAACTCCAAGGAGGTACAAGATCTTGACAGAATATCACCCACCAGAGAGCAAGTTGGCGATGACGAGAAGAACATAAGCTCCTTCTTTGATCTGTGCAGTAAAAATTAGGTTAAGAACTTTGTATTAAGGATTAAGCCCCTTTCGATGAAGAGGCGTTGAAGGAGCATGTCCATGAAGAAAGTTGCTAAAAAGAAAAAGAAGAATTCCAATAAAGTGCAACCTGCAGGGGACCCAGATGAAGGTCCTACTGATTTGTTGAAACTAGATCTCTTCAAGACATATCATAGATTAAATTCCTTATGTGCCATGATCGCAGAAGAATACAGCTTCAATGATGAAGAATCCATTGGCGGAGAAGACTCCCGTCAAATACAACATGTTGAGAACTCAAATGAGACTTTAAAATCCTCTCTCCCATTTGATGAAGATGAAGTTGTCGAGCCTCACTTTTCTCTTGCACATAAGGATGAAGAAGTAATTAGTCCCAATAATACAGATGATTTCATACGTGTCGGGCAACATAGATGGGATATGGGTTGTTTCATTTTTTATAGAGATCCCATTTATGACATTGAGGCCAGTCTTCAAACAATGAGTTTTGAGCTATCGTTTTCAAAGAATTGGTCTTCATATCTATATGACTCAGGTGCTTGGTGGCTTGATGATGATATGGCCATGGATTTGTTCCATCCATCCAAGGATGAACTGCCACAATATACTCATGATAATTTTCAATCATTCCTTGGGAGTTGCGACGTATATCCTTTTGGGGACTCAGATTTGTTCTATGGAAATTAGCAACCACCTTCCTGCTCAAATTTTGATGTACATGGGGATGTGGCTGGCACAGAGCAATCAGAGACTCATACTACTGAGCAACAATTTTTTTTTCTCGGCCCCTTTTTCAAGGATATGCAGGTAAAAAGACAACAATTTTCAACAGTAGGAGGTTTTCTTTCTCCGGACATGAGGTTGTCTGTTACCTTCTATATTCTTCAACGAGTCATGTGTTTTTCTTCTGACCTCTCATCTCCTCTCAGTCTTCAGCAAGCAGTGGTATTCTAAGTGAGGATGAAGACAAGTCATTGTCTATATGCGGTAGCCCTATTTAGAGATGGATCAATCACACTTGTGGCTATTATTTACAACATGATTTTCTCCCTTTCACCCACCTCCACGAGTTGCATTATATGATTGGTTGCACGCTTATTGATGCTCATGATTATTATGTCAATGACTTATCTTTGTTGTATTACATAATTAAGCACACGGGGAAAAGCTTTGATAAAATTATCAACTGGTTGCGTTGGTTGCATGATTTTGATCCGGATTATTTTCGGAATGAAATGAAAGCAAATATATTACAATGAAATAGACATAAAAATTGTTAGAAACAGAGAAATACAACAATACATGATTTCTATTAATAAAATAAATGTACAGAGACTGTAAAAATACAGAGTGCAAGACTTGTTAGAATGGTGGCAACTTTATCTCTGAGAAGAGATGTGACGACTACGTTCATTCGCAAGAAGATGATTACAATGAGGCTCTGAAGGCCTTTTTATGATAAACATAAATGCCAAAATCCTAGACATCCAAAAATCTAACCCTAGGAGATGAAGTACCAAAAGTCATGTGGGCCCCATTGGGGTAAGTTAGTACATCAACTTCTCGGGGTCGTATTTTTTGTGTACAATCTTCGTTTTAGGCGTGTGATAGCTTGTTGGAAAGGTATTTTCGAGAACTACACATTATGCAATCAAATTGAATTAGTCAAAGTTTTGACTATGGAAAGCCCAAAAAATGTTGTTTAGGGCCTCAAAACGGCCCCGAAAGTACATAAAGATGTACTGACATGAAAACTCCCAAAATAAGCCAGTTGGAATAGGTGGGCGGCCACCAATATCCTCCTGGACGTTGTGTAGGGCTACAGAACCCACAATTACAAATACATGTCGCCATTACAGAGAAACATGCTACAAGATGATCCAATTGGAATTTGGAACAGGTGGGTGGCCACCAATATCCACCTGGATCAGATTTCACTTGACATTATCAAAATGTGATCTCCATGGGCCTTGGGCCCCAGGTAAGTAGGTAGGTCATTTGATTTCTTGCATTTGCATTTGTCTACTCATGGTAGTAAGTTGCATTATATTTGGATTTGCATGTTCATATTTCATTTACATATTGCTTTATTTGCATTTATGCATAGTTTCTATACCTCATTTGTTTGAATCATATTACATGTTAGTTAGAAATTTTTTTTAAATGCAAAATTTCCTTTTTAAAGAATAGTTGTCAATTTTTAATTTTTGATCATATGAATAAAGGGGTGAGTGAGCCACCCTCAATATCCAACATTTTGTTTGTTTAATTGTGTGTAGGCACATGTCTTACCAGGAGATGATGAGGTTCTCATGCACGATAGGGAAAGTACATGTCCCAAAGTAGGAGCCAGATGTTATACCCCCATTCCAAGGAATAACTAAGGAGATGAGGCCCACAAGTTGCAGACATGAAGTATTGAGAGGCAGATGAGAAGGCAAATGAAGTACCGAGGGACCTGTCACCCACATCTACTCAGGTTTTCATGATCTTTTCATATGTACGGGATTTTCCCTTCTACATCTTGCATATGTACGCACTTTCTTCCACTGCAAATCGTGTATGTATGCTCCTTCCTCCATTGTGTTATCACATGCTAATTTGCATTAATTTTTCCAAAGAATCTTGTCCTTGTGCTATCTTTCCACTCATATTTTAAAACTTTTTCACCAGCTCTGTCAAGCTCCCATCACCTAAATCCTTCACTCGACTGGTCATCCAAAATAGTCATGTCCTCCATGAGTCAAAAACTGGAAAATATCCCAAACCTATATCTAGCCTTAATGCTAATCTAAATCCCTCGGTTCCATCACTTCATTCATTTTTACCCTTATTATCATATTTCCGTTGAAAATTAAAAATATTCCTTTTATTAAGCTTAAGCACCCTTATCCTATCCACAAAGTAATGTGATAAGCCTCATATGCCCAAAGTCCTTAGAAAATGGAAAAAGCATTTATTATTAATATAAATATTTTTATATTAAAATATTTATATTAATGTTTAATCCAATATTTAATTCATGACCTCACCTCAAATCATGGGCACGAATCTCAATTTTTAACATTGAAAAGTCAAAGGGTGTATGGAGGACGCACATACATTTTGGGCGGAGAACTAGAACGAAGGTTAATTATGTGAAGGCGGCCAAAATTTGGACCATGGTTTTGGTGATTGGATACATGTGGTGAATTTTTGGGGTAAAAGTGTTGTGGAGTAAACCACTCCATTCCAAGCCCGAAATAATAAATGTAACCATTTATCATATGGTTTATGTGCGACATATTTTCTAGAAGTGAATTTCAATAATAATTGTGGAATTTCCAATAAATGAAATTCTTCCTCACGGGGAAAAGGTTTTACATAGATAAAATTTAAATTTTACAAATTAAAGAGATTAATGTTTATTTCCATGGAAAATAATTAAATGGGAAGATGCATGTGAAAGGAAGACTTGGATAATTTTTTATCCAAAGGTTTTACAAAAGTAAAAAGAGGATTAAAAATGTTTTTCAAAACCATGGGAAACAAACCAATAAAGGGTTTTCATAGTGAAACAGTAAATTGGAAAAAACAAGACACAGTAAATGTTTTTCACAATGAAATGGTAAATTGGGCAAAACAAGACATAGTTTTCAAAACCACGGGAAGCAAGCAATAAATGGTTTTAAAAACCATGGGCATGAATTAAATTATGGAAATTTAATTCTACGGGATAGAAAAATATTTGGGAATTATTTTTATTCAAATATATTATTCCCAAATATTTAATGAGAATATAGATAAATGGAATTAGATTTGAAAGAGTACATGTGACATTTCAAAGAGAATGTGGCAGAGGAAGGAGATGAAGTGTTAGAGGAATCGACAGTTGGATCATGAAACGTTTTTTTTCCTGAAAACTGTCATTTGTAATCATTGTAGTCAGTTTTAGAAGCTGAAACATTTCAGTTCAACTATTGTAATCGGTTTCTAATTGAAAGGAACTCGAAATTGTATAAATGATAGATATTTTGAATGTATTAATGTTGGCAGAAGTGTAAGGGCACCTTTTAGTTGTTTTTTGAACTCAATTGTAAATTTCTGGAGTTGAATTGAATAAATATGCAAAAGCTTTTGAAGTCTCTATTAAAATATTCTAATGGTGGTGATATGAGTTTTGTCTCCTCTCATTGTATGTATTTCTTGTGTTCTTTAATTCCATTTGCATTTTCTTCTGTTTAAATTGGATAGTTAAAAGCTCAGAATTCATCTCATGATTCTCTCAGCTTAAGCGATTTAAACTGTGTAATATTCTTCCTAACTAATTCAAAATTCATTTCAGTAATGCTTTGATGCAGTTACTTGTTTTAACCTTCCTCTTACACTCTACATAAATACAATTTATAACTCAGATTCATCGCCTCATTTAGCCTTTATCCTCTGGAGAGTTCTATCGGCCAGTCATTGTTTTCATTCACTTTCAGAATTTTGACTCCATAGCCCTAAGTGTCCCTCCCCTTCATTGCCAACAAATTTATAAAAAAAAAAACAAAACAAACTAAACCTAGCCATTGATTGCCAAAGAAATACCAAGTGACACAAGAGAGCCCTCTCTAAGTTGAGAAGGCTAGTGCCCAACTCTAAAGTTGGTTGAAACAGTTACCTCTGTCGTTTGTCTATTAGCCGAACAAAATTTACAGAGTGTTAACACATTGCAGCCTGCATACACCTCATAAGCTAGGGTTTGTCTAAAACTTTGAGATTTTTGTTGTCAACCCTCCTTTGCTACCTCAGAATTGTGTAACTTTAGATGTATCAATGAGTACCTGCAATAAAACTTTCACAAAATAATAGATATTCAATGTGCTCAATAGGTGCTAATAAGAGATCCTTGCTCTCTTATTTATACTCTCTAAGTAGCTTCCTCTAGAGGTTGTCTTCTAACTGTTTTACCCAACTTCCTTCTTTTAGGGTTATCTCACTTCTAACTACTTTGTCCACTTACGACCACTTTATCCACAAATAATAATCTCAACACTTCTAGTTGCAACTAATTTATTTTTAATTATTTTCTTTTTACAACAACTTAACTCATGATTAACTCCTAGTTACAACCACTTTGACTAGTAAACTTATTTTAGGAGCTTCGAGAATAAATTGACTTCTTTGACCTTCTAAGGGATTTTAGATAACTCATGAGGGTTCTCCAACTTCACTTAGCCATATCTCCTCAACCGTGAGAAACTGTGTAATGTACCACATATCACTGGAAACGACACAACATGTATTATCCATCTATAATAGTCTCACCTGCAAATTCACTGATCTTCATTACATTATTCCTCAAACTAACTTAGGTTCCTTAACCACACTATTGGGGCTACCATAATTTTCTATCGGACTTGCTTCAAGGGTTGACAACAATGAAAACCAACCCAATTAATCAACAATCTCCCCCTTTGTCATTGATGGCAACACTTTGATACAATACTGAAGTCATATTGCTCATGCTCACCCTATGAACATTGCTCCCCCTGAAATCATGCCTTTGTGCTCTCTCTCCAAGCATCTAAATCTCTCTCCATGCATATGATGCATCTCTCCCCCTTTGACATCAATGGAAAAGGTAAATTCTCGTCAGGGTTGATCTCCCTTACTGAACTATTCCTGGTGCTGCTCCCCCTGACTGAACTCTCCCTAAGACTGCTCCCCCTAACTGAAATCTCCCTGAGACTTCTCCCACAAACTCAAATGTCCTCTTTATGGTACTTCCTCATGTAAGTATAAGACATATAATAATAACATTCAAAATTTATAGTGGGGCAAAAACTATGCCAATTTTTTGGCAAAGATACTCAAAAGCTTCCCTTGGAAGCAGTTTTGTAAAGATGTTTGCAATATGTTCTTTGGTCCCAACATACTCAACTCGAATATTCTTCTTTGCAACGTGTTCTCGTAGAAAATAAAACTTGATTGGAATGTGCTTTGTCTTGGAGTGCATCACTGGATTCTTTGAGATACTGATGGCGCTTGTGTTATCACAATATATCATAATGGGATCATCATACTCAACCTGTATATCTGTCAATGATTGTTTCATCCATAGGACCTGTGTACAACATGTTGTTGTTGCTATATACTTTGCTTTGGCTGTAGACAATGATATTGATGATTGTTTCTTGCTTATACAAGATACTTAACACTCACCCAAGTAGAACACTGCTCTACTTGTACTTCTCTGGTCATCAATGCAACCTGCCCAATCTACATCTGTGTAGGCAATAAGTGATAGATCATTTCCTTTTGGATACCATAATCCAAACTCTTATGTGGCCTTGATATATCTGAATATTCTCTTTACTGCTAGAACATGTGATTCCTTTGGTGTTGTTTGAAATCATGCCACCTATCCAACTTCTTGCATTACATATGGTATGATTGTTGTCACATAAAGTAAGTTTCAAATCATTGACCTGTACTTACTCTGATTTGTAGACTTTGAATCATCATATTTACTTAACTTACAATTGGTCTACATAGGAGTATTAATTGGTTTGCAATCTTCCATTCTGAACCTCTTTAGCATTTCTCTGATGTACTTGGTTTGAGAGATAAAAATGCCTCGGTTGCTTTGACATATCTAAAGACCCGAAAAGAAGGATAATTCACCAAGTAATGACATTTCAAACTCATTCTTCATATCCTTTGCAATTTTTTGTCTCATCCTGTCATCATCACTTCCAAAGATAATATCATCAACATAAACTTCAATTAAAAAAATATTATCTTGATTTACCTTGATGTAGAGGTTGTTGTCTCCATTTCCTTTTCTTAACCCTTGTTGTTGTAAGTATTTGTCCAGTCTAGAATACCATGCTTTGGGGCTTGTTTGAGACCATACAAGGCCTTCTTCAACCTGCAAACATAATTTCCATTCTCTGACAACTGAAATCCTTCTGGTTTCTCAATGTAGACTTATTCTTCTAGATCCCCATTTAAAAAGCTTTATTTCACGTTCATCTGATACACTTTAATATTCTTGGAGTATGCATAAGCGATGATGAATATGAGTATGCATATACATATGCATATTCTTGGAGTATTCTAGAAACTAGGGAAAACGTCTCTTCAAAGTCGATACCTTCAACCTAAGCATATCCTTTACATGCCAAACTAGCTTTGTTCCTAGTAACCTATCCATCTTCATTCAATTTGTTTATGAAGACCCACTTTTGTGTCGATCACATTCATGTACCTTGGCCTTGGAACCAATTCCCAAGTGTCATTCTTTTCTATCTCATCTAACTCTTCATCCATGGATTTTATCCAAAATTCATCCTTGTTGGCTTCTTCAAAACTTCTTGGCTCAATCGTAGATAAGAGTGTTAAGTGCAATTGTTCTGGTAAATGAATTATTCTTCTAGTCTCAAATCCTGCATCTTTATTCCCGATAATTTGATCTGATGGATGATTCTTTTGTATTCATCTGCTAGGTGTCTTTGGATGTACTTGAAGATCTTGTTGTTCTTGTTCTTTTGCTTCTAACTGCTCTTCTTCACCTTCCTCTTCTACTACTTATTCTTTGTGAACCTGTTCCATTGAATCATTTTGTTCTTCTTTTATTCTTCATCCACTTGTCTCATCACATCTCATGTTGATCCTTTTCCACAATTTTTTCGAGCCTTAGATTGAATCATTTGTATGTTTTCCTTGTGCTTGAGTACCCAACACGTATGCCTTTGTCCACATGAGAATTGAACTTTCCCATTCTACCATCTTCTCTTTTGATGTAGCATTTGTTTCCAATAACTCTAAAGTGCTTCACATTTGTTGGTCTTCCTTTCCATAGCTCGTAGGTATTTTTACCACTGTTGTTTTTTAGCATTCCTCTATTTTGAATGTGAACTATTGTATGCACTGCACGTGCCCAAAAAAAGTCTGTCAAATTGGAATCCATTAACATAGTTCGAGCCATTTCCTGTACTGTCTTGTTCTTCCTCTCAATGACTCCATTCTGTTGTGGTGTCCTAGCAATGAAAAATTGCCTTTTTATCCCATGCTTACTACAAAAGTCCATAAATTGCTTTGAAGTAAACTCTCCTCCATTATATGATCTCAAACATTTGATTTTCAAATCTATTTTATTTACAACCATATACTTGTATATCTTGAAGTTCTCGAAGGCTTTTGACTTCTTCTGGAAAAAACAAATTGCATTCATTCTTGTATAATAATCAACCAGTAGCATAAAAGACTACTCACCTTTCAACCCCTTTATTATAGTTGGTCAAACTAGATCAATATGCACAATTTACAATGACTTTGTTGTGGAGTATTCCTTTGATTTAAAACTGGTCTTGGTTTGCTTTCCTTGTTGACAATGCTTGCATAAGGTGTTGGTTGGCTTCATTATCTGGGGCATTTCTCCGATTGCTTCCTTTTTGCTGACCTCGACAAGATTATCAAAATTTATGTGACCCATTCTTCTGTGCCATAGCCAAACTTCATCTTCCTTTCCTATACAACACTTTTCATTTCCAATTTCACTTAATACATATATGTTGCTTGAAGTTCTCACAATTGTTGCAACCACTCTACCTGAACCTGCTTTTCTTATCTTGCACTTCTGTGAATCGAACACAAGTTTGTGACCTTGATCACACATTTGAATTACACTCAGAAGATTGTGTTTCATATCTTCCACTAGTAGAACATTATCTTTCTTGGTATCCTTATTTCCAATTATGACTGTGCCTCTTCCAATGATTCTGGTTGAGTCGTTGTTTCCAAAGGAGACTGATCCATCTCTTTCCTTTCTCAAAGTTAGAAACATGTCCTTATCACCTGTCATGTGCTTTGAGTAGCCATTGTCAACATACCATCCATGTTTCTTGTGTTTGGCTAATAGAACAAGTGTGCATTATTCATTGTTGTGTCGATTTTGCTTCTTTATCCATATTCTTTGAGGTTCTTGTCTGTGATTTTTGTTATTTTGTTGTGATTATCTTGGAGGAACTATCATTTTACAATCTTTGGCCATGTGTATAAAGTTGTTTCACTTGTAGCATTCCATCTCAGTACTAAAGGATTCAAACCGTTTGTATCTTTTGTTCTATGTTTCACTAGGCCTTCTTCAATAATCAGTTTGTGCATAACTTTCATGGTTGTTCATGTTATTTTCTCTGTGATTCACAACCTTATATCCAAAATTATTACATGAATAACATAAACCAAGAAATATAGTTTGATACATGAGAGTTGTAGATATTCTAAAATGAGTTACTCTTCCGAATCCTTCTTCTTGTCAAGACCTTGTTTTTTAATGTCACTGATTCTAAAATCTGAATCTTCTGGGTGAAGGAGTGTCTCTGTGATCTTCATTGTGAAACTTCTTTTTTCTCATGAGATCATCTTATTGTCTCTCCATAACTTCTTGGTTTTGCTTCTTGATATGTTGTTTTGGAGCTTGATCCATTTTCTGTTTGGTTGTATCCTAGTCCGGACTTGTCATGATTTGGCCTTTCATTGCTAATAATATCATTCAAAACTTTGGGTTTGTTCTGCATGTTTTTCTTTTGAAGATCATTTCTCAATGTGACAATCTTTGCTTCCAAATTTCCAATGATCATGTCTCTCTCTTCTAATTGTTCTCTGAGTGTTTCTTCAATTCTCTTGTCTTCCTCTATTTGGATTTTTAATTTAGTGATGATCTTCTCTAGTTCTCCAGAGTCTAAATTTTGAACTCCCCTTTCTTTTAGTTCTTCCTGAGGTGACTTGTTTTTCTTCTTCTCTCGTTTTATAACTTCCATGGCACTCAACAATTCTTCTTTGTAGTCAACTTATGCCTCTTCATATTCTTCTTTGGAGACTTCTTCATTGGAATCTTCTATTGCCATGAATAGAACCCTTTATGTATCACTTTCACCGACTTCAACTTTGGCCGATGAGGTGTTGGCTTCTTTGGTGCAAAGTTTTTTCTTGAAAAAAATATTTTTGGTTCTTTTGCCTTTGTATGTTTGTTTGCTATTTGACTTTTTGACTCTTTTTTTTTATTATTATTTTTTTTTTTTTGTTATGGGGACATTTGTTAGCAAAATAACCAATTCCATCACAATTAAAAAAAATCAATTGAATCTTACCTCTATATTTGTCGGTTCCCTTTTTCGGTCTTCTCACGAAGTTGGCTACTTCTTCATCGTCTTCTGAGATGTCACTATTGTTGTTATCTGACTTTGCCTTTTGCTTGCCCTTTTTATTTGACTTATTGTATGCTTTGAATAATGTTTCTTTTGTAATCATATTATCTTGCTATGTTCTAATGTCATAAGTTGTGAGTGCCCCATGCAACTCATCCATGTTCAGTGTAGCTAGATCCTCTCTTTCTTCCAGTGCTGAAATCTTTGAATCAAGTCTCATTGGTAGAGATCTCAATACCTTTTTGACAATGACCTGTTCATTTACCTCGTCTCCCAAGCCGTTGATACCGTTTACTACTTCATCAACTTCTAGAAAGTAGGCAGTTATGTTCTCATCTTCATTCTCTTTAGTTGTTCAAATTTTGTTCTGAAAATTTGAAATTTAGTTTCTTTGAATTTCTCATCTTTTTCGTATACATTCTTCAAATTGTAGATTGATTTAGAAAAAACATTCAGAAGTGCATTTGTATCTCTTGAATTATTGTCTTCAAGTTTCTTTCCATTTTTATATGTTGGAGGAACGGTTGGTGATTTGTATCCATCTACCATTGATTGCCAAAAATCAAATCCTAGTGCATGTATGTGTGTCTTCATTATTTTACTCCAGAAGGCATAATCTTCCCCACAAACTGTGGTATCCCAATATCAGAGTAATCCATGATCTCCTTTCAATGGTTAAACAGTCTCTAGAAGGACCTGCTTTGATACCAAATGTTGGATTAATGAGAGGGGGGGTGAATTAGTAATAGATCTTTTTAATCCTTTTTAACCACGATATATAAGTTTTATTTATCTTTATGATCAATTTACCAATAGCATTCAACAAGTGCAGAATAAATAAACCATGAACAATGAGAAATCATACACATACACAGTATACCAATATTTTTATGTGGAAACACAATGCGGGAGAAAACCACAAAATGATTTTTCTTATATGTCTTTAAGAATTACGTTCATTGGAAGAAAAAAATTCCTTTGTTCTCCAGCTGCAACTGGAAGGAGGCTCCAACCCCCTATATTTTCAGGCTACAACGTGAGTGAAGCTCCAACTCCCCAATTCTCTGGCTACAACCAGAAGGAGGCTACAACCCCCTAAGTTCTTCGGCTACAACCGAAAGGTGGCTACAACCACCTATCCTTGCCTCGACCAATCACCTTGAAATATAAGTGTCAAATAATCGATGTAACCACAATCACACTGACATTGTGAAATATGTCTTTGTAAACCTGTACCAATCTGTGCCAACACCTGTAACCAACATGTGCCAATAACCAGCAGTCAAGTTGTACCAATAACCTATACCAACATATACCAACAACCTGTACCAATAATATTCTTAATAGATCAGATCTGATAGCATAGATCTCATACTCAATATCACAAGACTATTAAAATTTTGGTATGCTCGTTTAACCATAGACAATGTCACATCATTATCACCTAACCATAGGCACAAATCCACCCCCGAGCATCCTAACCTTTACTTAGAATAATTATGACAAACCTACTCCAAAACCAACAAATAAATCCTAGCTGCTAACTGCAGCAAAAACTCAAGACAAGTAAAGCATTCCTTCTCCAAGGATTGCGCACAAGAGAGAGAGTCTCCATATACATAGAATAAGTACCATACACAACTGCAGCAGTTGCAGTTGCACTACACTCTCTGAATTGTGCCATAGGAATATCACCAAGAAAATCACCAAGAGTTTCACCAAGAACCACCAAGAGAGTCACCAAGAGAATCACCAAGATAGTGTTATAGAGAGACCAAGACCCAAGAGATGACCATACACCCTTATTCCTCCTTGCAGTTGCAGTTGCAATTGCAACTGCATCTCTCCACAAGACTTGCGCACTTTTTGGCTCTCCAAATCAGTTAAAATGTCTTGTATTTATATTAATCTGTCCAGTGACTTTTCTGGCTGGAATGACTTGATTTTCTGGTATTAGATTTTATGTTTATCTTTTTACTATGGAGCCGACTTATATTTCTGGAAGATAATAATCTAATATTATTATTTTTCTAGGTCGACTTGTCTTCTAGGGCTTCCACACATCTGTTTAATGGTTCGCTTGCTTCCAGAATATTCTATTATAATTCAAAGGTTACACGTGGAGGTTAATACCTCCCGTAGCTACAAAAACATCAACAAACACTAACACTCAAACCATGTGCATCTATGTCTCTCTAGTCATGTGCCATACATGTGAATACAATCATAATCATGTGTAATATACCCTCACATCAACTAGAAATCAAACCCTCACTGTTATGCATCCTCAAACTATACCAACAACTTCAGCAACACATTATAACCAAAAGCCCTCAACCATGTACCAAGAAATACAAGATATACCTCAACACTCAAACCAACAAGATGTGCCAATGATAAATACCAGACATACTAGTATTGTATTTCTATAGATCTAGACCATACAGTAAGTGCCATACAATCAACAACCTCTCTAAGGGAAATCCTCAATCTCCCATAACCATATCTCATGTAGACAACAATATCCAACTACACATAAGAATATGACATACCTTTTGAACCTGTAGATAGATATGTTGTACCTAATCATTGTAGAATGTTGACCTAGGAACTTGCTTTCAAACTTTAGGGACCTGTCACCCACATCTACTCACGTTTTCATGATCTTTTCATGTGTACACGACTTACCCTTCTACAGGCCATGTACGTACGCACTTTCTTCTACTGCAACCCGCGTACGCATGCGCCTTCCTCCACTGCAGCCTGCGTACACCTCAGAAGCTAGGGTTTTTCTGAAACTCCAAGATTTTCGTCGTCAACCCTCCTTTGCTACCTCAGTCTTGCGTAACTTCATATGTATCGATGAGTACCTACAATAAACCTTTCACAAAATAATAGATATTCAATGTGCTCAATAGGTGCTAATAGGAGACCCTTTTTCCCTTATTTATACTCTCCAAGTAGCTTCCTCTAGGGGTTATCTTCTAACTGTTTTACCCAACTTCCTTCTTTTAGGGCCAACCCATTTCTAAATACTTTGTCCACTTACAACCACTTTATCCATAAATAGTAATGTCATCACTTCGTCTTGGAGTGCATCACTGGATTCTTTGAGATATTGATGGCACTTGTATTATCACAATATATCAAAATGGGCTCATCATACTCAACATATATCTATCAATGTTTGTTTCATCCATAGGACATGTGTACAACATGTTGTTGCTCCTATATATTATGCTTTATTTGTAGACAATGATATTGATGAAAACAATAGGGAGACTATCCATGATGTGAAAACTCAATTGTCCTCTAAATTTGACATGAAGGATCTTGGTGCTGCAAATTTCATTTTGGGCATGGAAATTAAAAGAGACTGGTAAAAAAAGAAACTCTGGTTAAATCAGAGAAAGTACATCGAGACAATATTGCAGAGGTTCAACATGCAAGAATGTAAACCGGTCAGGGATCCTATTTATGTTGGTGTAAATCTATCTGTGGATCAGTGTCCCAAGACACAGGAAGAGGTGGAGGACATGTCTCGTGTTCCATATGTGAGTGTGGTTGGAAGTTTGATGTATGCAATGGTTTTATGCTCACTTTATACATTCGGATTTCCTCGGTCTTCTTCTTGACAATCACTAGATTTGAAAGCTAGTCTGAATGTCTGATGGGATAGATTATCCCTGCCTTCTTCAAATTCTCCAACTCAATTTTTACCAAAGGTTTCAGCTTGGGATTCATCATTGTTATTTTGTGTTTCACCGGTTTGGCTTCTTCCCTCAAAGGAATGATATGTTGGAATATCATTTTATCATAGGCCTTTAAATCGTCATAGGTCCAAGAGAACACATCAATATATTCTTTGAACAAGGAAACATATTGATCAACCTCTTTGGGGGTGCAACCAACTCCCAAATTGACATATTTCATGGACTGGTCTGTTCCAATATTGACTTTTCTTATTTCTTGCACCTTTCAGACTGAAACCTCTTCAAGAAGATTCTTGGCATAATCATCTTTTGTAAACAATGTTTCAGCTTGTATGCAGTCTTTGGGGATGACAATCGAGCTATAGTCTTATTCATCATCGTCGTTTAACAAAAAATTCTCCAATTGTTCATCATTGTCAAACACTTGTAAGTACTCAATATTATCGGGCACAGATGGTTGAAAAGGCCCTTTCTATATGGAAAGACGTTTTGCTTAGAACATTATTTGGGTTTGATAATGAAGTCGCCAAGGCTAGTGAGTCGGCCTTGTGATTCGTGTCCCTTGGAATGAAAGCAATATTGAAAGAGCTAAAAGATTCCATCAGTTCATTAACTCTTTTGAAATACAGCTTAAGTCTTTCCTTTTTGATTTTGTACTTTTGGGTAACTTGATTGATGACCAACTTTGAATCTCCAGTCACAATGAGATGTTCTATTTTCATTCCTTGTGCGAGGATCATCCCCTAGATCAAAGCTTTATATTCTACCTCATTATTCGTGCATGGAAACTCCAGTCTTACAATGTGAGGATGCGTCGTCTTATTTGGGCTTATGAGAATAATTCCAACTCTGTTCCCATACTTAGAACATGTTCCATCGAATGACATTCTCTAGTAGCCTTCAAAGAAACAATTTGGGTCCTCCAAGTTTTGCATTCGTTCTAGGTTTTCGTTCTGCTCCATGTCCAAGAAAACATAGTTTCCAATCCCGACATCTATGCAATCTTCCATTAATTCATTATCCTTCTTCTTGAAGGAGAAAGGTTTTCTGGGTTCACAGGGTACTTTAATCATTGCTCCCTCCTTGCTTGGTAACATCATACAGCTGTCATTGTTCATTATATATCCACCGATCATGGAGGTCCAATCTCTTCCCAGCATAACCCCATATGCTGGAGGCAGGTCTACCACGATAATATTAAAAACTGTGATGATATGGGGAGTTGTTGTAATCCAGGCATAAAAATCCTTGATTTCCTCGTAAGCTAACACTTTTCTATAATTGATGGCATATATGCTCTCGCCAGTTTCATAATACTTAGTGCAAATCATGCCCAACACTTCCATGACCGCAAGTGGCATTATATTATTTGTCGCAACAGTATCAACTAAACGGTTATGTAATGCAACATCATGGTTTTCAATTGAGATGTAGAAGGGTAGAATTTTACCTCTCAGCTTAGCAGTCGACGGGCTCTGGTTCTGTTTTGGAATGGTAACAACAACTTTAGTTCTTTCTGATGGATCATCCAACAACTTCAAGATGTTATGCCTCTGCTGAGGAATCTTCACCACTTTCGTAAAAGGCAAAGTTATCCTCAACTTAATTAAGTCCTTCACGATATTATATGTCATTTGAGTTGAGCTTGACGCCATGTGTTGCCTTATGGTTCCAACTGTCACCTTCTCATTCGACACTTTTTCATTCAGTTTTTCCTTTTCTTTTTCTTTTTGTTTTTCTTTGTCAGAGTCGCCTTTATTCGTTGGTCTATTTACAAATCCTCTTGTCTAGGCGATGTTTTCTTGCAAGTTAGGATCGTTGTCGCCCTCTCCACATATATACATGGGCATCTCACATTCGTCCATCTGCACCGTCTCGAAGCTTTCATCAGGTAAGTAATAACCTTCTTGCTTGATCAATTGCTCATCATAGACATCATCCAAAACAACCACGTTTGGAGTAGGTTGTCTGGGAACCCTTGGTCTCATAGGGTCTTCATTATTCTCAAACCTGACTCTATTTTTTGGGGGAGGGTTCCTCCTTTGTTCAGGAATCGACATTCTTGGGTTTGGCATGTAATTATCTCCCCTTCTCAACCTGGTTATTTCATTCTGCATTTGTTTGATTGTTTTATTCATTTGCACAATCTCTATTCTTTGCTTTGTTTCCTACCTCGCCACAGAATCAACTTTTACGTCAGGTATGGTTCCTTTAAAAAATCCTCTTCCCGCCATTTGATTTTGAGTCACCCAAGGTTTAAAGTCTTCGTTCTTTCTCAAGCTGGAAGCTACTTGATTATCAATATTCAATCTTCCCATCTACCTTTGTACTCTTCCCAGTATAATGTCGGGGTCGACACCCGTTTCAATCATAATTTCTTCTATCTTTGTGGCCTTAGTCATCGCTCCCTCCAAAGTATCCATTTGGGATGTTCTGATGGCATATTTTACATTCGGGGGCATTGCATTCTTATAACAACCGAGAATGACCGGGTCATTTGGTATTTTGTCTTCTGGGATTCTACTCAAGGTCTTATTGAACCTGAGATTAAAATCTCATATCCTTTCGTTCTTCCTCAACCCAATCTAGGTGAAGTATGTGGGGAGGGTATGGTAGGAAATTGGGGGCAAAAACATAGTTAGGAATATAGCTTCGAGGTTGTTAAACGAGCGAATGGATCTATTGGGCAATGTTGTGTACCATTCATAAGCTCTTTCTGATAAAGTTTGCATAAACAACCTCACCATGAGATCATCATATTTGACTCAGTGAAAGTCACAAACGTCAAGGAATAAGTGCAGATGCCTCTTTGCATCGATTGTCCCATCTCTAGCCAATTCCTTTAAGGTGCCCTTAGGGAGATCTGGGAGCTCATGTTGTTCACCTATGAGATTAAGAGGGGAATCTCTTACCCTCCTTCTATTTCCAAACCCTGGGATTCCTTGGTTTCTTGCGGCATCTCTTTTGCCTCCCTATCTCTCCTCGTGATGCTCGTTTTGGGGTTGTTCGTCTCTCACTGCCATTTTTTAGGAGGCTTCAGGATCAAACTTTTCACTTCTAAGGATGAAGAGTTGCTTACTTTTACTTCTGGTAATGGGTCCCTTGTAAGCGTCCAACTTCAATTTTGACCTTGTTCTTGTGTTGCTCTAGCCAATCTTTGGTTTCTTCCATCTTGTTGTTTTTCTCTCCTTTGTCTTCGAAGGATTTCTCTTTCTTCTTCTTGGACTATGATCTGCCAAGACCCTTCTAACTCCTCTCGAGTCTGGGCTATTGATATTACCATATTATATAACTGGTGCAAAATGCTTTATTGATTATTCAATCCAATTTCTAAATGGGGTTGATTACACCGAGGTAAAGTCATATATTCTTTAAAAATGTTGGGTCAGGTTCCAAATTTTCAGTTCATGTCCCTAGTATGGTCGCCAAAAATGTTGACGCTTGAATCCATTAGGACCGAAACGACAACCTCACAAGGATACAAATCCTCCTGCGTTTTTGTAGAGGTGGTACTCCTTTTTAATTTTTAAAATGTGGGACTTTTATAGAAGTCCGTCAAGGAAAGTAAAAATAGATATAAAAGAAAACGGAAAATGTTTTTTTTTTTTTTAAAGAAAGTTCCTGAGAATGGAATAGGAATCACATACATTCAAATATTTAAAGCAATTAAACGTAATCTCCTCACATCCATCATAGTAGGGCTAAAGATTTTTTATCACATAACAATTAAAAGAAAATGATCTGCATGCATAAGAGTACTTTGACATAGTGATACATGGGCAGCTCAAATGAAGATAACGATAGATCAACCTCAAATACTTTATATTCAGAAAAAATTGGGTTACAAAGTACAATCGAGATTGTTCCCAAAATAACTCTCTTGGAATTTCTAAAAAATATATAGTTCAATGCATATTCTTTGAAATTAAAATGTGTTTGTCATAATGACTGGGATTGAGGCTCCCACAGACCATAAAGCAAATATGTATAAGAATGAAATTCATAGAAAGAAGAAAGTGGGTGGCGAAAGACAGTAAGACCTGGTAAGAAGAAAAAATAAATTATCAGTCCTCGGTTAAACCTTTCTATTTAAAGTGGTGGAGTAATTCGATGAAGAGCTTGATAAAGACAAAAAGATGTGATCAATATGAACTTACTATGATGGTATCTCATGGTTTGTCACTTGATTTCTGATGTCCTTTTATGGCTTTCATCGTCGGTTACGGAAACCGTCTCAACCGTCCTTTGCCCTTCATCGGCAAGTTTGTTAACAACCTTTTTAAACCACTCCTCGATGTAGCTTCTCATTGGCGCCACGTTGATTTCATGCCGGATTTTTATATTGAAGAGCTTGCCTTCCAAGTCCCTTAGATCAATAGAAATGTTCTGCAAAGCTTCTTTAATATCCTAATTTTTAATTGAATAATCAACTAGCCAGTTTTCCACGTCATCTTCGCTATACTCAAGAATGTCATAGAATTTTTCAAATGATAACCCTTTAAAGATCTTGACTTATTCGTCAAATGCTTGCTTGGTTAAGAAAAACAAGTTGAATATCAATTTGGGGTCTTGGACCTCACTGGTGCTCCCAGATAGATCAATCTCAGTTAGCTTTTTGAATAATTCTTCTCTTCTGGTTATGGCCTCGTTGCATGCATGGACAATAATATTCAGGTTTTTACCCTTTTCCTTCCAGTATTTGTTTAGTTTTTTTATCCGATTTGAAGAAGGGAGATCCTCCTCTCTTCTTCTCAAATTTTTCATATTGGTAACTTTAAAACCAAATGGTACAACCGCATCGACGTAAAAACCTTCCTCGTTTTTCAAATCTGCCTATAAATATTCATGAAAAATGTGTGCTCTCGTTCCAAAAGAGACCATGCTTTTTGACATCTCCCAAGCCTCTGTAATTAATTCCATTATTTTATTGATATTCTTCTCCACATAGACCTGGGCTGATGTGAGAAGGCTTGCCAATCCTTTTAATTTTGTTGCAGGTGTGATAGGCACGATCATTGCTAAAGGACTAGCAAATACTGGAAGAGGCATTAAAGTTTCCTCCAATTCTTCGATTTTCTCCTTTAACCTGACATTCTCTACTTCAAGGCCTTCAATAGAATTATCTAGAGCATCTCCAATTGCTCGATGAATTTGGGAAGGCTGCATGTTCCGTAGGTTAATCTCTAAATGAGATTTCTACTTTTTATTCCTTACATCTCTTTTCTCAATAATCAAATTTTTGGACTCGCTGTAAAATACAACGCTCTGAAATAGAAAAGACTCTTCCTCATCCAACATCTCACTCTCAATTATTTCCATCAGAGGGTTCTGGTGAGCAGTGTTCTCTAGTTGGTCGACATTGGGGAACACTTTTTCGATGTCAATTTCGAGTTCCATATCCTCGAGGGAGAGGTCGTGGATGTTGCTTTCACCTCGAGGTCCCTCTTCTTCTTGCATAATGTTTTTTCTTTTCTTCCTCAAGGGAAGTTTGTGAGAACTTTCAAATTTTCCTGAAGGAGGGTTCTTATCTCCTCCTCTACCTGAAGAATTGTCGGTTACTTTCTTAATTTGGTGGGTCGTTTGTTGGAGCGTCGCTCCGAGATTTTGTACTTTTTGGAGTGACAGTCGGGGATCGAGCACTTTTCTCACCCAAACCTTTTCCTCTCTACTTGTATGACTCATTGGTGCTAAGTATCATTTCCAGGTCGTTAGTGTCACGAGCGGGAGTGCCCGAGACATTGTCTTCGTCTTCATTGAGAATAGTATTAATGAAAGAATTGCTGAAACCAACAACCAATAGATGTTCTACAAAAATACCACTAGGGTCGAACCCTTTTACTTTTTCAACATATTTTAAATTGAGGCTGTGGAAGTGGCCCGTGAATTCATCAATCTTGTTCATATTTATGAATATGAAATCCCCAACTTTCTTAGGCAGAGGTATGAATTGTTTTTTTCTCTTTTCATGGAAAAAATGCAACCAGTAGTTGTACTACCTTGTTATTTCAACAACAAACACTTTGCCAGATATGTGGCACAGAAGGAAGGAAGGATTTTCCTTGGACCCAAAAATCCTTATAACGTTATAATTCTCCATTTGTTCTAGTGCCCCCTTCCTATCCAGGAACTTACTTGCCTAGTCAGACATCCAGGGAGTGTCCTTTCCAAACAACGAGCCTTTAAAAATTGAGACAAGATCATTAAAAACTTCATAAAAATGTTGGGAGGCCTTGTGCCTCCATAATGTTTGATACCGGAAGGTTATTGGGTTACATTCGCAGTTTACCTTCTTACAAACAGATAATCTCGGGAACTGACAGCAATGCGCTATCGCGAAAACCAAATAAGACGACATAAAGAATTTCTTCTCCTTCTTGTATTGCGACAAATGGGAAGAGATTTCAATGGAAATCAAATTACCCCAATCGAAGATGGCATGTTCTTTGACCATAAAATATAGAATGTAAAGAATCATCTAGGAGATGTTGGCTAAATTTTCTTGTCATGTTATCCTCGTAAAAATCTATGCAATTTCCCATAAGGGATTTTTAAATGAGCCAACCTGCAATCTCGTGATGTTCTTGGGGATGACTGCTGGGATCTCTAGGAATTCAGGCAAGAGGTCCAATCCATTGTCATGCTTCTTTAAGAACTCCCTGCGATCTTTGCTCTTGAAGGTGAGCGTTGACTCGGGAAGTATTAACATCTTACGGAATATCTGAGGTGATAGAGAGATAGGGGAATGGTCCCGCAACTAAATAATCCGTTGGCTTGGAATATATCTCTCGGTGCACTAGGTGACCAACTCCTTACAGTTGAAGACTTCTGGGACACAACCTGCACGCATAATTCCAGACATCCAGATTACTTCCTTCTGGGCAGAAGGGGATGAGTAGTAGGAATATGCTATGGACCACTGAAAACTCTGGTCCTCACACCCAAAAATATTCAATGTATCTCCACAGAACTGTTGTCGATTTGCTGCCATAATTTTACGAGAACGTTCCCTTGTTCTAGGTTAAGTTTCAAAATGAACGCTGGAGGGGGATAATATAATCCTCTGTAAATACTGCTTTAATGCGTTTTAATATGAGATCTCCTTGAGCCTTTCACTTATTAATGGCCATCCTTTCGAACATGTATGGTAAGTTATTAACATTAAAAACATGGTAAATGTGCATTAGGAAGGGCATGAGGGCGGCGGGGACGGACAGGAACGAAATATGATTTGAGATTTTTTGTGAACCTGGGAACCCGCGAGTCTGTGACGGTATAAGGTGTGAAATTGGCTAAGTATAGAATGGCGCGATGGTTAGACGAACTCATCATATGTGGAATGAGACTTGGAAGTATGGGGAGTCTAGGGATCAAAATGTAGATCGCAGAACTTTTTGGTGCAATGTGTATGTCACGTAACACGGGAGCATGAAAGTTCAATCCCGCTAACCCGCGGTCATAGAATCGGCTAAGTATGGAATAGCCTAGCGGTCGGTCAGACTCATGATGTGAAGTTATAGATGGAGATGAGAAACCATAAGTCCACCAACTTGGGAACCCGCGATCTAAAAAAAAATGACCAAGTGCAGAACTAGAAAGGGATAGTAAGAGGAAAAAAGAAAAGGGAAAAGAAAGGGAGAAAAGGATTCGGGAAAATAGAAAAGGGGAGGGAATTTTTGGAAGTAGGAAATGACCTCAACAATGGGCTTGGCCTTGACCCTTGTATAGCATTGATGAAAGAAGTCGTTGGTGTTAGAATATAATGGATGTGCTCATTTTACCATTGACAATATCTCTATAGTCACCCAACCATAGGCCGAAGCCACCCTCCGAGCACCTTAACCTTGATAGAGAATCACTCCGGAAACAAACCCTAGGCTAGATAGCCAAACAAAGGGTAGCACACTTTTCTCCAAGGATAGTGCACCAACAAGAGATGATCAAATGTTCCAAAACCTACCCAAGAGATAGTCCAAGCCAAACATGATCTGCTAGCTACAACAACTGCAATGGCAGCTCTCCTCAAACCTATGCACAAGACTGGGCATTGCAGTGCACACAAGTTGTTGCTCTGCAATTATGAGACTGCCTGCCAGAACGAGAATTGGCCTCCTGTATTTATACTAATTCTGGCTAACTGGTTGGGCCGACTTCTTATTCTGGGTATCTGTTTGTTCAATATATGTTATTATTTATGGCCAACTTCTTCTCTTGGAGGCTAATAACCTAATATAAATTATCTTCTTGAGCCAACAAGTCTTCTAGTTTTATTAGCCAACTCATTAGGGTTTCTTCTTGCTTCCCGGAGTATTCTATCATTGTCAGGTTTACACGTGGAGGTAAATACCTCCCGCAGCTACCATAATATCAACAATTGGTAGAGTATTTTACTTGACTCTTATCAACACCTCAATAACAAATATTCCAATTTTATCAAACTTTCAAAATTTGACACAATGATATCATTCAATGAATATGCCCCTCTTTTGGAGTGAAGAATTTGTTCAATCCTTAAATTACAACTTGGATAAGACCCAGTTACAAAAGAGAATGATTAAGACCCATACCTTGAACTAGTGAGGGCTTCAACTCTTTACAATTCTCAAAATTACTAGAAAGTGATGATAAGAATATTCACCATTACAGAGACAATAATAATAACTCCTTTGTAATATATGCCTTTTGGATAATGTATTTGAGGTGGCCATTGTGAGAAGAAAGCTTCTACTTTGCTTTCCTAATCAATTTCTTTTAGCTTCCCCGACACATCAAGGACTTGGAGAGATGCACACAGATTTTTACAAATGCTTCAAGAGATTTCCATTTTCCATGATCATTTCTATATAAATTGGACCACTTCAAACATTAGGCCAGTGAACTAATGATCCTATAAGAACTGCCTGATGGAAGAGAAAGCAATGTTGCTTCTCACAAAGTTGGATCTTGATTAAAGAATTGTATGTGTAAACCCAAGTCAACAAAACATGAATGTGTGGTGGCAATCTCATTGTGAGTATTTCAACAGCTTGACCTCCACAAAGTCGTTTATTTTTCATCGCCACTGCCATAGATGATCTCCTCCTTTTGTCTGCATTTCAATTGGGATTGTGATTGGAAAGGTTCCAATTGTGGGTGTTGTTCTTGAAAAAATTAATACAGCCTAGTCGGAGTACGCAGAGGCTCAATTAGTGTGTGATGCAGAGACAAACGTGGTATATTCTTGTGTTGGCCCAACCCTACATCCAAACATTAAAAAATACCATATTAATCGCTATATTCAATGAGACAACTACACGCCCTGTGTATGAACAAACATAGATTCAATAAAACATCGGTTAATACTCATAATCCATTCAGACATATTTGCTTAGAATTGGTTGGATTTACATGATAGAATTTGCCAGGTTAGAGCACAAATGCAAAATCTGTGGCACCAAAGCTTGGATCTTCTTTTAGGGGGGCAAAATACACAAGATTCATGTTGATCCAATTCACCAGATATTGTGAGGGTAAATTTGTTCTTTGATAGCAAACAACTAGAGGGATCTACTAGATTCAATGATAGTTAGATTGATACTAGATCTTTGTAGAGATCCAAAACTAGATCCATAATTGCTCAGTAAAAGGAATTGCTAGATTTATAAGTATTTGGGCAATTTTACGATGGAGATCCCCTTTAAAAACACATTCTATTGAGATTACAAAAAAAATTATAGATTTACAATAAATAAAAATAGATCTATGGATTTGCTTTAAGGTCTACACAGATTTTTTTAAAAAAAATTGCCGATTTTCAATAGATTGCAAATTATGTAGAGTATATTACAACAAATCTATACTCGACTAGAAAATAACGACATTTCCTAAATCAATATTTTAAAATTGCAAATACTTTTCTTGATTTTAAATAACAAAAGAAATACCTCCTTCAAGATGTTCCTTTGTTTGATGGACAAATGTAGGCTTGAGCTTTAGAGACTTCTTCTTCGATGATTCAATACCATAGTGTTTTCATCACCATGACTCTCTCATCACCATAACCATTTCATTTCCATGGCTTTGACACCATGTTAATTTCACCTAATGTCCTCATACACACAATTTTATTCATCAAGAAAATAAATTACATAATAGGTGAGAGGCATAGTGTATATATATAACCTCCAAGATAGTCTCCTATGTAACACACCTTTTGCTTGGAAGTTTATTTGAAGTCGTATTTGGTTGCCATTATTTGTGCACTAGGAGAGATGGTTTCATTGTAGGTAGATTCCCATATGACTGAGCTCTCTAGATTTGTCAACATAGAGAATAATACGATGTGTTGGCCAACAACTTGGAGGAGGTTTGATCAAATATTTGTGTGAAGCAATAGGTTTATATGCACAACACTATAACTCTCATACCCTGAAAAATAGGTTTAGGGTTGTTCTACCACCCTAGCCACTGGGTCTTCATCTTCTTGTATCTTTCCATCACCTCCACCACCCACACCAAGTGGTCATCGATCTGCATGATCCAATGTATGTACAAGATATCACATCCTCTAGTCTATTACATTGTTTTTGTTTGATATATGGATACATCGAGAACAATCTTTGCACTTGGATTCCTTCTCAAAGGGGAACCAATCCTTTTATCATTAAAATTTTGCTGAATCTATATTATGGCATCCTCCAGTCATAGTGTTTAGTTCTAATTAATGATGTCAATCAGAGTTCAATTTAATGTCAACCCGGGAGGGTAAACTTAGAAGCGCTACCTAAAATATATAGATCTAGAAAGATTCAACTACCTAAAGGAGGGTTTGATGTAGCAGGAGCCAATACTCTTTTACAAGAGATTGTACTTTGGTTCCTTCTCACGAGGGTTTGATGTAGCAAGAGCCAATACTCTTTTACAAGAGATTGTACTTTTGGTTCCTTCTCACTTAAACACCTCTGCAATTTAAACAAATCTACCTACTAAAAACATAGTGCTTATGTTTTCCTGAGATTCTAATCCCCTTACAAGGACTCAACTCACAGAATCTCTTACACACACTAAAATCTGTTATCTAATTCCTAATATTCATTGGAAACTCTAGTCCCCTTACAAGGACTCAACTCACAAAGTCTCGTTCAAATCAATCATACTTGAAATCAAACAAAAACATAAATTAAGCTATACCTAAAATAAGCAAATCAGCATGCAAGTGAGGCCATGGGGGCCCTCCATAACTCCACAAGCACACCTCTTCAAAGGAGACTCAGATGTAGAAGAAAAATCGAAGTATGATTATGTATTTCAAAATGTCCATTACAAACCAACTCTAAGATTACAACTCTCTCTAATTCTAAGATTACAAACTTCAGGATTTTCAATGGAGGAGATTGTACTCCTATTTATACAATGGGATGAGTAACAAACTCATAAATGTGATCCACTAATCTCTCTTTAGTTCCATACATCTCTCAACCATCTAGACACATAACCCTCTTTTGTCCTTGATCTTCTCCATGAGA
>ML781854.1:837723-854808 GCA_009831015.1 Picea engelmannii | reverse complement strand
TTAAATGATCTGCAACAGACCCACCTTCTGACATCTTCATATTAAATAATCTCTTCATTAGAAATACCTTATTCAACGCCGAGGGTTTTTCATACAATTTGGCCAACGCATCCATCAAACCCTTCGTTGTCTTTTCTTTCGAATATTGAAAGCCACCGACGCTGCCAGGCTCAGCCGTATCATTCCTAGAGCCTTTCTATCAAGAATCTCCCATTCTTCGTCCTTCATGGCCGTCGACTTCTTTGCTACTCTGCTCAATGGTAGGAATAGATCCTTCTGATATAAATAGTCTTCCATCTGCATCTTCCATAACTGGTAGTTTTGGCCGTTAAATTTCTCGACCCTAAACTTTCCATCTTCCGACATTGCTCCCACTCGAACCAGGAACCCTCTTTTCCTTCGAGTTACCTTATGCTCTGATACCAGTTGTTAGAAAAACAAGACCGCGGAGCAATAAAATAAAACAAATGCAGAAACAAAACACAGAAGACACACAATACAAGAGAGACACAGATTTACGTGGTTCACCCAATGTGGGCTACGTCCACCAGAGAAATTGTCAGGTCCTTCCTTTATTAATATTCAGCAAATGAAGGGATACAACCTACAACAAAACCCATTGTAACTTCCTCTTCTTTCTCTCACAGTCTCCTCTCTCAGAATACAATATTCACCATCATCCATAGCCTCAATACATTTCCCTCATAAAAGAGGGTTGCCTTCTAGGGCAAAAAACCCTAACATAATCTCTATTGTTAGATCTGCGACCTTATAATGAATGGTCCAGATATAGAATCAAATTACAATATACTTTTACAAGGCAATTTTTGCTTTGGGGGCTTCACCTCGAACCCCCATCGAGGGATGCTGCCCCCGAACCCTCGCTTGCCCCCAGACCCCCTAACCGGGGGGATAGGCCCCCCGGACCCCGCAGAGAGGGTACCCCCCCTCTGCACTCCCCCGTGTGGAAGAGTGTACATACTTCTGGGGTGTAAATACTTCATGGGGTATAAACACGACTGAAAGAAAGGACCTCTGAATCAGGAAGATAATCAAGCTCCACAACCAACAATATCATGCAAAAATGACCCAAGGACAGTGGGAATAAAAGGGTCGTCGTGAATCCTTTGGTTATCCCATTGGAAATAGCACAACAATTATTGGCCTTAGGTGTAAACAAGGATCATACTTTAGATGTGGTTAGTGACAACAAATTTGGTTAGTTGGGTTTGGGTAAGTCACCTCATATACCGTCCCCTTGCAAAAGAAAAACCAACAAAAATTTTGTTTTTGGATATTTGGGGCTAGAGCTAGAATGTAAAAGGTTTGAATCCATCAATGAATTATTGCCTAGCCTATTAGATATCAAAAAATCAGCCTCCCCGACCATTGTTCCTTTACCTGTAAGTGATAGTCTTCTAGCACTAGATAATGTCTAGGTAGGGACATATGCATCCCTTGGGAAGGGAATAAAGTCATGGGCACCTTCTCGAGATTCCAACCCCTGGGAATCCTCCAAATACAATCTTAGACCTAGGGATAAATGAACCGTTGAATTCCTAGGGAAAGTTGTAGGAGTGTTATGGTTTCTTGATGAGAGAAGTCAATAAACTAACCAAAGAGGGAGAAAATCCCACTTTTCCATGGCATATAAACAAACATCCTCGAAGATCAAATGTGGGAAGTAACTCTCATTGATAGGGGGCCCTATAAAAAATGCCCCTTGCAAGGGTCTCAAATGATCTTTCTAACACTAAACTATTAGGGATTAGCCAATCCCTTTAAGAAATTGTCCATTAAGAGGTTAATAGAGTTCTTAAAGCCCTCTATTATCCTGCTTTGGGAAATGATGACTAAAGGAGAGAAAACAATTCAGGAACTTTCCAAATTTTTTAGTAGGTGGGATTTCATCTGTATTGATGGTCTTGGGAGGTATGGTGGGAACATGACTAGTTGGTAGAGGGGATCCTTCACCCTAACAGACTCCAGGGATTTTTCATCAAGTCCAGGGGTTCCCCTCCTCTCCATGGGCCCAAGGAAAGAAATCTTGGTCCTACGTTTATGGGCCATACTCGAATAAGACTCATATAGGGTGAAGTACTGGGAATTTTTTTTTCAAATTGGAATGCATCCAAAAGAACCTTGTGGTGATAGGGGAGACCTAAAATTCACTTTAGGAGACTCTGAAATATGGG
Organism: Picea engelmannii; assembly: GCA_009831015.1. Lineage (NCBI taxonomy): Eukaryota > Viridiplantae > Streptophyta > Pinopsida > Pinales > Pinaceae > Picea > Picea engelmannii. The sequence goes on along the minus strand of ML781854.1, from coordinate 852,613 downwards.
GTCTTGCGGCTCAAATAATTTTTATTTCAATATACTTCTTAAGAAAACTGGAGGAAGTGGGATCGTTGGACATTAAACTAGCAAAGTTTTCTCCCACCTAGAGAAACAAAAGAACCGGGGATGATATAATCAAAGAGGCTTGACTAGTTTTAACATCCAAAGGATTTTTGGACGAAGTTACCCAAGAAAAATAGTAGGTTGCCTCAAGAGGAAAATTTGACCATTGTCTAGTTGTACTAGAAGTAGCTTCTACAAAGGAAAATCCAGTTATCCCTTTCAAACTAAATCCATAATGGTTGAAGATGGAGTAGTTTGTGAACATTATCAAATATTGTGGGAAATCCTATGATTCAACCTCAAGGGAATATGCTCTGATTTGATTTAAAAAAAAACTTGAAAGAGGCAAAGAAGTTAGCAGCTCTATGGGCTAAGGATAAAAAAACATAAATATGACAAGCTTCTTAGGGAAATAGAATAAAGGCAAGGGACATTATATACCAATGATGGTTTTGGGTATTTGAACGAGGCTCAGAAGATGAAGGTAAAGATACTGGAAGAAAAAAAGAGGAACTTATTGTTAGAAAAAGAGAAAGAATGGAGGATCAAGTGCAGAGCCACATGGCTTCGAGCACGCGATGAAAATACCAAGTTCTTTTGTAGATATCCAAACAAAAAGAACAATATTAATTATATTTGGAAAATCAACAAAGGAAACGACAATTGGGAAACAAATTTTAAGGACATTACAAAAGAAGGAGTCAACTACTTCTCAGATCTTTTAAGGGAGGAATCTTGGGCTACCATTGCCAAAGTAATCAAGCTATCCAACTCATTCCCCGTTTTTGTTAATCAGGAGGACAATCTAGAATTGATGAAAGAAGTGGGGAAAGAGGAACTAGTTACAAAGCTTCCAAAGGGATAAAAGTCTAGGGCCAGATGGCCTCCCCATGAAATTCTTCCTAGGATGCCATGCATTTATAGAAGATGATCTTAGGAGGGTGGTGGAGGCCACTAGAACCATTGGCAAAATGTTAGGATCTTTTAACACTACCTTTATAGCTCTAATTCCAAAAGAGGACAACCTGGCATCTTTTGAAAGATTTAGGCCAATATCCTTGTGCAATTGAATCTACAAAATTATCTCAAAAGTCATTGCGAGAAGATTTAAAAGGGTATTATCAAAAAAAAATTATGGAGAACAATTTGGGTTTCTAGAAGGAAGACAAATTCATGAGGTAGTCAGGATAGTATATGAAATCCTTCACTCTATCAAGGTCAGAAGTCAAATAGCATTGGTCATCAAAGTGGACCTCTCTAAAGCCTGTGATAGAGAAAGTTGGCTTTACCTGAGATCAATACTTATTCTCTTGGGATTTTGTCATCAATTTGTTGTCTAGGTGACAAGTTGCATTACCATGATGTCATTTTCCACCCTAAACAATGGGGTTGCATCCCTCTTCTTTAGACTAGGTAGGGGCCCAAGGTAGGGTTACCCGTTATCCCCTCTCCTTTTCCTTCTTATAGCTGAAGCATAGTTACTAAATTTAGCTGAATTGGCTAAATGAAATCGGAAATTCATTCGATTCGTCTACACAATAGGTCTAGGTTTTGGGGAGTAAGATGATGGTCTAGAACTTTAGAGTTTTTGGCAAGGATTGGAGGGGTGGACTGGTTGCGATATCTTTTGGTGACAATGATCAAATGGTTTGTGGTGCTTCTAGGAAGTCTTTGCGCCTTCGATTCCGATCTATATGATAGATTGTGCAGTTGGCAAATTATAATGACAAATTTAGGTCAATTTTTTTTCAAATCTTTCCATAGACTTTTTTTGTATCGTATCGAATTCAAATACAAATTCGAACTTGGTAACTATGAGTTGAAGGTCTGAGTAGGCTAACAAAAGAGGTTGTAGAACATGGTGGTTTCAAAGGGATATGCATTGGTCCAACATATAGCATAACACACCTCTTATATGTGGATGATATTCTATTTTTTTGTGAAGGTACATAAGAATAATGGATAAATTTAAAATGATTTTGGAGTTATTTTGTAAAGCTACTGGTATGGTTATAAATTTTGACAAATCCATTATTTCCATGTGGGGCATCATTGAACAAGAACAAGGTAATTTCTCCCAATTGTTCCCCTACTAAGTGATTGATTTAGACTAGGGATTAAACTACTTGGGTTTCCACTTAAAACTCAATTTGTATTAAAAAAAGTGATTAGCAATGGCTATTTTTTTTTCCTCATAAAAAAGCGTAACTTTATTCATCCGTGGAGAACCAAATTAAATTTTGTAGGTGCATTAAGCATGACTCATCCTTGGAAATAATGAAAACCCCAATAGGTCCAAAACCATGGCTAAAGAGCCACACACACACACACAAAAAAAAAAAAAAAAAAATACAGCATAGGTCTCTAAGACCTGGGCATCAGCCAAAGCAAAAAATCAGATAAATAGAGCCTCCAACAATAGAGAAAAAATCCACCAACGCTATTCCAAATAAACTCCGATGGACATACAGACTAGGTCAGAGTGGTATAAGACTCCCACTCCAATATCACCAGGGAATAGAAGCACCAAGAAGCCCACTAGACAACCAAAAGGTAATGGTAAAAAAGTTGCATGCCCAAAAAAGGACCTCAAAGTGTTGACCACCAACCAATCAACACCGCACGCCCAAACTAAGGACCTCAAAGTTGAGTCACCACCACCAAAAGGATGAAGTCGAGGCACGGACACCCCACACGATAGGACCTTGAACTTAATATACATCAAACCCTGAACGTGCTAGCAAAACCAGAGAAAATAAACGAAAGTTGTAGGAGACGAACCCCCAAAAAACCCTTTCCGAGAGCGGGCAACTACACAGATCCCCAATGATAATCAAAATTTGAGATAGACTAGATCTGAGTGACATACAAACATATCATGAATATGAGAGGGTCCAAAAACTCTGAACCTTGGCTACAAGAATCTGACTAGCGTCATAAATCCTGTGAGAGAAAGAGGAAGCCCCCACATTGATAGTGTCAGAGACCCAAAATGAAGGATAGAGGCAACCATGGATCCCTCATGCATAAATCGTGGGAGCAAAAGAGAGTGCACAGAGATAGGGAACTTTACAAGCACCAAGTCCCACCCATCGCCCACAATAAGCTCGACCAAACAAAAAATACACGATTTGATCGATCTAGATGAGACATAGACTGCAACCACTAGAAATCACACCTGCAATTAGCAACCCACACCCTTCACTGAAAAAACGGGAAAATAAATGCTCAAGCCACCTCCGGAGGAAGACAGGAACCTGCAACAGTTGCTCCTGAAGTCATCGGGAAAAAAAACTCAGAGTTGCATGAGTCTACAACTAGGGTTTCCCCTAGCCACAACTCCCCAATAATTGTTTGTTAAGGTTAATATTTCCTTTTCCTTAGCAATGGCTAATTGCCAAGGTAGAAAAGAGATTAAATACCCAATGCAATCGATGGATCTCTCGAGGGAGTAGATTGGTTCTTGTTAAGGTTGTATTAGAATCAATACTAGTATATTGGATTTCATTAGTGTGGGTTTTGAAAGGTGTGTTAGAGACCATTGGGGAACTTTGTTACAAATTTATTTGGTCAGGAGACCAAAAAAGAAAGGTTTGGTATTTTCTTCTTGAAAAAAAATTTCGTTACAGAGGCTAATGGAGGATGGAGGCTAAAAAAACTCTTTCTCTTCTCCAAAGCTCTAGTTGCATAAAAAGTTTGGAGGATTCTACAAGGAAAAGGGCTATGGGTCCAAGTAATTAGTGTAAAATATATTGTCCTAACTACAATAGAAGATTGGTTAATAAACCCAGATAAACAACTACATAATTCCTCGATCATTTGGAAAGTTGTGAATTCAACGTTTTAGTTGGTAGGTAATTCGTTGATCTGGAAGGTGGGTAGATGTGAGAAAATTCAAATTGGCTTTGATCCTTGGTTAGCCTATAAAGGTTTGCATATATTACCTCCTCGACTAATTCAAGATCTCAAAAGTAAAGGATTCTACATGCTTAGATAAATTGTAAACTTTGAGAGTTCTATAAATTGCAACAACAATGGTTCACTTGGGAGGAGTTGGGATTGAGAAACGAATTTTCTAAACACTGGAAGGGTTATATAGAAGTTTTTTTTAAAAGAAGACAATGTCAAAATTTGAAAAGATAATGATTAGTTGATTTGGTCACTCAATCCCACTGGAACATATGTGCCCAAGTTAGGCTATAAAGCACTTGCTGAAGAAGGTTTGGAGGGACAACAAACTTGGTGGTGGAGAATTATTTGGAAATTAAAGTGTCTCTCCAAGAATAAAATCTTCATGCGGTTGAATTTAAACGACAAGGCTCCTACATGGGAGGTTCTTCAAAAAAAATAACTTCAATGGCTTAGGTTGGTGTAGCTTATCAAACAAGTAAATATAACCATTGAACATCTAACCATGATCTGTCCTTTTACTAAAGAGGTTTAGAAAGAAGTGGAAAGCATGATAGGTCTGGAAAATGTAATGAAAGGAGGAGATATAAAAGAAGACTTCATATCTTGGCACTCCAAAAAGGACACCAAGAAGATCAAACCCTTCCCCTCGACATAGCTTAGGGAGTGTGGCTAGCTAGGAATCTGAGCTTGTTTGAAGGAAATGAGACCATCCCTCTCAAATGTGCAATTCAATCTCTCAACATATTAAATATTTACTCCTAGGAGGAGGATGAACAATCCAAACATGAACCAAAGAAGAGGTAATAAACAAGGCTCTTCCACCTGTATTGGGAAACTTTGGAGTACTTCCAAGAAAACGAGGAGAAAGCCAATCCGCGCACGCGTGCCCTGAGCTCTGTTACGATAGGGTTTTGAGCGTGCCGCCATGGCATCCCAGGGAGGGGAGCCGTCGCCCCCTCCTTCCCCCGCCTCCTCCTTCCGACGCCTGGTGGAATCCTGCAGCAAGAAGTCGACCGTCTCAGAAGCTCTGAGCTTTGTCAAGAAATTGAATGACATTCCAGAGATCGACCTCCCTCCTGAATATCCAACGAAAGTCGCCCTATCTCTCTCTGAACGAGGACTCATTGGTCAGTTTATGGGACTCTGGCCCTCAACCAGATCCACAGATAACTGGATTCAGCGAAACTGGAGACCTTTGATATCAAATAGTGTGACATGCTACGCGGTCGGGCGAGGATACTTTATCTTCGAATTTATCTCCCAGGAGGACAGAGATTTGATATTCAGAAATGGCCCATACTTCATGGGCACTCAAGGTCTATACCTAAACAGATGGACCCCAAATTTTGATCCAGCCTCAGAAGTCCCCAAGGATGTTCTGGTCTGGGTAAGACTCCCCAACTTGCCGATCCATTGCTAGAACCCCTCCTCGCTTCAGGCAATAGGCAATGGTCTTGGGCGTTACATCGACCGAGCAGAACCAAAAGACCAGTATTCCTGTGCGCGGATCTGTGTGGAGGTTGATCTGGAGGTAGGCTTACCAGAGGCAATAAAGCTGAAGGTCGGCAACTGGCAATACTTCCAAAAGCTGGATTACGAACAACTTTCGTTCAAGTGCAGAGGCTGCCACGAATATGGCCACTTCCAAAGAAACTGTCCAAAAAAAACCCCCTCCACTGAAAAAGAAGGGGACGAAGGTTGGCAGCAAGCCTGGAAAGGGAGATCAAGAGCAAGAGGCCACAGGAATGAGCAAACAGAACCACAGAAAACCAAATCCTCGGAAACCACAGAAAAGGAGAACAGCTTCAGAATTCTAGCCACAGAACCGAAGGAAAGAGAACAAGATCCAAATAAAGAAGTTCAAAAGGGAGAAAAGGAAGGTTAGAATCCTGAAGACAAGGGGAATAAGCCAACAGAAGAAGAAGGGACGCAAAACAACTCCCCCCAGAAGCAAGACGACAATCAAAACATAGAGGAAGGGGAGATCTCTATAGGCAGCGAATCAGATGAAGTAAATGAGGTTTGGGCCACCCCAAAGAAAAAGGGAAGAGGCCGGAAATCAAAAAACGCTGAGCGAAACCAGGAAGCCTATAAAGAGGTGCTCAATGGGTCACAACCCACCATCTAAAAGATGATGATAGCTCATAACACGCGGAAGCAGGCCAAAGCCTCCCAAGGAGGCCATCCCCCCCCGCCCAAGGTTTATAATGATCACAACCTCCTGGAACTGTAGGGGAATGGGCAGTAAAAAGAAGGAAGAAGCGTTAAAAGATATCCTTAAAATCTCGAAAGCAAGTATCCTATTGCTCCAGGAGACTAAAATGAGCCAGCAAGATGCGCTCAAAACCCTGTCGAATGTTTGGAAAGGAAGCCTCAGAGTTGTTGGAAATGCCAGGGGGGGCTCAGAAGGGCTCTGCACAATGTGGGACGCCTCCAAAATAGACATGCTCAACTCTGACATCTGCATGCATTGGATTCACACCAGATTTCTCCACAAAGACACGGGCTGCCAGGTAAGCATCTTTAATATTTATGCTCCACAACTATTGGGGGAAAAAAAACATTGTTGGGAGTCCCTGCAGGACTACCTCCAGCAAAACAATCTCTCCAATATCATCCTCGGAGGAGACCTAAATGTAACTCTAGCCCAGGACGAGAAGAGAGGCGGCTCGATAGTGAGAGACCCGGCCAGAGAATGGGTAGAGGACTTAGCCTCTGCATGGGACCTTCTTGACATTAAACCAGCCAAAGGTCGTTACACATGGACCAATATTAGAATTGGACCTGGGCACATCGCTGCCAGACTAGACAGATTCCTCGTACAAAGCTACCTCCTGCTGCTAGGACTCGAAGCAAAGGCAGAAATTTTGTCCCATAGCGCTTCTGATCACAAACCGATACGGTTAGAAATAAAAAAAGACCAAGTCAAAGGGCCCATCCCCTTTAGATTCAGCCCAAACTGGTTAAATGATAAAGAGTTCACAGAGCTGGTAACAAAAGTATGGGCCACCACAGTTCAAGGCTCAACATCCTACGTGTGGGAGGAAAAAATTAAAAGGCTGAAATTCGCTCTGAAGTCATGGGCCAAGAGTCAAGCGAGCCCAATAGCAATGCGCCTAGCAGCCCAGAGCCATCTCGAGGCTCATCAGATGGTAATGGAACAGAAGGAGATCACCCCAGAACTATTGCAGCAGAAGGACAACCTACAAAGGCAATGGTACCAAGCCTGCAGAATGGAGGAAAACTATTGGACGCAGAAGTCGAGAAGCTTATGGCTGAAAGAAGGAGATCGCAATACAGCCTACTTTCATAAACAAGCGGAAGCAAGGAAACAATATAAGGCAGTGACAGAAGTTCAGGTCTAGAACAAAACAATTGCAGATCCAGATGGCATTAAATAAGCAACTTATGAATCCTTTGAGAAGCTAGACATAGACCCAAAGGACAGGGCTTTGGACCAGCAGGGATACCCCTTCACGGTTATTCCAAAGCTAATAAATGAAGACATAAACAACAAGTTGACAAGAGAGGTTTCGCAGCAAGAAATAAAGGAGGCCCTTGATCAGATGAGCCCAGATAAAGCACCGAGACCGGACGGGTTCACTGCCAGATTCTATCAGCAGTGCTGGGAAATCATTAAAAAGGATCTAAACAAAATGATCCAGAAGTCACAGCAGGCCAACAAGCTGGGAGGAAGCACCAACTCTTCCTTTCTGGCACTTATCCCGAAAGAAAAAGGAGTGATTTCCTTCAATAGGTTCAGACCAATCTCCTTATGCAATACGAGTTATAAAATCATTGCCAAAGTAATAGCCAACCGCCTCAAGGCAGCTCTCCCACTCATCGTTCCTGAAAATCAAGGCGACTTTGTCCAAGGGAGGCACATCGCCGACAACATCATCCTGGTTCAATAAGCGATTCATTCCAGCGTCTTAAGGAAAGAAAAAGGTATGGTCATTAAACTAGATCTAGCTAATGCTTTTGATAGAGTCAGAAATGAATTTCTTTTTGAAGTTATGGGGAAGTTTGGATTCGATTTACGTTTTATAAGCTGGATCAAAGCCTGCATTGGATCTCCTTGGATCGCCCCCCTGGTGAATGGGAAGGTAATTGCTTTTTTCAAGGCCTCCAGGGGTCTAAGGCAAGGTTGCCCTCTGTCACCACTGCTCTACGCAATTCAAGCTTCAGTTCTCAACTATCAATTGGAAAACTCCCAAATTAATAACGATCTACATGGTCTAAGAATAGCATAAGGGGTGAAAGACATCAACCATGCACAATTTGCGGATGATACCTTGCTGCTGGGAGGAGCAAGCCCAATCATAGCAAAAAAATTCAAGGAAGATCTGGACGCCTATGCAGCAGCCTCTGGCAACGAAATAAATCAGACTAAAAGTAACATTTATGGCTGGAACATCACCCCAAATGAAATGCTGAGAATAACAAGAGTTCTCGGGATGGAGGGGCACACAAACTGGGAGGCCTTTAAGTACCTGGGAGTTCCAATCTTTAAGTCTACCGCAAGAGCTTCCCACTGGAGCCATCTTGCAGAAAAACTCAAGAATATATTCACTTCTTGGGGGGCCAACTGGCTGAACTTAGCAGGGAAGACAGTCCTGATAAAGGTTGTAGTCTCTAGTGTCCCCATCTATCAATGCTCGCTTCTGTTAGCACCGGCCACAGTCACCCAAAAAATTGAGGCTTTTCAGAGATGATTCCTGTGGGAAGGAGGAAGGCAGGAAAAGAAAAAGATGCACCTGATTAGCTGGGAAAAAACCACAAAACCCTTCATGGAAGGAGGTCTCAATTTTAAAAATACAAGGATCCAAAATCTGGCCTTAGGGGAAAAGCTTCTCTGGAAAATGATCACTAGCAAAACCACTTGGAGTAAGCACGCTCTCTGGAGGAAATACTTTCGAGGGTCTCGGGACGGAAGTTTAGAACTCCCATGTAATGAGTTGAAAAGCTCCCCTATCTTCGCGCTATGCAAAAAGGCGCTTCCTCACTTCACCCCTCATCTAACCTGGGTGCCGAAAAATGGTAGGAAAATAAGAATCTGGACAGACTCAATAATGGGCGACCCACCGCTAGATCAGCGCCAGGATCTACAAGGCCTCAAAAGATGGATGGACAGTCAAAACATCTTAACACTCTCAGACATTTTAGTATGGGGAGAAGAAAGGCCCCACCTCTGGCAAGGGTGGGCTGTCCCAAACAGACCAGCTATTCTAGACAGTCAATGGGATGTTTTTAAGAAGTGTCTTCAAGGGAAATCCCCTCTAAAAAAGATAGGTAAAGATGAAAGAGGATGGGGCAGGAGCGCTCGAGCTTACACCACAGCAGAGGGTTACCATCTCTTCAACTCCGTCCCCACTGCTATGCCAAATCCGGCTCTTTGGAAAGCAATCTGGAATCTTCGTTCCCTCCCAAAAATTGACCTCTTCATTTGGACCCTGGTGCACAAGAGTATCCTAACATGGGAGAACCTCAGACGAAGGGGTTGGGAAGGACCCTTTAGATTCCCTCTCTGCCTCCACGAGGAAGAAACAACTGACCATCTTCTCCTAAACTGCAGCTATTCAAAAGAAGTTTGGATGAAGGTTACAGGTTCCCAACCAGCAATCAATTTCCCACCTGATGTAATAGGTCTACTCCTCCAATGGGAATCCTTGTTCCCCTTTGCTGACAAGAAAAGAAACCAAACTCTCTTGATATGGGGATTACTACCAAAATATGTCATATGGAATCTTTGGTTAGAGAGGAATCACAGAATCTTCAAAGAAAGTCAATTGAGTGAAGTCAGAATTGCCACTAAAATTCAAGCTATGCTGGGGGAATCAGCTGCACACCTTTGCTCCACAGTAAAGCTACACCAGTTGGATGAAGAACAGGGGAGTTGGATAGCCCAATTCAATATACTAGGATTAGAAAGCAAACAGAGAAAAGATCCAATCCAAGAAAGCTGGGAGATCAGAAAAAGCGGGAATGAATTTGCAAAATGGAAAAGTAATATTAAAACGCCTATCCTTTTCTTTGATGGGGCCTCGAAAGGAAACCCAGGCCAGGCTGGAGGAGGGGGCATCATCGAAAATCCCAAAGCGGACATAATAACGCAATTTGCTATTGGACTTGGTATAGAGTCCAATAACAGAGCTGAGGCATTATCTCTCTGGCAGGGTCTGCACCAGGCAATTAAACTCAGAACCCAGGACTTGACAATCATAGGCGATTCCAGAATAATAATACAGGCCATGATCAAACACTCCACAACTCAAAGCACTAAGCTCAACAATCTCCTTGATAAAATTCGCCTCCTCTTAAGGAATTTGAACTCCTATCAATTCTTTCACGTGTTAAGGGACCTCAACCGAATGGTTGATAAGGAAGCCAACAAAGGCGTGTTATTGGAGGCTGGGGTGCTGTCAGTAAATGGAATCATGAAAAATGTGGAGATCCCTTAAACCCACGTTGCCCTCTTGCACTCTTCCAATTGCTAGATCTTGTACCAATCCCTTAGAGTTTGGGGAGAAGGAAACGTCCGGAGAGCTCCTGTCAGAAATTGCAAATGTCTGAAATTTGCTATAAAGGATTCCAAAGTGCAGGAGAGAAGTAACATATGCTGAAACAATGTTGTATCAGGTTGAAACACAAGGCTGTAACTCACGCTGAAACACAGTGCTGGAATAGAAGCTAAAACACAGTGCTGGTACAGTTGCCGAAACTCAGTGTTGGAACAGATGCTGAACACACAGTGTTGTAACAGAGCTGGAACACAGATGTTGAAACACAGATGCTGGAACAAAGGTGTTGGAACACAAATGTTGGAACACAGATGCTGGAACACAGCTGCTGGAACACAGATGTTGAATCACAGTGCTGGAACAGAAGCTGAAACACAGTGTTGTAACAGAGCTGGAACACAGTACTGAAACACAGATGCTGAAACACAGATGCTGGAACACAGATGTTGAAACACAGATGCTGGAACACAGATGCTGAAACACAGTGCTGAAACATAGCTGGAACTTATGCTGAAACACAGTGCTGTAACAGCTAAAACACAGTGATGTAACAGCTGAAACACAGTGTTGTTACATATGCTGAAATACAATGTTGGAACAGTTGCTGAAACACAGTGTTGGCTATTATGCTGAAACAGTGTTGCATCATATTTTGTATTTTGATCTGTAGGCCCGAAGAAACTCGGGGCAATTTGTAACTGAATATGTGGCTTTTCCACCCCTCTAATATAAACTATAACCGTTTTCGTAAAAAAAATAAAAAATAAGCAAGGCTCTTCCATGGGCATACTTTGATTGAGCTTCGTAAGGAAATCCTCTCAAAGGAGGTGCAAGAGGAAATTCATGTCTCTCCTCTACTCACCATATATCCTTCAAAGCGGGTATCAGTGAGGAAACCAATTATATGTTTGTCTATTTTCCAGTGTCATTATCCTTTGCTCATGCATGTTGTGTGAACCATGACTTTCCCAAGGACTTGTGACGTGACGTATTGAAATTATATGTATTTGTACATTGGATCACATTGAGGGAGTTTCATATGGCTAGCATTCCATGTTGGCATTGAGAGATAGCTGAGATTGTTTGTATGTTTGAGAAGGAACTACCCACGAGTTTTATGGACTTCTAAGTCCATCTTTTAATTCACCTACCTAATGAGGTTTAATTAGTTGGGGTGTTCTCATGTCATTGGATGTTCTTCTTGGAGAGGTACATGAAAAAATAGAAGGGGCTTGTTCGACAAAGGGAAAAACCAAAGGGCTCTATGGCAGAGGGGTACATATTATACGAGTTGTTCTATTGTGCTAGTGAGTACATTAAGCAAATTGATGACACAACATGGGTAATTATTTGGGATGACCATCAAGACGAGGTAAAAAGGGAAGGGTAGCTACTCCAAACGAATGGAAAAATGCGCTTGATAAAGAGTAAGTTAGTTATATTTTTTCTATTTAGTACATAATGTTTTTTACATTGAAGTTGATAATACATGTTTCATCCCATGCTATTCGTTTTGAATTCTTGTATACATCAACAAATTTAGAAATTGATGTCGTCAATAAATTCATTCTTTAAGTTGGTAATATATGCTTGATCTCATGCTATTCGTTTTGAATTTTTGTATACATCAACGAATTTAAAAATTGATGTCATTAATAAATTTGTTCTTTACAATGCGGAGGCAATGTGACCATGGGTCGTGTTGCATGAAGAAAAGAGAAGGAAATGGTATAATGACATGAAAGAATTCAGACGATTGAATGGTAGAAGCATGCCTTATCCTGGTCATTTAAAACAAAATTTGCCAAAAATATGTTTCAATAGTTGGGTGGTTGACCAAATACAAGAGAAATATGCGGTGTTCGGTCATAACCCACGTGGAGAAGATCTGGATGCACTAAACATAGGGATCGGGTGCAACAAATTTGTAATAACCTCTCAAAGCACCATGTTCTATTTATAATATTACACATTTGAATTATAACATGTATTATGTTTTTATTAATGCTTAAGTTATTAGACATATGCCATCGTCCTTTGTTCGCATTTTTACAGGTGCATTTGTTCCCATCTACGTGGGCATATGGACATCATTTTCGCACTGAGTATGTTGATGATGGACACATCACACACGATTGTGGAGTGGAGGTCGAGTTCGACCAATCTAGTTGTGCTAGTCACTGTGATCAAAACCTAATAGAGGGGAAGTTAGGTTACATTGAAAAGATACAAGAGATCATGCAAGTGGACTTCTCATTGTTTCAATGTGTTATTTTTTGTTGCAAGTGGTGGGATACCTTCGATCGGATAATTATGAAGAAAGATCGTGATAGTGCGCTAATATGTATCAACTCTTAAAAAATGTGGGTTGAAAGTAAGGAGTGTTGTGTTTTCTGAAAACATTGCAACCAAGTGTTTTTTTACCCAGATGTGTTGGATGGGGAATGGTGGTTTGTACTAAGATGTGATCAAAGATATAAACATCTTTTAGAGAACAACAATATTACAATGCCAAGCGAGGAAGATAATCAGGTTGACAACAATGAAGATTGATTTGTAAATGATCTTGTTTGGACATTTATATTGTGGATGTGTCATTTTATTATGGGTATCTGTAATGGCCAATTCTATTTTTTTTCTTCATTTTATAATTATGTTGGATATGAAAAATTAACGACCATTTACAATAACCATATTGAAAATACATTAAATAGTACAATCATAAGACATGGATTTGATATATTTTTATTGTCATATTTATTATATCAATTTTATGTTGTATTGCATTAACATATGTTTATGTTAACCTTTGAATTACTAACATTAATTGAGATATCACAAAGTTGGTGGCGTACAATAGTAAATATTTATTTTAAATTATATTTTATTTAACAAAAAATGAAGACATTAAAAAATATTAAAACCTCAAAAATTTTATCATTTGAAAAAATCAAAATTCAAATAAATATATACTTACTTTGATGGAAATTCTAAGGACAATTCCAACAAAATAACTTTGTGCACCATCTATGAGTTATGGAATCACATTTGTGGTGTTTGCACTACTAACTTTGATGACATTCTCAACCTTAACTAGTGCAACTATCATGACCTTCACTTATTCCACTCCATCCTTTAGTTTTATAATCATATAAACTTATATTAATCATTCCTTTTAAATTATCCTTGAAATAAGTGTGAATATATGAAGGACGTGGAAATTCTAAAAGACTCTTTTTCTAGAGCTTAGTAAGAATTAAGATTTTTTTTATTGATCCATAATAATCTAAAAGTATAGAAACCTTTTTTCAAACTTTTTTATTTTTATTTTGATTAAAAATTGTAGTACCTTCTATTACGTGGAAATAACGAGTACATAGCATTTACCAGAGTACAAGAGCTGCCAAAATAGGAAACCAGCTCTAGCCTCTAAGTTTAGTTTACAAAAATCAACGTCTTTCTGCTTATATTTAGATAAATATTTAAGCATTATGTATCTAATACAAAAAAGAACTAGATATTTTGAAGTGGGGGGAGTCTTCATCATAGCTATAAAATCCTTAGGTGCCTGGTGCAGTGCCATCGCTATGGTTTGGAGGTGGCACATGCCAATCCGGGACAATGATGTTTTGTTGTTGTTCTAGTAGCTGATTAGAAAGAGTAGTAATCCTAACATCCATTTGTTCATGGAAAAATCTAATGGTTGCCCTATCTTGGTGAATCTCAAAGATTAATTGCAACTGACTGGTAGAGAAGAAAATGGGTGGGTTGTTCATAACTTGCAGAGTAGGAGTCCTTTCGTGATGGAATTCCATGTCGGTTCTCGTTTGATCCCGATTCTCTGTCATGACTTCATGATTTTCACCAACATTATCTACCTACTCGCCTGGTTCTGCTTCAGGAGATGGAGGAATTTCTTCCTCAACATAGACATGACCCCAATTTTCTTCACTCCTTGTAGAGCTTGAGTCACTTGTTTCCTGGTGAGTAGCCGAGGAATTTTGTTCCTCCTCTGGGATGCCCCCTAAAGGTTGCTCAAAATCCATACTCGACGAGGAGGAGGACATAGTAAGTTGCTTGAGAGAAGTCCCTCGAGAGGAACTGCTTCCCCTTGTGGAGTGAACCCTCTCCCTAGGCATGGTGAAAGCAAAGGATATGCTTTTTGCAATTCTTGACCAAGACGTTCTGATGCTCAGAGACTAGAGTTGTGCTCTACTCATGAACGAGGGGTCAAAATATTGAACTTGGCTTGTGTTGGTCACTATAATTGTTTAATTAATTCTAAACAACCAAGTGAAACATAAATTATCAACCCAGGGAAGTCTTTTATTTCAAAGATAGCCACGCACTATATATGCTCAATTCCAAAAGCACTTAGTGTTGTAGTAAAGAAAATTATA
>ML781854.1:820538-836666 GCA_009831015.1 Picea engelmannii | reverse complement strand
CCTTCTCACAAGATTCCCCTGAACGAAAAGCTACAGGAGGATACTCAAAGCAGTCTTATATTCATCTGTTGAAATATCACATTACAAATTGGAGGTACAGAACGCGTCCCGCTTCTCTGAAGTTCTTCAATACATCAAAACTTCGCTTTTTTCAAATGGTGATTTCCCCTGAATTTAAAGGGGAAATCCCTTTGATACAATCATTACAAAGCATATATGAATCCTACACTAAATCGGATCTTCTTTCTAAATCAGCATAGGATGTCCTATTCTCACGCAACCGAATGCTAATACAGGAGCTGAACGAGGTATTGTTGTTACGGCTGGTGTAACAGCTCCTTCTCATAGCTTCTGATGTTGTTTCAGCATCGCAATTCACGGGTTGTTTCAGCCTCGTGAATTGCACTCTTGACTGTGTCGGCCTTGACTGCTAACGGTTCGTGTTTCAGCATCGTGGCGGTCTCCTCTGTGTTTCAGCATCTGCACTTCTGAACTGAGTGACAACTCCGTGTTTCAGCATCTGCATCCTCGATGTAGCAGCTTCGTGTTTCGGCATATGCGACCTCAGACTGTGTAGCAGTTCCGTGTTTCAGCATATGCGACCTCGGACTGTGTAGCAGCTCCGTGTTTCAGCATCAGTTCAACAACGACTTTGGACAGTTCTGTGTTTCAGCACCGGCCTTGAATACTATTATGCAAATATGGACACTTATGCACTTCTAATCAATGGTTAAGTACGAGAGTGATGTAAAATATCATGCAAAATAGATTAAACATGTAGTGATGAGAAAGGACGTTGTATACCTTGGAATGATCAAATGAAATGATAGTATAAGTCTAAATACAGGTGATCCAGGGTATAATAATGGCAAAAAGTATGGGCAAAAAGGTACAATATGTGGTCCTAACAGCTTGGAAGTCTATAATTAGCATCTGGCTCGAGAACTGTCGACATTAAATCATCCTTAACTGCCATGACAATGCCTTCCATAACTGCAATGTTAATTCTTTGTAGGTCGACGGTACCAGAGGTAGTAAAGTGGACATACATTGTACTCGTAGGAGGAATGTTCTCAAAGAATGATCTGACAGGGCAGTTGAGGTCCTTAAGATTGCCTGGCATGGGAAGCGGGTCAAGCACCAGGTGGCTTCCTAAGCTCCGTCCTGTCATGTGCTCATACATGTAGAACAAACACCCCATCTGAGGGGAAACCTTTTTCAATTTTACTAATTCTTAAAATACTAATTATAAAATATTAGGTGATATTATTTTTTAATAGAATATTCATAAAGTTTGTATTAGAGTAAAACATTGTGAAACCATTTCATCAAAATGTATTATTATTCTTTATATCTAGTATTTGAAATTTAATTGAATAAATTTCATATATTATAATAGTTGGATAATATAAATTAATGAAATCTTTGGAAAATTAAATATTAATAAAATATAATAATTGTGATTTTAGTAAACAATTATATTATAACTTTGTCTTAATATATTTGAATAATAAAAATTAAAAGAATAACATTATTATTACATCATCATCATCATCATCATCCTGTTACAATGTTATTATTATAATATATGAAAAAGACATAAACATTCAAATCACAATCATTTCACTCTTTGTATTTAAGTATTATTGTCTCTAAACATGTTTTGAGACATATTATATCTTGTTGGACAACAAACAATTCACCTCGAATAACAATTAAACATTATATGGTATTAATGGTTATAACTTTTTGCATTCAAAATCCAAATTGAACGATTTGATAAAAGTAAAGTTAAAGATTATATGACAACTGCAAATTTAAATGAGTGATACATTTTAAATTTAACTTAAAAACAAAGAAAACATTAACAATGTTCGTAATTAGCATACTCATAATACATTTTATAAATCAAATGACAACAACCACAACATTATACGAAAAACACAATATACACGAGCAATATACATATGAATATACATGTCAAACATACATGTCAACAAAATATGCAATAAACATGTCATGTATAGATCTCAAGTCAAATATAAAACAATCAATATACATGTCAATCGGTACCACTACTAGCTAGGTCCACCACTAGATCTAGATGCATCGATGTCTCTGCTACCAGAGGTAGAGACTCTATCAAGACCAACTATGTCATAAATAAATCTCGACAAAAGTGCACTATCAAATGTCTCTTTATAAAGTTGATCATCAAGATGTGGAGTAGTACCCAATGTGAACATAGTGTCCAAAGCATTAAAAGCTTGTGACACATGTGGAGGGGGAGGAGGGGGATCGGTGGATGATGACACATGTGGAGGAGAAGGACAAGGATTGGTGGATGGTGATACACGTGGAGGAGGAGGAGGAGGATCAATGGAATTTGGTGACACATGTGGAGGAGAAGTAGGAGGAGGAGGCTCGGATGTGGATGCAGGTTTGGACACATGTGGAGGGGAAGCAGGAAGAGGAGGATCAGATGTGGATGCAGGTTCAAACACATGTGGAGGAGAAGGAGGAGGAGGAGGAGGAGGAAGATCGAATGTGGATGGCTCTGCTGGTGAGCTATATGGAGTGGGATCATGAGGTGCAACACCTGTCAACGTCTCGATGAGGTTGACGACACCAACAATATGATGCATCAACAACGTCATGTGACGAGGCAAACTCCTCCATGTCGTAGATAGATATTGTACCCATAATATGTCTTGAATGAGTGCGGGTACCACTCCGTGACTAATCGTGACACCACATAGCTGATCCATTACCTATATCCAGACTCTCTGATTTGACCTGCATGACATGTGGGGTCTATGTATTAGAGGTTAATCCTCTGCCTCCTCCATCACCTCATCCTGATGTTGGAGAGGTTTGTCCCCAACATATGTGCCAATTGTTAGCAACAATTTTGGTATCGGGGCACAAGGGTACACAGGTCTGCAGGATTGCCCGGGAAGCGCCCAAGCGCAGCACGGAGGACCCCCTTTTCAGTTACAATTCGAGCGAATGGGCGAAGTTTTGTTGACGGCCGTTGAGATCCACCTATAAGGCTGATCAACGGTCGTCACGATTTTGGGACTGCCAAGTTGCCCCGGGGTTAATGCAAGAGATAGCTCCAATAATCCAAGACAAATCTAAGTCATCCGATCAAATCGGGACAGGTGGCTTCCAGTCGGTATATCGGGGATCAGAGTTTCGGTAAACAAGGAGCCTCCCATTCGTTGCAGTTGAGATCGTCGATTGGTGAAATGCTGAAAGTGCCTTTGAAGCCGAGCCCATGGTCCTAGCACTAAGTCACTTCAAGCGAGCTTGTAAACGAGGGTGGCTCCCTTTTAAATATCGAATGCCCCCTCGTCCATTCATCCTAAGGATGCGTGGCGCAAGATCTAGCCGCGTCGGTGTTTCGGCATTCGGGAGTTCGTATGGTGAAGGTTTTATGTCTTTGAACATCGCGAAACCCCGAAAGCGTCGAAACTGGGGCCCACGACATCACGAAGCATTTTCAACCGTCCATCTAAAGGGAACACCTGGCAGCAAATTGAGCCATCTCGGCGTTTCACCCATCGCGACTCCAAAACGTGAAGAGCAGCTCCGTTATATTCTGATGCGCGAGGTGCCAGGAAAGTCCCCGACCCGGGCCCACGGTATGGTCGGGAGAATTAAGAGTCGTCAGATCCAGAGGGACGCGTGGTGTCAGATTAAGTCGTCTCGGCATATCGCTCGTCGCGATTTCGATCAGCAAGGACCAGCCCCTTCATATTCGCGAACGTCGAAAGCGCCTTGGGAATAGGCACGTGGTCACTTGGAGGAAGAAAGGAGTTGTGTAAAGAAGACCGAGGGGATCGTCGCGATCTCCAGGCGCCATCGGATCCGACCTCCATACTGTTTCTTGCCTGGAGTAAATGACGGCAAGAGCGGGTGGTTGAAACCTCCTTTCATTCATTAAGTGAGGGAATGGAGGGTCTGGCAAGCCGTCTGCCCGAAGAGGTCATGTGTATCGATTTTCTCAAAGAAACCATGCCGAAGTCCTCGACTCGATATAGAAGTCTGCGCACGCTAGCCCAACACTTAATGGCTCAGCTACCCTCCTTGCAGGAGCCATGCGTAGTTAAGACGGTGCTTAAAGAAAGATATCAGTACGAGTTTGATTGAAGGGACACCAAGCTTTGGGTGACTAGACACACCTCTATGAGGTGAATTTTCCTGAGTATATAGACTCAGTCTTTGTATTTTTGTAGGTATCGATGGTTGAGCAAAGCTCTCGATTGTAAAGTTTGATGAAGTGTTGGTCGTTCTGGTTAATGTAGAAGGCATTTGAGATTTCTTACTTTATGGATGTCAGCCTCTTTTTCCATCTCTTTGTTTACTGTGTTAGAACAACTTGGAATTGGAGGATCCAGTCGAGTTGCACTGTTGTAGGATGATGTAGGTTGGATCACTTCAACAGTCGCAACGTTTCTAATCAGTTCTTGTGTTTTCTCAGTGCTAGAATGGCTTGGAATTGGAGGATCCAGTCGAGTCACCCTTTAGCTCCTTGAAACTCTGGACCAAGAGGATCTTGGCTTCTGAGTTTTTCTTCTTCAAGCTTTCGAAGGCCTGTTGCCTGAGGCAGTCTTACTCACCCTTCTCACAAGTCTTCGATCTACCGCCCTTTAATCAACTTACTGATAGAAGTTGGATCAAGAGCTCCCTTGCTTTCTACATACTAGGCCCAGTTTCCCGAGTTAAAGTTATATTATCTTGAGTCTTCACCCATCTGATCACCCCATTAAACAAATCGTGACATAAAACTGATGGACGTTGGGCTCTGCTCCTGAAAGCAATCCAGGAGTGACTTCTGACGCTAACATTTCTGGCGCCGTTGCTGGGGACGAAGTTGAATATTTTCCCCGGGATTGAACGACAATGATTAACTGATTATGAAGGTGCATCAGATATCAGAATTATCAAGATTGTTGTTGTGCACCTGGCGACTCCATTGTGACGACCCCACTAGGGTGAACCTACCGTATTAATTGTGGCTTTCAGAGGTAAGCATACACGGTCTCATCCACAGTTGCCTCTAGCTGCGCCTGAAACAGATCCAGAAGCGGTGCTCAGAAAGGGAAAGGCCTCTGAAGAAGAAGCGTCCACCACCGAACCAGGTAATCCACCATATCCTTCTGTGGGAACTCCTTTTTCTCCTCCTCAGTTTCTTGACAGACCTGTTTCTAAAGTTTCCCATTTCCTAAATTTTGGGAGTGTTCCTGTTGATTTTTCCTCTCCCGGTTTGGGACCGGAGGGACAAGACCTTGTCACTCCCCTCTCCCCTGAAGCTGCACCTTGGCATAGACTCGGGACCACAAAAGATTTCCCCACTCCTAGCTTTACTACTCTTGTGCAAAGATAAACACCCTTGAGCTTGTTAGCCTTCTCCTTAAATCCCCTTTTGTTTCCCACTCCACTTCGGGACTCATTCCCAATAGCCCCTTCACAAACTCCTTCTCCTCTCAGTTCTCCTCTACTTAATATTCCTATGGCTGGTGCTAATCCCCCTCTGAATAGAATGGATGCCATAGTCGCTGCCAGATACGCTCCCTTTGTTCTACCCCATCCTATGAATCCTCTCCCTGCTAGAGATTACTTGAAATACATGCCTAAGTTCACCAGGGAAGGGGACGTAACTACAGAAGAGCACCTGGCTGCTTTCTACAGTTACGCAGATAACCTCAACATTGAAAATGAAGATGTCTGAATGAGAGTCTTCATCCAGAGCCTGGATGGCGAGGTGAGGAAGTGGTTTATAGGTTTGGCTCCAGGATCTATTGTTGGGATTGAAGCTCTAGATAGTGCTTTCCTGAGGCAGTGGGGAGATAGGAAGGGTTTCATGTATTACATGACAGAGTTCGGGTCTTTGAAGAAGATGGATGGAGAGTCTGTCTCTGACTTCTCCAAAAGATTTAATAAGATGTATAATAAAATCCCCGCTGAAATAAAACCCTCAGAAGCCTCGGCCAAAATTTCTTATGCTAGTGCGTTTGGCCCCGATTTATGTCTGTTGTTGAGAGAAAGAAGAGCCACCTCCTTAGCTCAAATGCAAGACGCGGCC
This sequence comes from Picea engelmannii, assembly GCA_009831015.1. NCBI lineage: Eukaryota > Viridiplantae > Streptophyta > Pinopsida > Pinales > Pinaceae > Picea > Picea engelmannii. The sequence goes on along the minus strand of ML781854.1, from coordinate 830,575 downwards.
ATAGAGGTGGAATCCAATGTGTTAGCAGCCGATAGACTGAGAAGCAAGACCGACTCAGATAAGTGGAAGGGAAGGTCGGAAGCCTCAACTTCTGGCCCATCGGTCCCCCACCCTCAAGTGGATGAATTGACCAGGATGGTGAAGTCTCTGTCCACAGAGATGGAGAGAATGAGAGTGGAAGGGAGGAAAGCATACAAAGGTCCCCAAAACGCTGAAAAGGGAGGAGGTTTCAGAAGGCCCAACAATATTGCTTCCCCGACTATGCCAAGGGAGAGGGGAAGAGACAGAGAAGACTAGAAGATTCAGGCCCCTTTTCAAAATAATTTTGTGGCCGAAGGGGAAGAAGGGGAAACAGATAAGCTTGATCCTGAAATCCATTGCTTCGGAGACACTCCTCCTTTTCTTCATCTCACTCAATCAGCATACAAGGAGTCTCTCATGGACAGTCAGCTAAATGAACTGAGCAAAGGAGACAAGGCTAGTGGCGGCCAAGGCAGGTATGATTTGTGTTCCAAGAAAAGGACAGTAGCGCCTGATGTTCCTGAGCGGTCCACTAGAAAAAAGAAGCTTTCTAATGAAGCAGCAGACAACCACAGAGGTAAGAAGACCCAACCCCTCTCTCCCATTTTCAAGAGTCATGCTCCCGAAATAAGAGAAATCCCAAAGCTCTCATCTTCTTTTAATTTCGAGCATGAGATTCAAAAGATTAGAATCCATGTGCCCCTGACCGAGCTAATTAAACATGAAGAATTAAAAAAATGCTTCTCTGAGCTATTATAGTATGAAGCCTCATGCCTTCCCACATACTCCATCAACTTGCAAGATGAAAAGCCTGCAGTTATTCTAGGTCCTATGGTAGAAGACAAGAATGACTCATCCCCTCCCTTCTACACTTCCTTGAACATACATGACAAGGTATTGGAAAATTGCTTGATGGATTTGGGGGCCTCTCACAACCTCATGCCCAAAACTGTCATGGAAGAGTTAGGACTAGAAGTCACTCGAGCCTATCATGACCTTAATTCCTTTGACTCCAGAAAAGTTCAATGTCTAGGATTTATCAAAGACCTGGTCGTGACCTTGTTTCAACTGCCCATGAAAAGTGTGGTCATGGATATTGTAGTGGTCGATGTCCCCCCCAAGTTTGGTATGTTGGTATCAAGATCTTGGATAAAAAGACTGGGGGGAACCTTGCAAATGGACCTCACATATGCTACTATCCCAGTGTTTGGAGGAGAGCATAGAAGGCTATACAGAGAAGCCCAACTGGCCTATATAATCAGTGATGAGGCCAACCCTACCAATCATCCCATCTTTGCCTTGGATACTGATTTAGGTTCCAGTGTGCTTCAACTCACCCATGCTCCCGAACCTCCTCTTAAACTCAAAAAGTAGTCCACCATTTCCCCTAAATTTCCTCCCTCCATCACCCCCATTTGGAAAAAGTTCTTTGATGGAGCCTCTTCCAGGGAAGGCGCTTGAGCTAGGGTGGTTTTTGTGTCACCTGCTCAGGAAACCATATCTCTATCATACAAGCTAGAATTTGAAACCACCAACAATGTGGCAAAGTATGAGGCTCTTGTTCTGGGATTAAGAGCTGTGAGGAAAATGGAAATTCAGGAGGTAGCAGTGTTCGGCGATGCAGAGTTGGTGGTCCAACAAATCGGAAACGCTTATCAGGCTAAGCATCCTCAACTCAGAAGCTATAGAAATGAGGTATGGGACCTAGTTGACAGTTTCTTCTCAGCATTTAACATTTCTTTCATCCCAAGAGAGGAGAACACGATGGAAGATTCCTTGGCTACATCAACAAGTAATTTCAAAGTACCCTTACCGCCTAAATGCAGATATGATGTAGAAGTGAAAGACAGTCCCTCCATACCTGACAATGTCAAACATTGGAAGGTATTTGAGGATGATCTCGAGATCAAAAAGTTCTTGGAGACTGTCGAAGAATTTTCAGAGATGCACATAAACCAAGACTCTGTCTCTGAAGAAAAGCTTGATGGGGGTAATTTTCTGAATAAGATTGCAGAGCATAACATTGTGCAGCTGCCCAATAATCATATTCCAAGGGGACTGGTTCCTTTGGAAAGGATTTTTGATAGGAATGATGTGTTGTTAAAGGGAGAAACCTCGAAGGATGACACTGGTACTATTTAGTGCAACATTGGGACTGAGAGTGATCCCAAGTTTGTCAAATTGTCAAGAAAGCTGACAAAGGAGCAGAGGTCTGAATACATTGGACTTTTGAGGGAATTTGCTGATGTTTTCGCCTGGACCTATGAAGACCTCAAAACCTATGACACCTCTGTCATCGAGCATAAAATCCCATTAAAAGAGGAGGCAAAGCCATTTAGGCAGAAGCTGAGACAGATCAATCCTATGCTGCTGCCTATCATGGAGAGGGAAGTGAAGAAGTTGCTTCAAGCTCAGATCATTGTACCACTGAGATATTCAGAGTGGGTGGCCAACTTGGTGCCAGTAAGGAAAAAGAATGGAGAGATCAGACTCTGTGTAGACTTTAGAAACCTGAACAAGAGCTCACGAAGGGATAACTACCCCTTGCCAAATATGGAACATATACTACAGAGGGTAACAGGAGCCTCTAGGATGTCCATGATTGATGGTTTCTTTGGCTACAATCAAGTCTCTGTTCTACCTAAGGACAAGGAAAAGATAACATTCACCACTCCATGGGGCACATTCATGTATGCCAATATGTCGTTTGGATTAATGAATGCAGGGGCAACATTTCAACGTGCCATGGACATAGCTTTTGTTGGGGAAAAGGATAAATTTATGGTCGTTTATCTGGATGACATCACAGTGTTTTCAAAATCTGACAAAGAACACCATCGTCATCTCAGGAAGGTCTTCCTGAAATGCAGAAATTTTGGCATCTCATTAAACCCCAAGAAATCTTTGTTCGCCATGCAAGAGGGAAAGTTACTAGGCCACATAGTATTAGCGGAAGGAGTCAGAATTGACCCCAACAGAGTTGAAGCGATACGAGCCTTATCGATCCCGAGGTCCAAGAAGGAGGTTCAATCTTTCCTCGGTAAAATTAATTTTCTAAGGAGGTTTGTGCCTAACTTTGCTGAGGAGGTAAAGCTTATAACAACCATGTTGAGGAAAGGAAACGAAGTGAGGTGGACTTTTGAATCACGAAATTCCTTCGAGCAAATAAAGAAGGCCCTGACTGAAGCCCCTGTACTTATCAGTCTCGACTACTCAAAGGATTTCCTTATTTTCTCCTTTGCCTCACCTGACACGATGGTTATTGTTCTATTATAGACAAACGACATTGGGCTAGAGCAGCCTATTGCTTATTTCAGCCGAGCATTGAGGGATGTCGAAGTCAGGTATGACACTATGGAGAAGCAGGCCTATGCTCTAGTAAAAGCTCTCAAAGCTTTTAGAACCTACGTCCTACAGTCAAAGATCATTGCCTATGTCCCCTCGGCTGTTGTTAAAGACATTCTTATTCAGCCTGACATAGATGGGAGAAGGAGTAAATGGATAGCCAAAATCCTGGAATTTGACCTGGAAATAAGGCCCACCAAATTGATCAAAGGTCAAGGTTTAGCCAAGTTGTTGGCTGAAGCAAACTGCCAAGCTCTAGGGATAAGTTTCATAAACGAATGCTCAGGAATTCCACAAAGTCGGCTGTCTGAAATGGACCCTCGAAGAGAGCCCCCATTAGCTCGATGTCCTTGGTATAAGGATGTCATATACTTTCTGCAAGAGTTGCGGCCCCCAGACGACCTGCAAAGGAACAAAGCAAGAGCTCTGAATCTCAAGGCAGTCAGATACTGCCTGATCGATCAAATGTTATATTGGAAAGACCCCCTGGGGGTGATTTTAAAATGCATGAGTCCACAAGAGGCCGAAATGGTCGTGGCTGAATTTCATAGCAGCCTGTGCGGAGGGCACCATTTCTGGAAAGCCACAGCCCACAAAATCATCAGGGTTGGATACTATTGGCCTACCGTGTTCACTGACGTCTGCAAAATGGTCAGAGCCTGCATCAAATGTCAAAAATTTGCAGGAAAGCAACAACTCAAGTCTCTGTCGTTAAATCCGATGGTGGTTTCAGGACCTTTCCAACAGTGGGGCCTAGATTTCATTGGGGAAATTCACCCTGCTTCCAGTGGGCAGCACAGGTGGATCCTGACTGCTACAGATTTCTTTACCAAGTGGATTGAAGCTATCCCTACCAGAAGTGCTTCCCAGAAGGTATTCATTGGATTCCTGGAGGACCTCATCACAAGATTCGACTGCCCAAATAAGATTGTCACTGATAATTCAGCCGCTTTCGGGTCTGAGCCATTGGCCAAGTTCTATGAACAGTTCGAGATCAAACTGATTCACTCCACCCCATATTATCCACAGGGCAACGGTTTAGCAGAATCCTCCAACAAAAGCCTGATAAGGATCATCAAAAGGTTGTTGGAAGACAACAAGAAGGCCTGGCATTCCAGATTAAAATTTGCTCTATGGGTCGACCGAGTGACCACAAAGAGATCTATTGGTGTCTCTCCTTTCCAATTAGTCTATGGGGCGGAGGCTGTTTTCCCTTCTCATTTAGCCATTCCTGTAGCAAAATTCCTCCAGGACCATCAAGAGGAACCCGATGACATGATCAGAAGGATCCATTAGCTAGTGGAGGTCCAGCAAGCTAGGGAGCAAACAGTGGACAAAGTTCAGGACCATCAACAAAAGATCAAGCAGGTTTTCGACAAGAAGGCCAAGAAGGAGAGGTTCTAGATAGGAGACCTGGTGCTGAAATGGGATGCTCCTAAGCAAGATAAGGGCAAACACAACAAATTTGAAGCCATGTGGATCGGGCCTTTCAAAATCTCTGAGACTTTCTCAAAAAACACGTACAGGTTGCGAGGTTTGGAAGGTGAAGAATTTTTCAGCAGCCTAGTGAATGGGCATTTTCTGAAGAAATGTTGTGTGTGAGTCTCAGATGGCTCCTTTGTTTGTAAATATTGTCCTTTTTGTTTCTTTGTTCGTTTTCATTTTTATTTTTCGGCCTAATAATGACTCCATAGCCCCAACAATAAGGCAATGGAACTGCAAAATGAGTCCTTAGAGCATCGCGGGGATGACTCTATCCCCCATGGAACCTAATGTTAGCAACAAATTTGGTATCGGGGCACAAGGGTACACAGGTCTGCAAGATTGCCTGGGAAGCACCCAAGCGCAGCACGAAGGACCCCCTTTTCAGTTACAATTCAAGCGAATGGGCGAAGTTTTGTTGACGGCCACTGAGATCCACCTATAAGGCTGATCAACGGTCGTCGGGATTTCAGGACTGCCAAGTTTCTCTAGGGTTAATGAAAGAGATAGCTCTAATAATCCAAGACAAATTTGAGTCGTCCGATCAAATCGAGACAGGTGGCTTCCAGTCGGTATATCGGGGATCGGGGTTTCGGTAAACAAGGAGCCTCCCATTCGTTGCAGTTGAGATCGACGATCGGTGAAATGTCGAAAGCGCCTTTGAAGCCGAGCCCATGGTCCTAGCACTAAGTCACTTCAAGCGAGCCTGTAAACGAGGGCGACTCCCTTTTAAATATTGAATGCCCCCTCGTCCATTCATCCTAAGGACATGTGGCGCAAGATCTAGCCGCGTCGGCGTTTCGGCATTCGGGAGTTCGTATGGTGAAGGTTTTATGTCTTTGAACATCGTGAAACCCCGAAAGCGTCAAAACTGGGGCCTGGGACATCACGAAGCATTTTCAGTCGTCCATCTAAAGGGAACACCTAGCAGCAAATTGAGCCATCTTGACGTTTCACCCATCGCAACTCCAAAATGCGAAGAGCATCTCCGTTATATTCCGATGCGCGAGGTGCTGGGAAAGTCCCGGACCCGAGCCCACGGTATGGTCGGTAGAATTAATAGCCATCAGATCCAGAGGGGTGTGGTGTCAGATTAAGCCATCTCGGCATATCACTCATCGCGATTTCGATTAGAAAGGACCAGCCCCTTCATATTCGCGAACGCCGAAAGCGCCTTGGGAATAGGCACATGGTCACAGTCCGTGGTCACTTGGAGGAAGAAAGGAGCTGTGTAAAGAAGACCGAGGGGATTGTTGCGATCTCCAGGCGCCATCGGATCCGACCTCCATACTTTTTCTCGTCTGGAGTAAATGACGGCAAGAGCGGGTGGTTGAAACCTCCTTTCATTCATTAAGTGAGGGAATGGAGGGTCTGGCAAGCCGTCTGCCCGAAGAGGTCCTGTGTATCGATTTTTTCAAAGAAACCATGTCGAAGTCCTCGACTCGACAGAGAAGTCTGCGCACAATAGCCCAACACTTAATGGCTCAACTACCCTCCTTGAAGGAGCCATGCGTAGTTAAGATGGTGCTTAAAGAAAGATATCAGTACGAGTTTGATTGAAGGGACACCAAGCTTTGGGTGACTGGACACGCCTCTGTGAGGTGAATTTTCCTGAGTATATAGACTCAGTCTTTGTATTTTTGTAGGTATCGATCGTTGAGCAAAGCTCCCGATATTCCAAGTCCACGTGTATCGTAGAAGGAACCCGAGCCAATCTACAAGTGATCAGTCAAAATCTTCTGAAGTTCCCCCTCCTAAAAATCACAAAGCCGACACGATTACCCTTGATTTTGACCTTGAAGGAGCTTTGTCGAAAATGCATGTGAATGTTCATCTAAAAGAAGCCATTAAGATCCCTTCCATTAAAGAACGCTTCAACAACTTCTTTTTAGGAACGGTTGAGCCTGTGGACCCCCCAATTATGTTACGAGCAAATCATTTCAGGATCCACTATGGTGAAAATCCTCCTTTCTTCATGACTCTTGCAATGAACAATAAATATCTCAACAACTGCATGTTGGATACGGGTGCTGGTGCAAACATGATGTCTCTCAAAGTCATGCAGCAGATGGGCCTAAAGGTAACCAGGCCTTACAGAAACGTGTGTGGATTTGAATCCAAAGCTATACCCACACATGGTGTAATTGAAAATATTGAAGTACAACTAAAGGAGTTCCTCGAGAAGACAGTCCGAATATATATTATAGTTGTTGATGTCCCGGATGTGTGGGGAATGCTTTTGTCTAGAAAGTTTGGTGCAATGATAGGCGGGTCCCTTGAGATGGATCTCACTTTTATGCGATTACCTTTGGAGGATGGGAGAACTGGGTGATTACTCAACGTACCACTAACTGGAACTCATGTACATGATGTTGCCCCTGTTGAGAATGAACCACAAAAAGATGTGATACAAACTCTTCAAGAATACTCTCCAGAAGATACGCCCTTTACTATGGAAGAAGACTTTGACCAGATTGAGTGGCCCAAGAGAGAAGAATATCAACAACTTCTAGACCAATTTCAAAGTAAAGAAGTAGGGATGGTCAAAATACTGAAAAGGCCAAAGAATGAAGACGATGTGCAGATACATCCGTCCCAACAAGAAACCTTTACTCCAGAAGCCCACCCACCTCCCTTAGTACAATACACCAGGGTTCTTCGAGGAACTGAAAAACGCAAGGTCCGAAAATACAAGGAGGGAGAGTTAGTATGGATGTGGGATATTCAGAAAGGAGAGCATACTAATGTAAAGGGAATTATACAATCATGGCTCGGACCCTTCAAGGTCGGAATGGAATCAGTAGATAACTCTTATTATTTGTCCACCTTAGAAGGAAGAAGGCGCCCATTACCCATCAACAAACGCCTTCTCAAACCCCACCAGGGTGGTGGGACATGATTACACAGGTAAGTATGAGTAGGTAGGCACTTCCGTGTATTATATAGTATGCATTTATTGTTTGTTTCCCTTATGTATGCATCTTGATTGTTTTATCTCATATGTATGCTTATATTATTTTGTGGGGTGGCAATACCACCCCACCTTTTATCGTTGATGCTTTCTTGTCAAGTGTGAGCAGGTCTACAGGTTTATGCCAAAGATTGCTGAGGTTCTCATGCGCTCTACGATTAGCACATGTCCCCGTGTTGGAGCCAGATGTTATCCCCGATATCTAGGGATAACTAGGAGATTATGTCTCGAGGCCCGCAGGTCCTAGACATGAAGGATCGAGAGAAGGATTGACCTGAGCATGGCCTTGGAGGGCCCATCCTTCTTCGTCTTCACCAGACTTGTCCTGTTCAGCAGCAACAGCTTCCATCACCACCGACTTGGATTTGCATCGGAGAGGACTCTTGCTCCATGAGGTAATTGGTCCAAGGTATCATGGTATGTGTCATATTTGATCATTATAACCCTCTTATATATGCATTAGGTTCCTTTCATTTCTTATGACTGCTTGGATCTTACACTAATCCACTTGACCATTGATGGGGTGACTTAGCAAGTTGATATTCATGGGTTTTGGTTAGCCACCAAGGGGGATTTGCAGAGCCATCGTCCGCTCCCACCATTTTATCATTTTACATCTTATACCCCGCACATCTATCCCGTTCCCTTGGTCCGACAATTAGGATGACCTTTGAGGGTTACACTTTGTCTTGTGGGAAGAAGGGGCTAAAGGCCCAAGGGGTAAAAGCAACTGGTAAAAGATAAAATCCATAGGAAATAAAACCTAGAGATGCTTCGCCCAGGGGATCCCCGAGAAGGCGATAAAAAGCCTCTCGATAAGAAACTAAAGGGACCCTAAGAAAAATAATAAAACAAGACCTAACCAAGAGGATGGGAGGTCTCATCACGAGCCGGCCCATTATGTTCATAGGTATCCAACAGTATAACATTTCCATCATCTGGTCACCACGCCAGGGCAATGACCTTTCGTTGCATGGCCAAGGGAAAGGGGGTCTCATCGCGAGCCAGCCTTATCATCTCTGCGAAGATACCAGTGGGTAACACTGTAAGCTCTGGTCACCAAGCCAAGGCAGTGTCCTCTAGTCAGACCTTGAAGTAAAAAAGAAAGAAAAGCAATAAATAAAAAGATAAAGACAATAAAGGGTTTGGAAAATGCATCCATGACGGGTACAGCTCGCCTCCTACAAAGGCACCCACAGACAATACCTACCCTTGGTCTTACTGTGACTGGACATCCCTAGACCATATCACCTCACAAAACATGGCTTGAATGATCTTCTGAGGAAACTTTCCTTATCTTGTGGGTATTAGCCCAATAGGTTGTTCTGTCGGTTTCTTCAGCTTTGTATAATAGATCTGTGTAATGTCTTTGAGCTCTTAGATGATATGCTAGGAATTTCATGCATGTATTTGATAAATTTGATGATGAAATATGATTGACATTGTTATGATCCCTAGGACTGATGAGCCCATGGAGGGCGTAGTATTTGATGTGCAGGACCATACCCGACGGACAGGTACCAGTGGACTGGTACACATGGGGATATGATTAGTTCGGACCTCCATTGGGCTGAAGAGCCCATCAAATGGTTGTTGGCATGGCAGAGGCAGGACAACGTTATGATGAGCCCTTGCACGAAGAAGACAGAAGGACGTCCTTACCAGGACACTGTGGCAAAGATCGGCCTAGGGGGGATCACCCACTGCAAATGAGATGATGGCTTTGATGGACAGGATACCACCCAGGGTAGGCTGGACATTTTCTGGAGCATGTGGCAGGGTGCTGGGATCATTTGGCACGTGTGGCAGCTTGCAGGAGCCCTAGAAGGGCCAACGTTTTGCCTTTTGGATGTTGATCTTGCCCAAAAAGGGCCAACGTCCCCCTCAGAGGGGCCTGACGTCTCCCTTTTAGCTCATAATTACGACATTTTAGCATTTAATGTGACAAATAATGTAACTATTGTTAGTCAGCCTTGTCGGCTATTTTAATGGCCTATTTTTGTAATTAAAGGTCATTTGAATGATATAAAGAGAGGACGTTGCCTCTCATTTTTAATAGAACAGAACTCACTCTGTTGTGAGAGAAACATTCTTAGTCTTTTGTCTTTGTATTTGGCTCTTGGAGTTGAGGCGCTACACTTGTGGAGGATCATTCTTGGCATTGTTATGGTGTTTTCTATCATTGGAAGGTTTACAACTAGGGTTTGATAAGCTCTTC
>ML781854.1:787959-820042 GCA_009831015.1 Picea engelmannii | reverse complement strand
AACTCCAACGTTGAGATTATTGTGTCAAAACAAACCTTTTAAACTTCTTAAATTTCAAACCCTAACTAACCCTAACGTCTCACTAACCCTAGACTTATGATGACGTCATGCCCTTTTTGAACTCTTGTTTGATATAAAACGTTCTGGTTTTGTCATCTAAGTGATAGACATTGAAGTATTGATAATTTCCATTGGCCAACTTGCAAAACATTGACTTCCTTGTCTAGCAAACTAACATAGAAGAAAAGCTGACGTCACCATCTAGTAAGCATAGTGACGCAACAACCTTTGTATGTGAGCATATTAATGATATTTAATGCGTTGTGATAGATTCAAGGATTGATTTTATACATTGAATGCTATATCATCTCCGGTGTTATTGAGAAGTAGTATTATAAGTCATAGCCTTTATTTGCAATCATTGACTTCTTCAATAATTACTATTATTTATGCTCATATATATATATATATATATATTAATTGTTGATAGTCATTAATTTATGAAGTACTAACCACTGTGGCATATTTTAGCTTTATTGTTGCCTTATCTCACAAATAGGTGCCTATCTTGTGGTTTGTCTTCTCTTTGACTATCTCTTGGCAGTAATCTGTGAAGGGAAAAGCTACTTTAACCTCTTGAGCCCTAATCTCTTGATCCTTTTCCTTTCAACACCCCAGATTACCTAGGGATGTCTCCCTTGGGATTAGCCACCCTAAATAGAAAGAGCCCCCCATCGAGGTCACAGTGGGTGGGGAAGCTCCTGTTACGCCAGTTTGACTCTTGCCTTCAAGCTACTTAACCTATACTGCAAACTGAGCGATAACATTTTAGCATCGTTGGCGGGGAACACCGAGTCAATTTTCCTCAACGACAAACCTTTGGTAAGCCTTTCCTCAAAAATCCTTTCTTACAAACTTACTTGGCGACTCCACTATTTTCTTTTCCCCCTTTTCTTTGGTAGTTTCAGGGAAACTATCTGGCGACTCCACAAACCAAAAGGAGGTTCAATAACCCTCCTCTAGCTTTTAGAAGGAAGCCTCCTGCTAATTCACCTGTTGTCAAGTCACTTTTTTGAAAGATACTTCCTTTAAACATGTCTACTTCTCAGACCGGTACTACAAACCCAGTTAACAATTAGAGGCAATGGTCATCTACTTTGTTCAAACCTTTAGACATGTCAGCTATACCTGGTTACCCTAGGCAAATGCCACCTAAATATGAGAAGTGGTTGCCTAAGTTCACCGGCACTGATGCTACTAGTGCCGAAGAGCACATGAGTAGTTTCTGGGCATTTTTTCAGCTTCACCCCATTGCTGATGACGCCGAAGACTTGGTCATGAAGCTCTTCTCTGCTACCCTGTATGATGCTGCAAGATGTTGGTATCTTGGCCTACCCGATGGAAGCATCAAGACCATGGATAGGCTTGAAGAACTCTTCCTCAGAAGGTGGAGCATCAAGGAAGACCCAAACATGCTACTCACCAGACTATATGGCATTGCCAAATGTGAGAATGATTCCATTCAAGAGTTTCATACCAGATTTGAAGCCTTACTCCAGCGAATTCCGCCAAGCCATCATCCGAAAGATGATTATCTCGTTCATATTTATACTAGATCTTTCAATGGCCAATTAGGGTATCTCCTCAGAGACAAAGACCCTCAATCCATTCAAGAAGCCCAAGAGCTTGCAACAAAGATTGAAGGAAATCTTCTTTCATCTAAGATTGAGCCTTTTGCTAACCTTAGGGGGAAGATAGATGTCAAGCAGAAAACAGTGCACAATGTTGAGCCTGCTTCGGATCTGTGCACCAGTATTAGTAAGCTACAAGCTTTAGTAGATAACATCATGAAGAATCAAGAGGAAATGATGAACCGGATCTTGAGACTTGAAAAGTCCCAGACCCAGGCACCTAGACCTCCTTTCAAAGGGCCATTCCAAAAGGGGAATCAAAATTACAAATCGAAGAATGAAAATGAAGTCCCAAACACACTGGCCTCTGCAAATGCTGTTGATGAAAATCCCTGGTGTCTGGAGTGCAATGAAGCACATTGGGAAAACGAGTGTCCTTATTATGCCAGCCAACAACAAGTCAACAACTTTGACTGCTTCTCAGACTTCCCTCAGATAAACATCACTGATGAAGAACATAAACAAGCCCTGAAGGAAGCAACCCGAGCAGCAAGGTTAGCCATAATCAACAACTTGGACCAAGAATCACGAGAGAAGTTAAAGAAGCAGGAAGTCCAAGTGTATTGGAGAAGGAACCCTCGACAATCTACAAGTGATCAGTCAAAATCTTCTGAAGTTCCCCCTCCTAAAAATCACAAAGCCGACACGATTACCCTTGATTTTGACCTTGAAGGAGCTTTGTCGAAAATGCATGTGAATGTTCCTCTAAAAGAAGCCATTAAGATCCCTTCCATTAAAGAACGCTTCAACAACTTCTTTTCAGGAACGACTGAGCCTGTGGACCCCCCAATTATGTTACAAGCAAATCATTTCAGGATCCACTATGGTGAAAATCCTCCTTTCTTCATGACTCTTGCAATGAACAATAAATATCTCAACAACTGCATGCTGGATACGGGTGTTGGTGCAAACATGATGTCTCTCAAAGTCATGCAGCAGATGGGCCTAAGGGTAACCAGGCCTTATAGAAACGTGTGTAGATTTGAATCCAAAGCTATACCCACACATGGTGTAATTGAAAATATTGAAGTACAACTGAAGGAGTTCCCCGAGAAGACAGTCTGAATAGATATTATAGTTGTTGATGTCCCGGATGTGTGGGGAATGCTTTTGTCTAGAAAGTTTGGTGCAATGATAGGCGGGTCCCTTGAGATGGATCTCACTTTTTTGCGATTACCTTTGGAGGATGGGACAATTGGGTGATTACTCAACGTACCACTAACTGGAACTCATGTACATGATGTTGCCCCTGTTGAGAATGAACCACAAAAAGATGTGATACAAACTCTTCAAGAATACTCTCTGGAAGATATGCCCTTTACTACGGAAGAAGACTTTGACCAGATTGAGTGGCCCAAGAGAGAAGAATGTCAACAACTTCTAGACCAATTTCAAAGTAAAGAAGTAGGGATGGTCAAAATACTGAAAAGGCCAAAGAATGAAGACGATGTGAAGATACATCCGTCCCAACAAGAAACCTTTACTCCAGAAGCCCACCCACCTCCCTCAGTACAATACAGCAGGCTTCTTCGAGGAACTGAAAAACGCAAGGTCCGAAAATACAAGGAGGGAGAGTTAGTATGGATGTGGGATATTCATAAAGGAAAGCCTACTAATGTAAAGGGAATTATACAATCATGGCTCGGACCCTTCAAGGTCGAAATGGAACCAATAGATAACTCTTATTATTTGTCCACCTTAGAAGGAAGAAGGCACCCATTACCCATCAGCGGACGCCTCCTCAAACCCCACTAGGGTGGTGGGACATGATTACACARGTAAGTATGAGTAGGTAGGCACTTCCGTGTATTATACCGTATGCATTTATTGTTTGTTTCMCTTATGTATGCATCTTGATTGTTTTATCTCATATGTATGCTTATATTATTTTGCGGGGTGGCAATACCACCCCACCTTTTATCGCTGATGCTTTCTTGTCAAGTGTGAGCAGGTCTACAGGTTTATGCCAGAGATTGCTAAGGTTCTCATGCGCTCTACGATTAGCACATGTCCCCGAGTTGGAGCCAGATGTTATCCCCGATATCTAGGGATAACTAGGAGATTATGTCTCGATGCCCGCAGGTCCTAGACATGAAGGATTGAGAGCAGGATTGACCTGAGCATGGCCCTGGAGGGCCCATCCTTCTTCGTCTTCGCCAGACTTGTCCTGTTGAGCAGCAACAACTTCCATCACCACCGGCTTGGATTTGCATCAGAGAGGACTCTTGCTCCATTAGGTAATTGGTCCAAGGTATCATGGTATGTGTCATATTTGATCATTATAACCCTCTTATATATGCATTAGGTTCCTTTCATTTCTGATGACTGCTTGGATCTTACACTAATCCACTTGACCATTGATGGGGTGACTTAGCAAGTTGATATTCATGGGTTTTGGGTAGCCACCAAGGGGTATTTGCAGAGCCATCGTCCGCTCCCACCATTTTATCATTTTACATCTTATACCTCACACATCTATCCCATTCCCCTAGTCCGGCCATTAGGATGACCTTTGAGGGTTACACTTTGTCTTATGGGAAGAAGGGGCTAAAGGCCCAAGGGGTAAAAGCAACTGGTAAAAGATAAAAGCCATAGGAAATAAAACCTAGAGATGCTTCGCCCAGGGGATCCCCGAGAAGGCGATAAAAAGCTTCTCGATAAGAAACTAAAGGGACCCTAAGAAAAATAATAAAACAAGACCTAACCAAGAGGATGGGAGGTCTCATCATGAGCCAACCCATTATGTTCATAGGTATCCAGCAGTACGACATTGCCATCATTTGGTCACCACGCCAGGGCAGTGACCTTTGGTTGCATGGCCAAGGGAAAGGGGGTCTCATCGCGAGCCAACCTTACCATCTCTGCGAAGATACCAGTGGGTAACACTGTCAGCTCTGGTCACCAAGCCAAGGCAGTGTCCTTTGGTCAGACCTTGAAGTAAAAAAGAAAGAAAAGCAATAAATAAAAAGATAAAGGCAATAAAGGGTTTGGAAAATGCATCCATGACGGGTACAACTCGCCTCCTACAAAGGCACCCACAGACAATACCTACCCTTGGTCTTACTGTGACTGGACATCCCTAGACCATATCACCTCATAAAACATGGCTTTAATGATCTTCTGAGGAAACTTTCCTTATCTTGTGGGTATTAACCCACTAGGTTGTTCTGTCGGTTTCTTCAACTTTGTATAGTAGATCTGTGTAATGTCTTTGAGCTCTTAGATGATATGCTAGGAATTTCATGCATGTATTTGATAAATTTGATGATGAAATATGATTGACATTGTTATGATCCCTAGGACTGATGAGCCCATGGAGGGCGTAGTCTTTGATGTGCAGGACCATACCCGACGAACAGGTACCAGTGGACCGGTACACATGGGGATATGATTAGTTCGGACCTCCATGGGGCTGAAGAGCCCATCATATGGTTATCGGGATGGCAGAGGCAGGACAACGTTATGATGAGCCCTTGCATGAAGAAGACAGAAGGACGTCCTTACCAGGACACTGTGGCAGAGATCGGCCTAGGGGGGATCACCCACTGCAGATGAGATGATGCTTTGATGGACAGAATACCACCCAGGGTAGGCTGGACGTTTTCTGGAGCATGTGGCAGGGTGCTGGGATCATTTGGCACTTGTGGCAACTTGCAGGAGCCCTAGACGGGCCAACGTTTTGCCTTTTGGATGCTGATCTTGCCCAAAAAGGGCCAATGTCCCCCTCAGAGGGGCATGACGTCTCCCTTTTAGCTCATAATTATGACATTTTAGCATTTAATGTGACAAATAATGTAACTATTGTTAGTCATCCTTGTCGGCTGTTTTAATGACGTATTTTTGTAATTAAAGGTCATTTGAATGATATAAAGAGAGGACGTTGCCTCTCATTTTTGATAGAACATAACTCACTCTCTTGTGAGAGAAACATTCTTAGTCTTTTGTCTTTGTATTTGGCTCTTGGAGTTGAGGCGCTACACTTGTGGAGGATCATTCTTTGCATTGTTATGGTGTTTTTTATCATTGGAAGGTTTACAACTAGGGTTTGATAAGCTCTTCATTGATTTGTAAGTGTATTTTTCATGCAAAACTTCCTAATTGAATGGTTGTAGGTTAAATCTCTTACTTTTATGGTTACATTGTTATTATTTTGCTTAATCATTGAAACCCTAGGTAACAAGCACACAAGTAGGTCCTTGCTTCATGTCCCCATGATAGAAGACTTGTTTAGCCATTGATTAAGGAGAACATAGCCTAGTCGTTGCTACACTAGTTCCCCTTTTTCTGAGTTAGTTTTGAAACATAATTTGAAGAAGGAAGATGTCCTAGGCCTAATTGAGTTTACACCTAGGGTTTTGACCTTTAGGGTTTGAAAGGCCTTGTCTTTGCAACACTTTTTCAGCCCTAGATTTATGTTTTGAAGCTAGCCGCTTTTGCCAAGGATTTTTAAGGAAAGAGGGAGGAGAATGAGGCCTTGCTTAAGCAACACCGAAATGAGCCTCCTCCCCTTAGGGTTTTGACTTTGTGGCCCTGCCATTGTAGCACTAGAAAGCCTAACTCTCTTGTCCTTAAATTTAGATTTTCCTGAGACTTTAGCCTTGCTCCTTGACTCCATTATACCGTAAGGCACTAGTCTAGAACTCCAACGTTGAGATTATTGTGTCAAAACAAACCTTTT
The DNA here is from genome assembly GCA_009831015.1 of Picea engelmannii. Classification (NCBI taxonomy): domain Eukaryota; kingdom Viridiplantae; phylum Streptophyta; class Pinopsida; order Pinales; family Pinaceae; genus Picea; species Picea engelmannii. Next base: position 813,673 of record ML781854.1, on the reverse strand, counting down.
AAACTTCTTAAATTTCAAACCCTAACTAACCCTAACGTCTCACTAACCCTATACTTATGATGACGTCATGCCCTTTTTGAACTCTTGTTTTATATAAAACGTTGTGGTTTTGTCATCTAAGTGATAGACATTGAAGTATTGATAATTTCCATTGGCCAACTTGCAAAACGTTGACTTCCTTGTCTAGCAAACTAACCTAGAAGAAAAGCTGAAGTCACCCTCTAGTAAGCATAGTGACGCAACAACCTTTGTATGTGAGCATATTAATGATATTTAATGTGTTGTGATAGATTCAAGGATTGATTTTATACATTGAATGCTATATCATCTTCGGTGTTATTGAGAAGTAGTATTATAAGTCATAGCCTTTATTTGCAATCATTGACTTCGTCAATAATTACTATTATTTATGCTCATATATATATTAATTGTTGATAGTCATTAATTTATAAAGTACTAACCACTGTGGCATATTTTAGCTTTATTGTTGCCTTGTCTCGCAAACAGGTGCCTATCTTGTGGTTTATCTTCTCTTAGACTATCTCTTGGCGGTAATCTGTGAAGGGAAAAGCTACTTTAACCTCTTGAGCCCTAATCTCTTGATCCTTTTCCTTTCAACACCCCAGATTACCTAGGGACGTCTCCCTTGGGATTAGCCACCCTAAATAGAAAGAGCCCCCCATTGAGGTGACAGTGGGTGGGGAAGCTCCTTTTACGCCAGTTTGACTCTTGCCTTCAAGCTACTTAACCTATACTACAAACTGAGCGATAACATGTCCCATAAGATGCACCGCACCGATAAATTGTGAAATAATTAACTTGGTGTCATGGTCTTTACAACACCGATGCATTGTTTATACCTATAGGCATCGCCAGGTTAAATTGTCTCATTGCAAATTAAGTAGTGCGATGTGTTAATATGAACGCACCAGTGCAACCATTTTATTGTAGCACCGACATTACGCTTTGCAGTACATTTGGCTTATATAGAGCACCCGTAACTGGGTGTCCAATGAAACACCCCAGCATGCAAAATTGTACAATATTTTCCTGGTGCAGTGCTTTTAACTGCACTGGTTCATTTCGTTAACAAAGATGCACCGCAATGCTAAAATTTGGGGCGTGCAAAATTGCTAGTGCCCTTTTTTAAACTGAAAGCATCAGTGCGTTGATGTTACGAGAGCACTGACTTGATGTCTAGCAATGTGTTGTATTACTAACGCACTGTGAATGGAGCCTTATAGAAGACGAACCACGATGCTTATTTTTTCAAAACTTGTCATGGTGCGTACTTGTATCGTTGACGCACTGGTGTTGCACGCTTATTATCGCACTGCCACGACTTGCAACAATGCGACTAATAAGTTGTACCGCTATGATATATTATTAAAAATTCAGCCCGATGTCGTTCTCTTTACAACACCGATGCATTTGTTGGATTGATGGGCACTGCTAGGTTAAATTTTTTTATTACAATTGAAGCGGTGCGATGTGTTACTATTAACACATCAATGCTATTGTGATAGTGAAGCATCGACATTTTGTTCAGTGGTGCATTGTAAAGGATAGAGCATTGAGAACGAGGCGTCCAATGAGACGCCCTATGATGCCCAATTGGGCAATATTTGTCTCGGTGCGGTTATGTAAACAATATCGGTGCATTTGGTTAAAATGGTTGCATCGCTACGTTAAAATTTATAAATTGTTAAGTTAGCGGAGCGGTTAAATAAGTGAAATGTACCAGTTTTAGTTGAAGACAATTATGCACTGGTTGTGGGGCATTCCAAAGGACGTACCATTTTATTTTTAAAGTTTATCGCGATGCTCTTGCTTGAACGACATCGACGCATACATGTATAAGATGCACCGCTTCGGGGCAAGCCGAAGAGTTTAGGCGTACCCTGTGGAATTGGAAACAAAATTGAGAAAAATGCCAAGTTTCAAGCTAAATTTAAATTTAAATTGGAAGGTATTAAGCAATTTATTTGTCCTCTTATGTCCCGAGGAGTCATGGTTCCACCGTTGAGAAGAAATGAAAATTTGGGTAATTTCTAAAATTTGGAAATGTGTGGAATCTACCAGTGAAGCTATCTAAGTCGTTGTAGAGCACCAGAAACATGGCGTCTTTGGAAGGAGGGTGAGCACTGGTACTTGCTTGAGAGTTTGGAAGCACGAGATGCACTGTAACAATGAAAATCGGTTTGGTAATTTTTATTTATTTACCCTATCGTGATGCACTTGACGATAAAGAGGTGCATCAGTGAGTAATGTTCAACGACACTGGTGTGCTTTATTTGGTGCATGCAATTTTTTTATTATAATGTATGACAATGCTTTTGAACATTGAAGCATTGGCATGTTATTGTTTATGTACACAATGGTGCGCATCTACCTTAAAGGTGCATCGATAAAAAAAACCTCCGCAAAAACCTTTGGCCTCCTGCCTCCACTATAAACAGAAAAAACGATACATTTTTCGGGGAGGTTTCGTAAAAACCTCCACAAGAGGGTGTTCTCCTTGTAGTGTAGAGACATATGACAATTTAATTTTGTTCACTATATATAAAAATTATGAATTTTTTTCTTTGGAAAAAAATTAAAAATATATATAATCTCTATAGCCTTATCTTAATATACCATATATATATATATATATATATATATATATATATATATATATATTTTAACCATGAGAATCGGTAACTCATAGGATTGATCTGGGCTAGGCTTGAGATGAATCCCACTGGCTATCACAATAACCCAAGGGTATACCCAATAACCCATAAGCCAGATATACCAAACACTTGTGACTTAGCAAGGGTCGAGGTATCTTGAAACCCACTGGAGTGGACCTCTATCCCAGGGGTCATCTACTCTTCTAGCCATATCACAACAGGCCAACATGTCCACTTCGAGGGAATTGAACCCAAGTGGGAAGGATAACCCGAGCTATAAACTCGGGACAACATACCATGTGTCATTAAACAACAATGTAAGTATAATCACTATGACAAGTATGTGACAAGGACAATCCATCTCCTAGGATATACCTATCTTCTAGAATAACTTTATTTATATTATTAAAGAAAAATGCCTATCTAAATAAAGTTTTGGATTATTAGGCTAAGAAGTTTTGGTTACCATGAATTCTTGCTATTCCATGTTTGTATATTCTAACACATATTATGTATACATTTAATTAATTACAACATCCATGAGATACCTTCTCTATTAAGATTATAGTGAAATGATTTATTTAGAACCAAAATTTTAATCGCTACTTTAATGACTATCCATCCCATGGCTAGGACAACTAGCTGAAAATGCCCCTCTCCAACTTGTAACAAGGGGATAAATGCCCCTAGGTGTAATAGGTTTCATCCATCAATAGAGTGATACATAGCCCATCGAGCTATGTTGAATAGTTGACGTCTCATTTTGGAAGACCATTGTCTTCTATTATAGAGGCTTCGCTCACATCCAAAACTCGATTTACTTGCTTAACATAGTTTATGGGCACCTACTCTAGGCCAGGTTTATAGAGACAGTGTATTCAACTTGACCGTGAATCTCCTTAGTAACAAGGCTGCATGGCAGCGTATACCTGCCGCTATGCAGGAATAATAAAATAAAACAATAGTTGTATTGAATCCACAACATGCGTCGAGATGAATAACAAATTCATTTGTTGAATACGACAGGCAAGCGTCATCTCATTAAAGGACGTTGAAGATCATTCCACAACCGCGACAATAAGAGATGCATTTGAACAATGAATCACAATTTAAAAAAATGTTTTAAAATAATTAAAAAAAATCAAATTGTAATGTTATACCTTTAAAAATGCTCAAAATTATTTTGGTTAAACCCCAGTTAATAGACGATCAATAACATATCCAATACTATATACCGCAATAAGCAGGTAGGTATAATAACCAATATCCCTTCACATTATTTTGAATGATCTAAAAAAACCCAATTTCATAAAAACATTTAGATTATACATTGTAAAATGCTCAAACTTATATTTAAGGTTAACACTCAAAATTTGTAATATAAAAATAAAACTTATATTTAAGTTTAACCCTTAAAAAAAGTGTGAAAAAAAAATACAAATGCCATCAACTTTGAATTGTACAAAATATTATTTTATTTTATTTTAACTTTAACACTCAAATAATTGTGAAAACAAAAAAGTACAATTGTCATCCATTTGAATCCTACCTAGAAAATATTATTTTATTTTATTTAAATGGGTCTAGGAAAAAGGTACCCATTAAACGAGAACAAAAAAAAAATAAGAAATGCACATCCATGTCAAAAAAGAAAGGGTTATTTATTTAACAAGATGGACCCCCAACTTTTGACAATATATATAAAAAAACAAGAAATATTTATTACAATAACATTGTGGGAAGTGAAGGCAGCAATAAGACTTCAAAGTTTTTCCCCAATAGGATATCACATAAATGAGATTTAAAATTTAAAATAAATAATTATTTTTTAAAACTTTGGATAAAGGGGTGTATATTTTATGGTCAACCATGAACTAATAGAAAATCAAATCTAAGTCAAAGCTATATACCATGCTTATCCATAGGTATAATAATTGATAGACTTGCCAATTCTCCTCGTTTAAAAAAAATAAAAAATAATGCACTAGTTTTGAAAAATAAAAATTTTCATTTTTTATTTTTAAAAATGTTTTCTTTGAAAAATCAAGAAGCCTAACCCGGAGGTCTCACAATTAGCCGGGAGAAGTGTATCATAAGTCACTTTTACGCTTTTGTCATTTTAAATTATAAATATATTGGATTAAGCACCGATGCACGGCCCAACTAAACACCCGCTCCCGGTCAGATGTCCCACTACGTGACCCAAGGCGAGTCACGGGTCATTTATGAGGCTATTTAAAAAAACACACCAATCAGAGCACACGATTTCATAACTAATACCGATCGGTGGTCAAGCCACGTCAGCGATCCGCGGCAAGCCCTCTGAGCCAATCAGACAAGCGCGGGATCTCAAAAGGCCATTTAATTCTTTTCCTTTCCCTCTAAATAGGCAGGCCGCTGCCGCATTCTGCATTCGTATTTTTCAGAGTCCGGAGGGTTTGAGGCGCACCTTGAGGGTTTGAATTCACTCTTCTGCATTCCATTTTTGGGGTCTGAGCATTTCGTGAGGTTTAGTTTCTGTGTTTGAATACTTGCAAACATGAGTTCTTCTGGTGCAAAGGGCGGTCGTGGGAAGGCCAAGTCTACAAAGTCCGTGTCCAGGTCGCAGAAGGCCGGCTTGCAGTTTCCGGTGGGGAGGATTGCTAGGTTTCTTAAGGCCGGAAAGTATGCAGAGCGTGTCGGTGCTGGTGCTCCGGTGTACCTCGCTGCTGTTCTTGAATATCTTGCTGCCGAGGTATTTTGGTCCTTATACTGATAGTGGCGCTCCTATGGCTTTTTGGAGATTGTTTTTTCGTTTTTCATATATGTTTTTGTGTTTTGCTCGTGGCTCTATGATTTGGGGGTTTTAAATCCTTTTGCCCGCGCTTTTTTTGTTTTTAAAAAATTTCCCTGTTTCTATCCGTTTTCGATTCGCAAGGGCTTGAAAGCATCCCTATGTGCAAGCAGGCTTCTTTGTTTGGTTTTAGTACTAGTTTTATGAGGGGTTTTCTGTTTGAAGAACTGTTTATTTGTCGATGTGATATGTTCGTCTTCCATTTGTTTTATATCTTTTGCAGGTTTTTAGTATGAGATTGTACGTTTCCATCTTTTTTCTTTCATTTAGATCCATGCGTGGTTTTCCTTAATTCAAATGGTTCTTTTGCTTTTTCCTCCAAAATGATTGTCGTTTTCGTCGCTTTGTTTTAGTTTTATTGGGGAACTTTTTGGGCTTATTGTATGAATGTCAGTATTGTGACTGTTTGTGTATCTTTTTCTTGCTATATTTATTATTATCAATATTAAACGTAGGGTCTAAAAGTCATTACACGTTTTCTAGGTTATTATTTCCATTTGTGGATTTATTGGCGCTATTTATATGGTCTTTTTGTTGTTGTTGGCAATCTGTAATACTGTTTTCAGTCTTTGCCTTAGAAACATGTATGCTCCTCATGGTCCGTAGTGTTTACTCTGTAAACTTGCAGTTACTGCTTATTTTCTGTTAGGAAATATTGGGTCTTCTCAATGTTCTTTCCTCATTTTACTGGGTATATTAGCCTTACTATTTTGAACCATCTTCTTACTATTCTTTTGGTTTTCTATTTTCGTTTTTGTTTTCAGTGTCCAGTTCCCCCATTATCTAAGGTTGTTTGTAAATTTTTGGGGGATTAACTGTTATTTGTGAATACGTGCTTGTTTCCTATTAAATTTTTTGATTTTGTATTTTGGTTGATCTCATTCAGGTTTTGGAACTCGCTGGTAATGCTGCTCGGGACAACAAGAAGAATCGTATAGTTCCTAGGCATATTCAGCTTGCTGTTCGGAATGACGAGGAGCTGAGCAAGTTGCTTGGTGCTGTGACCATTGCTAATGGAGGAGTTCTCCCTAACATTCACCAGGTTCTTTTGCCCAAGAAATCTGGAAAAGATAAGGGAGAGATTGGATCTGCTTCTCAAGAGTTCTGATCTAGGCTTATGCTTGTTGTTGAGCAAATTAGGATAGTATTTTTGATCTATTTGTAAATGATTGATCGGGTAATCCTTCCCACTAAGCATTTGATGCTTTCTTTTCCTAGAGCGGATGGAGTTATTTGTTGAATGTGAACTAAATTGATGTTTCCTATTGAACTTATATACAAGCTTTGTGCTATCTTGGCACCTTGGTCAAATTTCATCTTTGCACTTCTCGATGTTAATTATGTTGGTTGCTGGCTGCTTTTTAATGTTGCTTTAAACTCCTGTTTGAATGAATAGCTATGTATATAGTCTGTTGATGGTTTCTTATACCGTGAAAGAAATTTGTGTGCAAATTGGCAGTGCATGTGATTGGCCAGGTCATTGATTAGTGGATTGTTAAATCAGGTGTAATGGTTGCGTTATTGCGTTAAAAAATAAGTAAATCAATGTGCAAAAACCACACAAGATAGTTAAAAACGGTTAATTATTCTGATGATATCGGCTGTAAGCTACGTATATAGAGTCTATTGATAGCTTCTTTCAAATTTGTGTGCAAATTGGCAGTGCAAATGATTGGCTGGGGCAATGACTAGTGGATTGTTATATCAGGTGTAATGGTTGCGTTAAAAAAGAAGTAAATTAATGTGCACAAGCTACCCAAGATAGTTAGAAAGGGTTAATTATTCAGATGATATCGGCTGAAACATTCTTCGATTCATTGTTCTGATGATATCAGTTGGAATAAGTGTTCGATTGATTATTAGGACGATATCAGTTGGATTTCTGTGTTTGAGGTGGCAATGTTGTGTCTTGTCCCGAATTTGAATTTTGTACCACCATTTACATTTATTCATTGGGGTATTCGAACTTTAGCGTTTCTCATATTCCATTAATTATTGAGGCAAACGAAGCACAATACAATGTTATATCACGATTCCAACAGCATCTTTATGCAAAGTTATCAATATACAATGTTATATCACGATTCTGACAGCATCTTTATGCAAAGTTATCATTCCCGTGTTTCAAAAATAGCGGTCTCTCTTTTATTCTAGCTTTTCTTTCTCTTCAGCGCTTCAGATGTAAGTTTCGGACTGAATTTACATTACTAGTAATATGGTCGGATTGAATTTACATTACTAGTAATATGGTCTTGAGTGGATTTGAGGTTTAATCTACATTTTGTGATTAATGTGTTGTATGAGTCATTTCTGGGTCAGACATGTAGGGATTGAATAATCAGAGAAAATTGCATATTATATTTATAATAATATAATCTTTTTACAAAGCTTTTCTTAACAAAGAAGCAGATTTGAAAAGCCAGGCAGAAAAAAAAAGGAACACTAGCCTTAAGACTTGCTTGGTTCCAACCAAGATTACAATCACAGCATATCTGCAGAATAAAAAGCAACCAAAACATAAGAAACCAAGCTCAAAACAGAGGAAAAACATTATAAGCAGTTCTTATGCAATTACAATTTTAAAAGGATGATAGGTCTCTCATGACCTTCATTCCATTGACTGTAGGTGATGTGACTCTGGTAAGTAAAATGAGCCTTCTTTGACAATCTGTCAGCCTTCATATTTCTTTCTCTGAAAATATGTGTAAAAGTGACAGACCTGAAAAAAGGATTAAGTTACAAATTCAATTTTTTCCAACCCTCAAGATTGGCCACTTGTATTGAGTCAATACCTTTAAACCAACTAATAACAATCATTGAATCCCCCATCACATGCAGATCGTGTGTACTGAGACTTTTGACCAGGATAATGGAAACCCAAGCTCCCATGAGTTCTGCTTTAGAATTGGTTCCAGAGACATAGTTTAAGGTCCATCTGTATTCAACAAAGTTACCTATTTTGAGAACTCTTCCTGTTCCACATAAATTGCCATTGAGTTGAGAGGCCCCATCCATGTGTGAGCTTTGTCTGCAGGAAGAAAAGATAGGTGATCGTTTTTTTCAAGAGTCTGGATTTTTGATGTGAGCCCATGGATCCTGTAGCAAGATAAAAGATTCTGTCCACTGATGAAGATTTGTCTTCAAAAATTTTCTTGTTCTTATTTTTCCAAATAAACCAGCAGATGTTTGCAGGAAGCTCTCTAAGTATAGTTTTGAAGAATTCAGTTTTGAAAGCATTCATTTACAGAATCTCCATTCCATCCATTAAACAGTTTTAGGCCCAATTTTACTCTCCCATACTAAAACAGTAAACGGGCAACTAACAAATAGATGCTTGCACGAATCTTCTTTTGTTCTACACATATAACATAACCCAGGGCCAGACCACCCCCTTCTCTGAAGGTTTTTCCAGGTAAGTATCTTGTCTTCCAATAAGAGCCATATAAAAAGTTTTAAAGGACAATTCCATTTCCGCAAGTGCTTTTTCCATCTTAGTGTATAAGAAAGAGTAGTGTAAACATTTCTCACGGAAATATGTCCAGAATTATTATAGCCTAACTAGGTAAGCTCGTCACTCTTTTCACTTAGGACTGCCAGCATCAAAAGGAAATTTCTGTCATTCTCCCATTCACAGCCAAGATCCCCCTCCAATCCCAACTTGTTGCTACTGACCCAGTTCTATCCCAACAGACTAACAGAGAAGGGGCGACTTGCCTGTTAAAGAAAATAAATGTGTTTACTGTTTAGTTCAAATACCAAATTTACCAATAGAATGGAAGCACGTTCCATTCCAATGATTGTATCTCTTCCAATGATGATTGCTTGCCCCGACCTTGGGATCCATGCTATCCAGTGGAGGATGACAAGTAGAGTATTTAGGATGTTTTTCCAAGACTGTGAGCCAATAGAAGAATTCCCCTCTGCTGACTGCATCCAAGAGACCACAGGAACACGAGGAAAATACTTATCTTTGATTACCTAGTGCCAAATGCCCGGTTTCATCAAAGCATGCCAGAGTGTTCGTTGCTAGAGCTCTATAGAAGACAAAAATATTTTGGAGTCCTCAGCTACCAAGCTGTTTGGGTTTTGCTATGGCTTGCCAGTTACACAAATGGTAATGCTTTTTAGTATTACTTTCGGACCATAGGAAATCATTACTTAGGCTGCGCAATATATGCAGCATTGAGATAGAAGTATGGCCAAGAGTCAACCAATAAACTGGTAGACTCTCAAGCACTGCTTTAATAAGTACTAAACGTCCACCTAGGGTGAGCCACTTATTACACCAATGGTTGATCCTTGATTCAAACTTGTCTATTAGCCATTGCCAATCCATAGATTTGTAGCGCCCTGGTTTCAATAAGTATCCCAAATATTTGAATCCTAAATTGAGATTTTTACGAGGATAACCAAGAGTATCAGTGAATCTCTGGAGAGATCTAGGATCAACTCTCGCGTGCATAAGAGTGGATTTTTGGATGTTTATGATCAATCTTGAAGCCCGACAAAAAATTTGAAGAATCTCTTGTAATTTTTTCCATTTAGCCGAGGAAGCTCTAGTCATAATGAGGATGTCATCCACAAATAATAAATGGAGGATCTTGATCATTCTGGACACTTTTATCCCCGTAATCTGTCCTTCAGATTGGTCTTTCTTTAAAGACAGATTGAGCCCCTCCATGACTAAAATAAAGAGTAAAGGAGAGAGCGGGCATCCCTGTCTGAGTCCTTCACTACTCTTAAATAACTTAGTTGCCTCTCCGTTGATTAGGGTAGCGAAAGAAGTGGAGATGACACAGGCCATGATCCAATTTGTGGTGTTGATCCCAAAGCTGCTTTGGTGAAGAATAAGTCTCAAAAAAATCCCAGCTGGTGCAATCGTAAGCATTCCTCAAGTCAAGTTTCAGGATAATTGCTTGTAACTTTTTTGACTTAATGCTGTGGAGACACTCCTGTGCAGTTCCAAAGGCATCCAAGATTTGTCAACTTTTGAGAGAAATCCAAGTTGTTCTTCTGAAAGTACCCTGGAAAGAATAGGCCTGAGTCTTTTAGCAATGACTTTTGAAATGATTTTGTAACAAAGGTTACATAGAGAAATTGGCCGATAATCATTGAAAACTGAATGAAGGTTTATTGACCTTTGGAATCAAAGCCACAAAGGTGGAATAGATCGAAGATATGACCTCCCCCTTCAATCTCGTCTCCTCGACCATATCAACCAAGTCCTGACCAACTAACTCAAAAAAGAAGTGATAAAATTCTGCTGTCCAACCATCTGGTCCAGTCAAGCATGTAGGCATGTTTTTTTTGTACCTGATGATGAGTGGAGTGTCCATTTGGAATGTAGGATGTTTCAAAACTCTTCTCACAGTTTATCCAAAAATACCAATGAACATTTTTTAATGTGTTTCTAAATATGTGAATATTGTTTTTTTGGGAAGTTTGGATTTTTGGGAAGTTTGGAGTAATGAACTCTTCTCAACAAGGATTATGCCTTGATTACAATTTGCCTGAATGTTGTAGTCTAAATGTTCAATGAAACTACTCTTTTGATGATATTTTTCTGGAGACATTTGCCTGAAATATGGCAAGAAATTGTCAGATATGTAGATTTGAGTGATTATTTCTGTATAATCTGAGTGTTCTAGGGTTTTTTAGCATGTTGAATTCATTTTCTGCATTCAGAAATAGATTTTAAACAACAAAAAATGGTGATTTCATACAAATTATATTGCTGGATTAACAAAAAATGGTGATTTCATGCAAATTTATATTGCTGGATTATAATGGAAAAGCCCATTTGTTAAAACAGTTATAGACAATGCTGCTTGAAATGCTCAGATGGAATCCACATTCCACTAACATGACATTTGATAGTGGGTTCTGGGAGAAGTCTCTGGGAAATGGAATCCACAATATTTCTTTCGAACGACATTTCATAGTGTTTCTTGGGAGAAGTCGGTGGAAAATGGAATCTACAATGTTTTCTTTCGAATGCCATTTGATAGTAGGTCTTGGGAGAAGTCCGTGGGAAATGGAATCTACAATGTTTTCTTTCGAACGTGTTTCTTGTACTGGGCAACTAATTTCACTGGGAGAAATGATCAGTTATTTCACTTGCGTCATTTTTCCTATGTTCTGCATTGTAATAGTTTTTTGATGTTTTTTTGACAAGGAGAGGTCTCTCGAGTGCTTTTATGTCTGCCAAGATGTTCTGTTATTTTTGATGAGTGTCGAACATATATTTTACGTTTGCGAATATGTTCTGTTATATTTGGAAGAGTGACGAACATATCTTTCTTATTTAAAAGGTCATGCATTGATTGCATTTTGCCTGAAAGTATTCAATATGTTATAGAAAGGATATATTCGTTCATTAACTCATAAATGCATGGGTAGGGCATTGAGTTTAATATGTAATAGAAAAGATATGCTCGTTCATTAACTCATAAATGCATGGATGGGGCATTGAGTTTGTTATGAACCAAAACTTAGTAGTTGATTTGGTATTTTGGTTTTTTTGTTAAAATTTGAAATTCGATAGTAATAATTGTAAAAACAAAGATTCAACATTAAACACAAACCATAGTTGGAATGCTCAAAACCATTTGCACATGATAATTAAAACTTCCTTGAGGAGGTATGGATGCTTAGAGAAAATACAAGGCGATATGGATGTTTCTATTGGTCCTTGATGATAAACCCTCATGAGTGGAAGTTTCTAGTCAATAAATATAGGTATAGTTATGAGGGTTTCATGAGGGAAAGACTTTTTTTATCAACAAAACTTATTTATACGTGGATAAAAATCACAAAGAATTAAGACCCTACCTTACAACATTAACGGAAGCTTTATGAAACCAAAGATACATGGTGAGAGAAAAATCACTAGAAGTAAACTTATTGTCTAGACCTACCTAGGTAAAGAGTCCCAAAACTATCGTTCACAATATGAAGCATATGAAATGTATTATTGGTCATTAACATTATCTTTGGTTGCATTGTTGGAACCATCCTTTTCTAGCTGCAATTTGAGTAGAATGCCTTTAAAATCTAAGCAAGTCCTTTGAGCGTTCTTTGTAGATACGCTGGTAGATTTGTGATTGGCTCTCAAAATTGTTTGAGCATCAAGGCTGGAGGCAATGAAGGTATGAATATAGTATATACCATACGATTTTTAGGGTGTTATTGAAAAGAGTGTGCTTGCCTCTAGTGTTTATTGGGAAGTTTGAGATAAGAATGTCTTTCATTTGCTTACACTTAGCTATAGCCCAACCTTACCATCTTAGAAAAAACACCATGAGAGTGGAAATGTGTTGTGAACTTCTATTTGAAGGGAGACAATATATCTCTTTTAAAAATGCCATCATTTGAATCATTTCTATTGTAGTGCTCTTTGTCTAGATCAAGGGGAGCTTTGTGTAGTTATATTTGAAGGGAGACAAGATGCCTCTTTTAAAAAGGCCATCATTTGAATGATTTTTGTGGTAGTTCTCTTTGTCTAGATCATGGAGGGATATGTTGTCTAGATCAAGAGGAGCTTTGTGTAGTTATATTTGAAGGGAGACAAGACGCCTCTTTTAAAAATGCCATCATTTGAATGATATTTGTTGTAGTTCTCTTTGTCTAGATCATGGAGGGATATGCATGATTGTAGGGTTAGGCCAAGCCTATTTTAGGTGTGGGTGGATGTTACCATGAGTGGCAAGGCTTGGGTAAATGCAACCATCATTTTACAATTGGAGGCGGTGTTTTAGAAAGAAAACCCTTTAAAATCATGCATTGGAGGTCCTCTAAAACATATTTCTTTGCGCCATGAGCTTTTGGGCTTTGTTAAGGGCATGCTAAGTATGCTAGTGACAATGTTAATGATTTCATAAATCCTTCCAAAAAGAAGCCCTTGTCTTGCCAACCTTTCATTGGGGAAATGAAATGAAAGGTTGACTTGACCACTAGGCACAAGGACATTCAATATGGCTTTGATACCAAAGCTAAGGCATCTCGAGGTCTCTCAAATTGTGATGCAAGTATTTTTAAACTTACCAAGTTGTCCACACTCTCTTAAGGGGGGTAGGACTTGCATGTTGGAAACCCTAGGCATTACCAATTATGTCATATAGTGGAAAAGTCATTTTAAGTCCTTGATGCATTTAACTAAAACTTGCCTAGGAGCTTTGCATGTCATATAGTGGAAAAGGAATTTTAAGTCCTTGATGCATTGAACTAAAACTTGCCCATTGCTCTCTTATGTTAGGAAACCTTAACCCCACTTGATCCTCGATTAACATGTAAACTTCACATGTTTCCAAAGGGAGCCCCTTCCCTTGAACTGTGATGCAAAGATTCCAAAAACATCCTACCATGCTGCTCACATCCTCTAAGTGACATAGAACTTGAAAGTTGGAAAGCCTACTTTTAATTCCCTAAATGTGTTAAGCTTGTTGAATTTGGAATTGAACTAAAACTTGCTCAGGAGCTTCACCAACTAGTGAGTGTAGTACCCATTTTTTAGCAAGGACCACCCCTTGTTCTCTTATATTAGGAAGCCTCTACCCCTTTGATCCTTTTTTGATGTGCAAACTTCACATGCTAGCAAAGGGAGGTCCTTCCCTTGCCCCATATGAAGCTTTGAAAAATATGCTCCAAACATTTGTGTGTTGCTTGGGAAGGGAACAACATTGAATAATATGTTTGCTCAATTGTAGAATCTTGTCAACAATTACAACCCTTCTCATAAGAGGAAGATCAAGATTGACTCCAAACTTGAGTTGCCTTGATCCACCGTTGCTAATCAATAAGCAAGATTTGCACACCAAAGGGGATTCCCAACCATTGGATGATTTCCATGTCTAATAAACATAACCAATGAGGAGGGTCTTCTTGACCAATAAGAAAGGCTTAAGTTTTCTCCTTGCTTTCTTTATGTGATTGTAGTGGATGCCCTTGGTACAAATCACTCTTAATCTATCCTTCGCCCATCTAACACAAAATTGGGTGTTCAAAATTAATTTCTTCATTGTTAAGTTTGATAATAATGCTTTTTCTATGTTGAAACACTAAAACATAGATATTTTGAGGTACTATAACATTGACCCCTCAAATTACTTTCCCCCAAAGCAATTATGGTGTAGTCCCCCTCCTCTCCTGGGGTTGTGCGACCTCTCGGTCTTCGGATCTTTCCTTCCCCCGAGTCGGATTGACTCTTCGGGTTCCTCTTGAACCCAACTTGGCTCTACACAGGCCCCTTTTTCCTTTGCGTGCAAGTCCTGTTAGACTCGCTTGGTTTCCAGGGTCAGGATTTGATCGATGTCAATCTGCCCTTCGATCGACGGTTCACAACAATATCGGGCCACCAACGTGCTCACTCTTTACGGAAGAGCCCTGTCCCTGATATCTGAAAGTGCTCGCCCGATCCTCCTTTGATCGTTCCCGTTGATATCCTGTCCCGACGAGATCAACGACTCCAGTTTATTTCGTCCTGTGAACTTACGTGTTCACTAACTTTACCTTTGCTCCCCGATATGATTCCCTATTGTCGATTTCCCTTCTCAGATCGACGACCCTAATCCTCTTCGGGTTTCTGGCCTTAGAAAATCTCAACTCCTCACGCTCCGCAATCTCCTTTTGCTAAGCGCCTTCATCGCATGTGTCCTCAGGCTACGTTCTCGCGTGACCACACGATTACGTGTTATAGCTCGCGCACCTTCAATACCCCGAAATGTTTCGGGACCGTCGATCTCCCGATCTTGATGGTACCTCTGGATTGACGGTTTAGATCCGCCCTCTCCAAATCAACGGACGAGATTTGCTTCCTCTGAATCAACGAACAAGATCTCTTCGTGATTCCGGACTTTGGGATTTTTAAATTTCAAACCCTCTCTTTCCTTCGTAAGGCGATCTTTCGGAATAAAAGATATTTCACCACCTGTCCCTTTAAATGTGCGGCTAGGATCTCCTCCACGAATCCGGCTTTCGGGACTTTCAATTCTCAAACCTTCCTTTCTTTTGGAGAGATTTCTCCGAAATGGCCCGATCTCTCGCCACGCGTCCTTCAAATCGACGGCTCTGTTCCCGCTTCGGGACTTTGGTCTCCTCAACCAGATCAACGGTCCTACGACTCCTTCCTCGATCAATGACCGAGATCTTCTCCGGGTCTTCGAACTTGTCTTTCCTCCGCTTTCCTCCGGAGTCCTAGATCTGGCGTCGTGTGTCCTCCTTCACATCGACGACTCTCGTCATTTCTGGGACTTCGACCTTCGACGTTCCCAAATTTCAACAACACAAATCTCCGGAGTGAATCCTTCCGGAATGTTAGATCTCTTGACACCTGTCCTCCCTTGATCCAACGACTATTCAATGGCTGTCTAACGGAGTGAATCTCCGTCCTCCACATGTCCCTTCGTAGATCAACGACCCGCATTCTTCCTTTGGGATTAACGACCCTTAATCATTTCAGCCTTCGGCGCTTCAGAACTTTTCGAAACTTCTTTCCATAAAAACCTCAGAGTGAAAACCTCTGAAGTCCATGATCTGGTGATACCTGTCCTCTTCCAGATCGACGACTATCATTCTCTTTAGCTGTTTGGGCTTCGAAGATGTCAAAACTTTCTCCTTCGCGTTCTCCCGGAGTGACTTTACCCGAAATTCACGATCTTTCGCCACACGTCCCCTTTATAGATCTAACGGCTCAGATTCTCTTTGGGCATTCGTGATTTGGCAGTTTCAATTCTCAAACTGAAACTCCAATGTAAATTTCCTCGGAGTTCGCGATCTGGTGACAAGTGTCCCCTCTGCAGATCGACGACTCTCGGCTCTTCGACTGTTCGGCCTTCGGGTGTTCCAGCGTTACACCTCTGCCTCCTTCTGAATCTCATGACTTGTCGACGTGTGTCCCTTCGAATCTGACGGTTCAGATTCCCTCTGGCTCTTTGGCTCTTCGGATGTTTCAACCTTCTGTGCGCTTGTTCCTCCCGGAGCGTCTTCACCCGAAATGGATGGATTTCCGTCACACGTCCTCCCAAATGATGGACGGTCCCAAATGACTTCGAGACTTCAACAATTTACTCTCCTGTGTATAAACAACGCTAAAGCTTGTGCACCTTCTCGTGATTAGACGACGGCTGATCCTTTGCGCTCAGATCCAACACTTGAGATCTGTTCTCTTCTCTGCGCTTCCTTATGTCACTGGATGTTGATCTAACGGTCCAGGCTCCTTTCCCACAACCAATCTAACGGTTGCTGTCGCTCCTCCTCCTGAGCTTCCACCTTCTCCCGACTTGGAAGATTTTGAAAGTCTTCAAAGGTTTTCGGCCTTTGAACTTTCTCCCCGCGAACCTGACTATCTAGGGTCTCGCTTACGCTCTTGAATGCATTGTCTCTTCCGATCTTTAGGACTTAGAATAAGTCCGCTTCCCACACACTCCTTGCGTTATTCCTTTTGAGCTTGATCTCATCGAAGATTTCGATCTCCCACGCACTCCTTGCGTTTCTGGGATTTCGTCAAACTCAGATCCGAAGGATTTCTTGAAAATAAATTTTTCTCGCCCTCTTGGTGTTCTCCTTGCTCGATGCACACCTTGCAGAGCTCTTCCTTACAGAGTGTTCAGTAACTTTGGTTCCTCCTGAACTCAACACAAAGTTCCTTTTGTGCACTCTTGCACTCGCTCGATGCCCACCTGGCAGAGCTCTACAGAGTTCTCAGTAACTCTGTTTCTCTGTGCTCCTTCTGCACAGTTCCCCCACCCAAGGTATTTAGTAACCTTGAGGTTCCTCTTTAGTTTGTGATCGCTCTGGTGTGCTCTCCTGGCACGTTCTTTTCTGACTCCGCAGAGTTCAGATGCGCACTCCTTGCGCTGGCTACATAACTTCAATTGTTCTGTTGTGCACTCCTTGCAAAGCCTAAAGAATCCAGAATGATATTATAAAACTCAATGAAGATAAAAGAAATCTATCTCCTACTGCAAATGAAACTTATCATACATCCACAATATTCATTCATGAAAATGCATAAACACACGATATACAAGAAAAACTGCTTTTCTATTATCTCTGTGTCTATACAGATGCTTACAAAAACTGGACTGTAATAGAGTCCCAGTTCTCTTTAATTCTCCTAATCTAACTCTATCCTAAGTTCTGCTTCTAAGACCTCTCTTCCCGAGATCTTTCTCTCTCTCAAGTCTCCTAACTCTCATCCTGAAATCTGATGCCAGATCTCCTTACAAAAGAGGGCTCTACGAGCTCGTCCTCTCTCACCTAACCTCATCTATTACATTGAAGTTTTCATGAATGGCCATCTAGTCTGATGTGAACCTAGAGCCATCAACCTGTCAACCATTAAAGGCGACCTTATCTTCTGTCTGTTCAGAGATATGGCTTGGTTTTCACTCAAGCTTACAACATGAATTCGTATAGGATTATATTTCAAATTTAAAAATGGGAGGATTAATGCCTCTCCCTCTCTGAAATGCGTGCTGATGTGCTGGAATGTTGGCGTGTTGCTGAGGTGGAGCGATGCTCCTGCATCATACTCCACTGCTGTGAAAAATTCTTGAGCTCCTGCTCATGACCTTCCCAACTCTGTTGAAATCCACCTGGATCCCAAACTCTTCCTTGGAGTTGTCCTCTTGCTTTTCTGCTTTGCTGCTGCCGCTGCCGATGCTTCTTTTCTTTCTTCCCTGCTGTTGTTGCAAGTTCTCTTCTGTTCATCTTTCCTTTGCTGACTGCTTCTTGCGCTAACCTCATCATCAACTTCCTTATCTCCTCTATCACCCTGTCCAGCTGCTCCAGTGGCTGGTTCTTCTTATGCAGTCTTCTTTGCTGCACTTCCTTCTCCTTTCCATACTTATCAGTGGGCAAACCTACTCGATCTCCCATGCTGTCTTTATTTCCCCTTGTGGCACTAAGTTGCCACTCTGCTGTAGACTCCAGTTCCACAGTCTCATCTCTGAGCTGCTGCTCAACTCCTTCCTTCTCTGACATCTTGATTTCTGTTAGCTCCTTTTGTGTTGGTTCAAGTCCAACTTCTTCCAGCTGCTCCTGGGGCTGGTATGCTTCTCCACCTGCTTCCAACTTGACCTGTTGGATGTGCAAGCTTTGCACCATTACCCTTCTCTCTAGGGCTCCCAGTTCTTCATACAGATTAGCAAAGTCCATGTTGTTTGCTTCTTTGTCTTCTGCTGTAGGCTCCAATGTTGCAGTCATCTCCTGTTCAACTTCCTAGCTGAAAACTTCGAGCAATTCTGCTGAATGCTCTTCTCCTTCTGCTAGGGTAGACATCAGTGTCTGGTCCTTTCTTCCTCTTCTCCTTGGGCAACTTCTGCTGGCTATCCTTCTTCTTTTGTTGCACTCTCATCATGTGCATTGGCCTCTACTTGGATGCTTGGTAGGAATGTCTTGATCCCTCCAATAATCAGAATGCTCCTTTGATCCTCCTCTTGGATGGTGAGAGTATTTAACTTGTCATCATCTTCATTTGCATGGTCTGCAAATCCACATGAATCTTCATCTATCAACACTCCTTGCTGGCTTGAACCCACTTCTGAGCTCCCGAGACTTTCAGATAGTCTCGTTTCTTCCCCCATGCCCACCTGGCAATTTGGGATTTCTCTTCTGCCCACCTGGATGTCTATGAGATCAACCGATCCCATCTCATTGCCCTCCTGGCAATTTGAACTTTCAACACTACCCCTCTGGCAGTACACAAGACCTTCCACTGATCTCTTTCTATTGCCCACCTGGCAACTTGAAAGCCCATTTCTGCCCACCTAGCAGTTTATGAGATCTTCATCTGATCTCACCTCCTCCTCATCACTGAGTTGTCTCCCAATTTCTGGTTCACAGATGTGAATCATCTCCTTTTCTGTGTCACTGAGGTTTTCAGCATGCCTCAACCACCTCTTTAACAACTGTTGCTGTCCTCTGGCCAACAATCTCTTGATTGACCACTTCACCTTCTTCTTCATGGGCCACTCATACACCCAATGCGCTTTAGCATTTTGCTGCATTTTTAATGTCAGTTGCTCCATCCTTGCTCTTATCTCATTAAGATCCAGATCCATCTCTGGATTGCATTTCTGCTTGTGGCCTTCTCTTCTACCACGCTCATGGCCTTCAGTAGCCATTTCCACCTTCTACTTGGCCTCCTGAAAAGTCTTGTGGATTACTCTACATCCGAGAGCATCTCCATCTTCTCTTACAACTCACTTCGCTGTTTAAATTTTTGCTGCTGTGCATGTGCAACAACCTTCTCACAGAGCATCAATACTCTACTTCCTTCACCTATTGTCTACAGGCAAACTCCTGTTTGTGATACCTCCTGATGTTATCAGGTCATTTCCTTTCACTCTCTCCCTCTTGTCTGCTGTCTGCAAACAAAATTCAGCCTTCTCTTTCTCTTTCGTCTGAAATCTACAGACGAAAATTCAAGCTCTGATACCACCTGATGCAGTCCCCCTCCCCTCCTGGGGTTGCGCGACCTCCCGGTCTCTGGATCTTTCCTTCGCCTGAGTCAGATTGACTCTTCGGGTTCCTCTTGAACCAAACTCGGCTCTACACAGGCCCCTTTTTCCTCTGTGTGCAAGTCGTGTTAGACTCGCTTGGTTTCCAGGGTCAGGATTTGACCAGTGTCAATCTGCCCGTCGATTGACGGTTCACAACAATATCGGGCCGCCAATGTGATCACTCTTTACGGAAGAGCCCCATCCCCGATATTTGAAAGTGCTCGCCCGATCCTCCTTTGATTGTGCCTGTTGATCTCCTGTCCCAACGAGATCAACATCTCTAGTTCATTTCGGCCTATGAACTTACGCGTTCACTAAGTTTACCTCTGCTCCCTGATATGATTCCCTATCGTCGATTTCCCTTCTTAGATTGACGACCCTAATCCTCTTCGGGTTTTCGGCCTTCGAAAATCTCAACTCCTTGCGCTCTGAGAGCTCCTTGCCAAGCGCCTTCATCGCATGTGTCCTCGGGCTACATTCTCGCGTGACCACACGATTACCTTTTAAAGCTCGTGCACCTTCAATCCCCTGAAATGTTTCGGGACCGTTGATCTCCTGATCTTGACGATACCTCTGGATTGACGGTTCAGATCTTCCCTCTCCAAATCAACGGACGAGATCTGCTTCCTTTGAATCAACGGACGAGATCTCTTCGCGATTCCAGACTTCGGGATTTTTAAATTTCAAACCCTCGCTTTCCTCCGTATGGCGATCTTTCGGAATAGAATATCTTTCGCCACCTATCCCTTTAAATGTGCGGCCAGGATCTCCTCCGCGAATCTGGCCTTCGAGACTTTCAATTCTCAAACCTTCCTTTCTTCCGAAGAGATTTCTCCGAAATGGCTCGATCTCTCGCCACACGTCCTTTAAATCGACAACTCTGTTCTCGCTTCGGGACTTTGGCCTCCTCAACGAGATCAATGGTCCTATGACTCCTTCCTCGATCAACGATCGAGATCTTCTTTGAGTCTTCGCATCTTTCTTTCCTCTACTTTCCTCCGGAGTCCTAGATCTGGCACCGCATGTCCTCCTTCACATCGACGACTCTCGTCGTTTCCGAGACTTCGGCCTTTGACGTTCCCAAATTTCAACAACACAAATCTCTAGAGTGAATCCTTCCGGAGTGTCAGATCTCTTGACACATGTCCTCCCTTGATCTAACGACTATTCAATGGCTGTCTAACGGAGTGAATATCCGTCCTCCATGTGTCCCTTCGCAGATCAACGACACTTAATCCTTTCGGCCTTCGACGCTTCGAAACTTTACGAAACTTCTTTCCATAAAAACCTTGTTGTGCTAACCTCCGAAGTCCACAATCTGGTGACACCTGTCCTCTTCCAGATCGATGACTATCGTTCGCTTCGGCTGTTCGGGCTTCGGCGATGTCAAACTTTTCTCCTTCATGTTCTCCCGGAGTGACTTTACCCGGAATTCACGATCTTTCGCCACGCGTCCCCTTTCTAGATTTGATGGCTCAGATTCTCTTCGAGCATTCGTGATTCAGCAGTTTCAATTCTCAAACTGAAACTTCAATGTAAATTTTCTCGGAGCTTGCGATCTGGTGACAAGTGTCCCCTCTGTAAATCGACGGCTCTCGGCTCTTCAACTCTTCGGCCTTCGGGTGTTTCAGCGTTACACCTCCGCCTCCTTCTGGATCTCACGACTTGTCGACGCATGTCCCTTTGAATCTGATAGTTCAGATTCCCTACGGCTCTTCGACTCTTCGGGCTTCGAATGTTTCAACCTTCTGTGCGCTCGTTCCTCCCGGAGCGTCTTCACCCGAAATGGATGGATTTCCACCACGCGTCCACCCAAATGATGGATGTTCCCAAATGACTTCGAGACTGTTATCGCACAGTTTGTAGCTAGGAGTAAAGGCTATAAGGTAGAAGGCCAAACTGGCGTAACAAGAACCTATCCCACCCAATGTCACCACGATGGGTAGGTTCTTTCTCTTTAGGGAGGTTAGGCCCAGGGGAGACGTTCCTGGTGACCTGTGGTTCTGAAGAGGCAGAAGGCTAATAAGACCAAGATAAGGTTTCCCCCCTTCACAAGTCACCACCCAAACAGAAAGTCCCGGCTAAACAACCAATAATAAAGCAAATCCCCAATGAAGAACACATGCCTGGAACAAGACAACAACAAAAAGGATATATGCAAGCTATATTTCAATGGGTTAGTACTTTATAAGACTATCTGGTATTCAATATAAGCAATTTGAAAGTAAATGTTGACGAAGTCAATGTTTACAAAATAACACTGAAAGATAATGTCACTTCACCAATAAATACTAGAAAGATATGGCATTCAATGCAATAAATCAATACTTGACCTAATTAATGCCTTTAAATACCATTCAATTGCTCATAAAGTAAAACGTTGCTGCAATAAAGATGAAATATCCAATAATGACGCCAACAACTTAGGGTTAGTAGGGTTAGCTAGACCTAGGGTTAGTGTAGTTAGGGTTTCAATTCAAAAGCTTTGGGAGTGTTTAGATCAATTTCTACTTCAATGCTGGAGGACTTAGATCAGTGCCTTAGGGTTTAATGGGGTCATAAATGAAGAACGCAAGAGTTGAAGGAGGTGAGATTTCAAGGACTAGAGGGAAAAGTTTTGAAGTGCTGCTAAAGCAGGGCCTCAAAATCGGAACCCTAGTGGAGAGAGGCTCACTCCGGTGTTGCTAAAGCAAGGCCTCGTGCTCTCTTCTCCTTCCCAGCAAACAACTAGCTCAAATGAAATAGAAAATCAAGACAAGAGAGCTTAAAGAGGGAGAGTGTTGCTAAGGCAAGGCTCTTTCATCAAACCCTAAAAGAAAACGGCCGTAGGTGTAGATGATCTAGGCCTGGGACGTCCTCTTCCTCTTGAAGTCAAAATGGTACGACTAGCCAAAGGGAGGAAGAAAAAGGAGTGTAGCTATGGCTAGGCCCTCTTCTTCTTCTTCAATGGCTAAAAGCTTTTCTATTAGGGGACATGAGACAAGGACCTACTTGTGTGCTTGTCACCTAGGGTTTTTATTCAACAAATTATAAATACATGTAAGAAAACAAGACTACAACCATTCAATCAAGAAGTTTTGCAGAAAAATACTTACAATTCATTAAGAAATAATCATGCAAACCCTAGTTGTAACGCCTTCCTTCAAGAAAAACACCATAGAATGCCAAAAATCTCTTCCTTCAACAAGTGCGCCTTCCTTTATTCAACCAATAACCCAAATAGGGCACAAAAAATCAGACCTCACTATGAGTGAGTAAGTTGTTATGCTAAAATGAGGATCAAAATCCTCAATATATATTGTATTAATGACCTAATTTTACTTTTTAGGTCATAAAAAGGCCGACAAGGCCATAATGTCAAAATCATACTGTTTTTACATTAAATGCTAAGTAAAAACCCTAATTAAGCAGAAAAGAGATTAAAATCCCCTTCAAGGGAGGCACTAGCCCTTTCTAGGGCAAATGAGACATCCAAGAGAAAAACTTTAGCCCCCCAGGGGCCTCTCCAACATGCCACTGCTGCCCAGCATGTCTCCAAAAGCGTCCATGAAGCTGGATGATGTCATGGTGAAGATGGGGATGTCCTAAGTCTTCCAAGGCTAGCGTTCCACTGAAAAGGGGTCATTCCCCCTAGGTCTAGTCCTGCCGGAGTGTCTCTGGTGGAACGTCCTCTTCCTCTCAGGTGCAAAACTCCTGATCAAGCTCTGTCCTATCTCTGCCCCCTGATGGGGTCTCAACATCCATCTGGTGGGCTCTTCAGCTCCATGGAGGTCCGAACTGGTCATCTCCCCATGTGTACTGGTCCAAATGGTACTTGTCCGCCGGGCATGGTCCTGCACCTCAAAAGATACGCCCTCCTTGTTGTTCTCCATGAACCTGATAGTTTGATCGTCATCCTCAAAAACTTGCCAATATTCCAAATTATCGGGGACAAAAGGTCTAAAGAGAACCTTCATCTTGCATAAGTCATGAAGAGGTCCTTCACAAGGTTGTAAGGTAGAAGCAGAGACAGCCAAAGCATCTGCCACGTGGTTTTCTTCTCGAGGAATGGCTTCAATTGACACTATTGTGAAGGATTTTGAGAGGGATTGAGCCATGTCTCGGTACTTTTTCAACTTCTCATTTTTAGTGGCAAATCTCATCATAACTTGCGATACGATGAGGTCTAAGTCTCCTTTTGCCTTTAGGTGTGTAACGCCTTTGTCAATTGCTAAGTTGAGACCTAGGATCAAGGCCTCATATTCGGCAATGTTGTTGGTGCAATGGTATTCCAGCCTATATGAATGGTAAAAGACTTCACTGGAAGGGGCTGTCAAGACAATTCCGGCGCCTGATCCAGAGTGTGAGTGGGATCCATCAAATTCCAAGGTCCAAATTCCCTCAGACTCTTCGATGGTGTCAATACTTAACTTCCCTTCTTGAACAAGCCAATTGTTGATGCCACTATCAATAAACAATAGTTGGTCGCTTAGGTCGTCGTGGGTTTCAACTGGGTTGCCTACGAAAGGTTCACTGTGGAGGATAAAGAATCCTCCTTCATGATGAGGGATGGTTGCTTTAGATTCCTTTTCTATAAAACTTCCATCTAATTGCTTTATGAGGTCTTTGTGAAGGATGATACCGAAACTGTTCGAGTCATTCACGATGATCACATCTATAAAGAAAGGGGCACTCGGGCAGGAGTCAAAAGCAACTTCCAGATCTTTAATGATTCCCTTTGCAAAACCTCCTTTGGTAATTGATCGTGAGAAGGTCAGACCCAATTGATGCATGGTTTTCTCGGTCATGATGTTGTTTGTGGCGCTTGGGTGCAAAATACAGTTGTGGAGAAAGGAATCGTTGACTTGGAGGGTGAGGTAGAAAGGTGTTGCCTCACTTCTCTTCGGAATAGCGTTGTCTACTTGGTGGATGAAGATAGGAAACTCTTCAAGAGGGTCATGCTTAAGGGTTTGAGGCGGGGAAAATTCAACCTCTCCTTCCTTGTCTTGGGAAGGTTCAACCTTCACGGGGATTCCTGAAGGAGGGAAACTTGTGCATTGGTAGGAGAAAAACTTTACTTCCTTTTGGGAGGAGTGGTTTCAACTTGAAGGATTTCCGAGAGTTCAGGTCCAGTGACAACACCGCCATCAGGATCTTTGAGGTCATCTTTTCGTGAGAGGTTATTCTGGCAGATATAATCCTTGAATTCGAGATTCCTCTCAATCTGATACGCCAAATCTTGTGCTTCCTCTAAGGTTGAAGGTAATCGGTCTTTGAGGTTGAACGACAAAACTCCTTCTAAAGAACTTGTTATCCCCTATATCTAGGGATAACTAGGAGATCATGTCTCGAGGCCCACATGGTCCTAGACATGGAGTACCGAGAGCAGGAGTGACTTGAGCATGGCCCTGGAGGGCCCATCTTTCTTTTTCTCAGCCAGACTTGTCCTGTTAGCAGTACCAACTTCCATCACTACCGGCCTGGGCTTGCATCAGAGAGGGCTCTTGCTCCATGAGGTAATTGGTCCGAGGTGTCATGGTATGTGTCATATTTGATCGTTATAACCTTCTTATATATGCATTAGGTTCCTGTTATCCCCGATATCTAGGGATAACTAGGAGATCATGTCTCGAGGCCCACATGGTCCTAGACATGGAGTACCGAGAGCAGGAGCGACCTGAGCATGGTCCTGGAGGACCCATCTTCTTCTTCTCAGCCAGCTTTGT
>ML781854.1:721486-736982 GCA_009831015.1 Picea engelmannii | reverse complement strand
CTTACATGGTCATTTACAACATTCCTAAACACTAGCTACCTAGGAATGACTTCATTAGAACGCCTTTCACCACTTTGGAGGATTTATTGGGTGGGAGTGAAAAACTCAAGGGAGATTAACCCGACTGGTTAGGCCACATTAACATCCCGAGGATAAAAAACACTTAGCGAAAGGAACTCTCCTAATGAAGAAACCCTAAGGCAACTGACCTAACATGATCCATGTAGACCCATTACATTATAAACCTGCGCAGGGGTGCGATAATCCCGCTTACAAAACTGTGTGCTGGAGCAACCAATTGCCCTGTAGAA
The DNA here is from genome assembly GCA_009831015.1 of Picea engelmannii. Classification (NCBI taxonomy): domain Eukaryota; kingdom Viridiplantae; phylum Streptophyta; class Pinopsida; order Pinales; family Pinaceae; genus Picea; species Picea engelmannii. The sequence goes on along the minus strand of ML781854.1, from coordinate 736,671 downwards.
CCAACAAGTCTTCGACATGTTTGCATCTATTGATGCATATCTTCATGATACATGGAGTTGACCCCCTAGTTGAAGAGGCGGTCAACAGGGGGTAGACCCTAGTTTCTAGATAAGATTTAGAGTTTAAGTTCTAGGAGTTGATTTTAATTTGTTAAGGTTTGGGGGGAGTCTAACCTATGATGCAAAGGCAACAATGCAAGATGCAAGAGTTTCTATGTCAAGCAAGCCTTTCCCTAGGTCAACTAAAACTAGTGCCTAAGGTTGGGCAAGGGGTCAACTAATATGTAAGGGTGTTTAATTACAAATAAGATTACAAGATTATTAAGATACACTTATGCTACAACAAGGTTAGATACTTACAAATAAAGAATGCTAGATACACAATATTACAATATAACAAACTTAACATGTTTGCTTAAATGTGCAGGACGTTAGATACAATCAAGACGTGAGCACCATCAACACATTAAGCTTAATTATGCCCCAATAGCACTTACTCTATTGGACTGCTCCTCAATGGTAACATCAACACTCAAAAATCACAAGGACACTTAGAAGATTTGAAAGATTTAAACACAAGTGTTCCACAATAATTAAGGCACTTAGTCAATTAACCACAAAGCATTACTTGTAGATGAGATTGGAAGATTATACTTGCGAGTGTTTAACCTTAAGATATATCAATTTTAACCAAGATTGTTAATTGCTTAGTGAGTTAAGGGTTTTAAGATTTGAAAGATTTTAATTATCTTAACTAAGTGTTTGACCAAAAACCTCCTCCCCCAATTACCAAATGGATGTTGGATGCCCAAGAAGTTAGACAACGAGGCCTACCCTAGCTTCACAGGTCAACCCTAATGAACCGAGCACTCCCGGAAAGGACGCCACACGCCGTGAGAGTATTTTGATGTATTAGAGAGTATTTTAATGACTTTTAGTTGCCTTAAAAAGGTGATTTTATGTCAAAACCGAAAATTTATGCATCTTATAGAGATGTGTTGTTAACCATGAAAATGAAGCACATTAACACATGTAAAACATGTGAAGATAGAGCTGAAATAAATTTTTAATGCATCACCATTAGTTAAGCCACAACATGAAAAGCTTGTAAAGAATGCTAATGAACAAGGGCAAGAACAACTTGCCAAAGAAAAAGAGAGAAACTCAAACTTATTACCACTTATCTTATGATTGTTAAAGCATTAAGAGAGAATGTTAAGTGTGAAGAATAAAGCTCAAGATTTAGATGTGTGCCTACACTATCAACATATCCAACAATACATTAATTTAAGTGATGGCAAATGGCCTTAAGCATGAGATAGCTTGAAAGAGAAAACCACTTAGTGTACCATCAAAGTATTAAACCGTTTAGTGTTGGATTAGAGCATGTAAATGAAATAGATCTTGAGATAGCTTAAGACATGCGAAATAGATTAAGCAAGTGGATTATGCCCCAAGGGCTTAAGTTAAGGACTAATGTGTGAATGAGATCTAGATCCAGAATATTTTAACCATCAAAGCCTTTAAGAAATCAATAACACATTATTTATCCTAGCCTTACGATTTTGGGGGTGTCTCTCCCAAGGTGTAGGCAATTATTAAGATGAGAAAAGCTTAGAAAGAGAAATAGAAAAGCAAGACAAACCACTCAATGGCACAAGGTCGAGGCAAGCCTATCTTTATTGTGCCAAAGAGGTAGGAAAATAGAGCAAACAATAACAACTATCCATAAAATACTTGCTAAACCCCACGTCCTAGCTTAGGAAAACAACTTTGATATGAAAAACTTGAAACAAAATCTAACCCTAAGCTCACACGTGGGAGGTAGACCGTACCAATTCTCCTCCCAAGCTACGAGCCACTAAAAATGACTAAAAATGAGTAGATCTATGCACAAAGAGCTAGAAAAGAGAGAAGGAAGGTTGAGATTTGTTACCCACTTGAAGAGAAGGGTCTTGGAGTGTTGTGTGGATGATTTTGGGCAACATAATCCCCTCAACCTGATAAAAACCTGCAAAAACCAGCAAGCTATGCTTGCTGGAAAAGCTACACACAACAATATAGATGAAGAAAAATTTCTGTTTTTAAGGCAAAAAAATTTCACATAAACTTTTTATGAAAAAAAGTAGATTAAGATGGCCAATCTATGATGTTAAGCTAGCTGAAATATTATCTGAAATGAACAGTAAGAAAATAATGAGAAAAGAGGGAGAAAATAAAGAGTTTGAGTGAGATTTGAGGGAGGACTCTTTCTTGAGGCAATCCCAACAAAACCCTAGAAGCAAACCTGCAAAACTTCAACACATGTGATGCATACAAGTAGATAATATGGTTGAATATGCTAACAAAATGAAATACTTGCACCCTATTAACAAACCCACATATATAGATCAACAATAATACTCGTATAATCTACCCAAGTAAAATACTTTACCCAAGAATCTACTTTATGCAACTGAAGATGCCAAATTCACAATATTACGTCATATGTAAGCAAGAGACAAGAATACTCGTTGTTCTTCCAATATCCTCCAAAGTTTCTCTTTATTACTCAACAATAGATCTTGGAGAAATACTTGCTCCAAAACCCTCAAGAGCAAAATAATGGATGCAAGATGGAAAAGAAGAAGAGAGATGAGATATAAATCAAGTAGCATAACATTAGCTCAAGATATGGTATCAAATGAGTGAGGGAGGGGTTCTATTTATATTTGGTAAGGCAAAACTACTCCTCTTGGATGAGTTACAAGTGTCACACATCAAAGAAAAGTCACTTTTAGGGTTTTGGTAAGTTAGGGTTTTGGCATGGATGAATGAAGTGGACATGAGTTGGAGTGAGTTGGCAAGGTTTTGATAAGTGAAATGATGAGTTGTAGGGTCTAGGGAGGCACACCAAAGGATATAATAAGTCTCCCATTAATTTTTTATATTATTTTTTCATTTTTTGGAGATTTTCTAGAAGGGAGGCACACCACTCTAAGAAAAGTGACGTTTTTGCTTAATGGCTAGGTGAAGGGGTGATGTGAGGGTTGAAAAAGGTTAGGAAAGGTTAGGAAAAATATCTCACACTTTTCCATCATTACTTTACTCCATTTGCTCAAAATTACAAAAATGACATTTTTCCTATGTCATGATTTAACAATTAAAATTGTTGTTTTGACTGACTGAGACTCTTGGTGGACAAACACCTAGCAAAAGTTGTCCAATTGAGATGAAACTTGGTCCAAGGGTGTAGGGGGTCTCATTCCATTTATTTTGAGCACAAATACCCCTATCAAAAGCCCAAGGACCTAGTTTTTACAATATTTTCTCAAAATTAATTAATTAATTAAATAATTAAACTTCCAAACTTAGAAAAATTTAATTAAAAATTAATTAATTAAAAAAGACTTATTTAGACTGGATGGAATTACGCGAAATTTTCTAAGATGTCATACATTTTCATTTACATCATTCTTAAACAATAATTACTAGAGAATAATTCCATTAGAACGTCTTTCACCACTTTGGAGGAATTATTGCTGGTGGGAGGAAAAAACTTAAGGGAAATTAATAAGGCTGAAAAACCCAATTAATAACTTGAGGATAAAAAACCCTCGATGAAAGGAACTCTCCCAATGAAGAAATCCCAAGGTAACTGATCTAACTATGACCCATGCAGGCCTATTACATTATTAACCCACGCAGGGGTGCAGAAATTCCGTTTACAAAAAAGTGTGTTGGAGGCATAAATTGCCCAGTAGAAGCAAACTATCTTCGATATACTAGTATCTGATGATGCATCTCTTCATGACACATGGAGTTGATCCCCTAGTTGAATAGGCGGTCGACATCCGGCTCCACATGGGGACGTGTGTTTGATCTTCTCACATGGGACGAAGAGCATACAAGAATCCAACATCTACAAAAAGGTGCTCACCAATATCCAACATAAGCATACATATATAATGAAATAAATAAATGCTATATACAACATCTACATAATGAAATATCTAAAGTACAACATCTATAATTTTACAAAATGAAATTATGATACAAAAATAAATCTAAGTACATAATAACATAATGAATGAAATAATACAAAACTGAAATAAAGAGAAGGGTTAGAGATATGTTACAACCATCCATGCAATGGATGGAGTGAATCCACAAGTGTCTGAAACATCCTTGTCCATGATGACTCACAAAATAACCCTTCCCCAATTTTATCAACTTGGAATTTTTTGTGAGGAAGAACCAGCCAAGAGCCATGCTCCTTTCTCTATCCAACCAAACATTGGGATATGACAAGCCGTGTAATATTTTGATATTTTGTTGCTCATGACCGTCATGGTGGAAGGCCAACCAATACTCATAATGATATGACATTGATAAACTGAAGTCGCCTTCCTTTTCCTCATAATTCTGCATTAATTCATCTTTTGGTTGAGATGTTGAAAATGAACATGTCAAAGGAACCATTACACTGTTTTCCTCAAGGTCGTCAAGGTTCTCCTTCAAAGAGATTGGTTCCTCGGGAGGAGGGTGGGGACTTGAATTATCTAGATATTCAACAATTTCAAACTCAAAATCCTTAGTCTCCTCAAAATTAGCAACTAGCTCATCCACGGATTCATCCGGAATTTCCCTATGAACTTCCTCATATTTTTCATTGTCAAGCTTAAGTTCAAGGATGTCTGGATATTCAATATAAGTCTCTGTAAAGTTAGCTTCCATGATTTCCAATTTATCTTCCATGGCCATAAATGGTTCATTCATGGCCTCACAGTGTCTGGTATGGGCCAATTGTATGGCCTCAAGCTATTTAGTATGGGCATATTGCATGTTCTCACACTGTTTTGCATGGGCATACTGCATGTTCAGAATTTTTTCTTTAAACTCCTCAATGGGATTTGGTGGAGTATCAACCTCTATGTCTGAATTAGTTGTTTTAACAACTAGAAGATTCTTCCACTTCCATTTTTCCATAAAATTATCAACCAATTCAATGTAAATTTCATCCTGACAATCCCCAAATCTGTCCAAAAAGTCATGCAGAAAATCGCGTATGGTCTTGATCTCATTATCTTCATGAAGAAGAAATCAATCACAAGCACTTCCTTGACCCTCCAAAAGAGTCCAGGAAAACAATCTCATAAGAGCATCCTCATGGATAGGTGGATCATACCAATCATCAATAAATTTCCCAAAGGCTTTGACATGAGCACAAGCATCACCACCCTCATGAAATTCAAGCACATTGTCAACAACATCTTTAGGTATATCATTAGGATAACCAACTATTTATGAAAAATCAAAAGGCTTTTGGAGGTCGCTCATTGAAAAAGAAAAAATATGGGACCCAAAAGATTACTAAGGATCCGACAAAAAGGAAAACATGTTAATTTCATCCACACTTTTTCAAGTTCAAGGATGAAACCCAACAAGCCGTGAGTTCCTTCCTGAAGAATACTTTGTCAAATTATTTTGAAGTGGAGTCGCCGGATGACCAAGTTTATCAAACAAACAAGGGTATCAAACAAAGCAAAAACAAGAAGGAAAACAAAAGTTAAATTTATTAAGTTGGAACAAGAATTGGATATCAGTGAGTGCTTCTTCTCCAAGGCTTTCAAGCAACCCATAAGGATTGTTCCTTATAGTATACTTGACAGATTTTTTTCAATGGAGTCGCCACTTGGAAAGGAACCACACAAAGCTAACCAATGCAATCTCAAAGAATTTTAGAGACTAAAATTTTTATTATTTAGTTCTTAAAAAATTAAGTTAAGTCGTTTTGACCAAGGATAAATGACTTATCTCCGGAAACGGCGCCAAAGATGTTGTAGTCCTTATACACACTTGCAGATGTGAGCCAAGTCTTGCTCACTTAGTGTGTCACTGGAGGCACAATGTCTAGGTTCAAATCCCACGCTGTCACTTTGGCTTGAACCTCTTCCGTCTAGGCTTACTCCTAGGGAAGCCAAGGGGGGTAGATCCTAGTTTCTAGATAAGATTTAGAGTTTAAGTTTTAGGAGTTGATTTTAATTTGTTAAGGTTTGGGGAGATTCTAACCTATGATGCAAAGGCAACAATGCAAGATGCAAGAGTTTCTATGTCAAGCAAGCATTTCCCTAGGTCAACTAAGACTAGTGCCTAAGGTTGGGCAAGGGGTCAACTAATATGTAAGAGTGTTTAATTACAAATAAGATTACAAGATTATTAATATACACTTATGCTACAACAAGGTTAGATAATTACAAATAAAGAATGCTAGATACACAATATTACAATATAACAAGCTTACCACGTTTGCTTAAATGTGCAGGACGTTAGATACAATCAAGACGTGAGCACCATCAACACATTAAGCCTAAGCATGCCCCAATAGCATTTACTCTATTGGACTGCTCCTCAATGGCAACATCAACACTCAAAAATCACAAGGACACTTAGAAGATTTGAAAGCTTTAAACACAAGTGTTCCACAATAATTAAGGCACTTAGTTAATTAACCACAAAGCATTACTTGTAGATGAGATTGAAAGATTATACTTGCAAGTATTTAACCTTAAGATATATCAATTTTAACCAAGATTGTTAATTTCTTAGTGAGTTAAGGGTTTTAAGATTTGAAAGATTTTAATTACCCTAACTAAGTGTTTGACCAAAAACCTCTTCCCCCAATTACCAAATGGTTGTTGGATGTTCAAGAAGTTAGGCAACGAGGCCTACCCTAGCTTCACAGGTAAACCCTAATGAACCGAGTACTCCCGGAAAGGATGCTGTGCGTCGTGAGACCGTCCCCGGCCTAGCACCTTCTGTTGCCTTCCTCAATCCCCGTTTTAGATGGCGAAGATGGTGTTTTTTAGGTATCCTATTAAGTCTATTAAGTTTATATATCAATGGGTTAAGTATTTTGATGTATTAGAGAGTGTTTTAATGACTTTTAGTTGCCTTAAAAAGGTGATTTTATGTCAAAACCGAAACTTTATGCAGCTTATAGAGATGTGTTGTTAAGCATGAAAATGAAGCACATTAACACATGTAAAACATGTGAAGATAGAGCTGAAATAAAACTTTAATGCATCACCATTAGTTAAGCCACAACATGAAAAGCTTGTAAAGAATGTTAATGAAGAAGGGCAAGAACAACTTGCCAAAGAAAAAGAGAGAAACTCAAGCTTATTACCACTTATCTTATGATTGTTAAAGCATTAAGAGAGAATGCTAAGTGTGAAGAATAAAGTTCAAGATTTAGGTGTGTGCCTACACTATCAACATATCCAACAATACATTAATTTAAGTGATGGAAAATGGCCTTAAGTATGAGATAGCATGAAAGAGAAAACCACTTAGTGTACCATCAAAGCATTAAACCGTTTAGTGTTGGATTAGAGCATGTAAATGAAATAGATCTTGAGATAGCTTAAGACATGCAAAATAGATTAAGCAAGTGGATTATGCCCCAAGGGCTTAAGCTAAGGACTAATGTGTGAATGAGATCTAGATCCAGAATATTTTAACCATCAAAGCATTTAAGAAATCAATAACACATTATTTATCATAGCCTTATGATTTTGAGAATCTCTCCCAAGGTGTAGGGAATTATTAAGATGAGAAAATCTTGGAAAGAGAAATAGAAAAGCAAGACAAACCACTCAATGGTACAAGGTGGAGGCAAACCTACCTTTATTGTGCCAAAGAGGTGGGAAAAGAGAGAAAACAATAACAACTATCCACAAAATACTTGCTAAACCCCACGTCCTAGCTTAGGAAAACAACTTTGAGATGAAAAACTTGAAACAATATCTAACCCTAAGCTCACACGTGGGAGGTAGGCCATACCAATTCTTTTCCCAAGCTACGATCCACTAAAAATGACTAAAAATGACTAAAAATGAGTAGATCTATGCACAAAGAGCTAGAAAAGAGAGAAGGAAGGTTGAGATATGTTACCCACTTGAAGAAAAGGGTCTTGGAGTGTTGTGTGGCTGATTTTGGGCAACATAATCCCTTCAACCTGATAAGAATCTGCAAAATTCAACGAGCTATGCTTGCTGGAAAAGCTACACATAACAATATAGACGAAGAAAAATTTCTGTTTTTAAGGCAGAAAAGTTTCACATAATTTTTTTATGAAAAAAAGTAGATTAAGATGGCCAATCAATGATGTTAAGCTAGCTGAAATATTATGTGAAATGAAAAGCAAGAAAAGAATGAGAAAAGAGGGAGAAAAGAAGGAGTTTGAGTGAGCTTTGAGGGATGAATGTTTCTTGAGACAATCCAAACAAAACCCTAGAAGAAAACCTGCAAAACTTCAACACATGTGATGCATACAAGTAGATAATATGGCTGAATATGCTAACAAAATGAAATACTTGCACCCTATTAGCAAACCCACATATATAGATCAACACGAATACTTGTTGTATAATCTACCCAAGTAAAATATTTTACCCAAGAATCTAACTCTATGCAACCCAAGATGCCAATTCCACAATATTACCTCATATGTAAGCAAGAGACAAGAATACTTGTTGTTCTTCCAATATCCTCCAAAGTTTCTCTTTATTACTCAACAATAGATCTTGAAGAAATACTTACTCCAAAACCTTCAAGAGCAAAAGAATGGATGCAAGATGGAAAAAAAGGAGAGAGATGAGATAGAAATCAAGTAGCATAACAATAGCTCAAGATATGGTATCAAATGAGTGAGGGAGGGGTTCTGTTTATACTTGAGAAGGCAAAGCTACCCCTCTTGGATGAGTTACAAGTGTCACACATAAAATAAAAGTCACTTTTAGGGTTTTGGTAAGTTAGGGTTTTGACATGGATGGATGAAGTGGAAATGAGTTGGAGTGAGTTGACAAGGCTTTGATAAGTGAAATGATGAATTGTAGGGTCTAGGGAGGCACACCAAGGGATATAATAAGTCTCCCATTAATTTTTTTTATTATTTTTTCACTTTTTGAAGACTTTCTAGAAGGGAGGCACACCACTCTAGGAAAAGTGACGTTTTTGCTTAATGTCTAGGTGAGGGGGTGATGTGAGGGTTGGAAAAGGTTAGGAAAGGTTAGAAAAAATCTCTTTCACACTTTTCCATCATTACTTTACCCCATTTGCTCAAAATTACAAAAATGACATTTTTCCTATGTCATGATTTAGCAATTAAAATTGCTGTTTTAACTGACTGAGACTCCTAGTGGACAAACACCTAGCAAAATTTGTCCGACTGAGCTGAAATTTGGTCCAAGGGTGTAGGGGGTTTCATTCCATTTCTTTTGAGCACAAATACCCTTATAAAAAACCCAAGGACCTAGTTTTTACAATATTTGCTCAAAAATAATTAATTAATTAAATAATTAACTTCCAAACTTAGGGAAATTTAATTAATTAAAAAAAACTTATTTAGACTCGACGAAATTTCGTGAAACTTTCTAAGATGTCATACATTGTCATTTACATCATTCCTAAACAATAGTTACCAGAGGATAATCCCATTAGAACGTCTTTCACCACTTTGGAGGAATTATTGCTGGTGGGAGGGAAAAACTCAAGGGAAATTAATAAGGCTGAAAAGCCCAATTAATAACACGAGGATAAAAAACCCTCGATGAAAGGAACTATACTAATGAAGAAATCCCAAGGTAACTGACTTAACTATGACCCATGCAGACCTATTACATTATTAACCCACGCAAGGGTGCGGAAATTTCATTTACAAAAATATGTGCTGGAGGCATAAATTGCCCAGTAGAACCAAACTGTCTTTGACATTATAGCATCTGATGATGCATCTCTTGATGGCACATGGATTTGATCCCCTAGTTGAATAGGCGGTCAACACCCGGTAGCAAGATTTGGTACAATTCCTTTCCAACTCTAATCAGGTAAGTTTTTGGACTTTGATGATGTTTTGTTTGTTCCAGGTCTCAAGAAGAACTTGCTTTTAGTTTTAGTTATGGAGGATAAGGGCTATGAAACAGAGTTCAAGAACTAATAGGTACTCATCAAGCTAAAGGAATCTAGCCTAGAAGTAGCACAAGTAGGGGTTAGGGAAGGCAATCTTTATAGGTTGCATGGTGAACCTATTCAGGCCCTAGTACATATAAATGACAACTTGTGTGAGTTGTGGCACAAGAGGATGGGGAACTTGCATCATAATGCATTTCCTATATTATAGTTCAACATTGAGTTGCAGGGAGTATGCAAAGGGTGTGTTATCCCCGATTTCTAGGGATAACTAGGAGATCATGTCTTGAGGCCCATAGGTCCTAGACATGGAGTACCGAGAGTAGGATTGATCTGAGCATGGTCTTGGAGGGTCCATCATTTTGTTCTTTCATTAGACTCGTCTTGTCAATAGAAACAACATCCATCACCATCGGCTTGGTCCTGTATCGGAGAAGGCTCTTACTCCATGAGGTAATTGGTCCAGGTATCATGGTATGTGTCACTTTTGATCATTATAACCTTTGGATATATGCATCTTACTCCTTTTATCTCTGACAATTGCTTGGATATTACATTAACCCACTTGAACATGATTGGGGAGATTGACAGGGTGTCCTAGCAAGCTTGTACCCATGGGTTTTGGTTTTCCATCGGGGTGATTTTTGAAGAGCCATTGTCCGCTCCCATCATACTACCACTTTTTCATCTTATCTCTTGCTCATTTGTCCCATTCCCCTTGTCCGGGCATTGGATTGACCTGTTTGTATCTTGTGGGAAGAAGGGGCTAAAGGCCCAAAAGGTAAAAGCAGCTGGTAAAAGATAAAAGCCTAGAAATAAAACCCCGAGATGCCTTGCCCAGGGATCCCCGAGAAGGGAAATAAAAAGCCTCTCAGCAAGAAACAAGAGGAACCCGAAAAATAATAAACAAGACCTAGCCAAGAGGATAGGGGGTCTCATCATGAGCCAACCTATCATGGGTACCTAACAATATGACATTGCCATTATCTGGTTACCATGCCAGGGCAGTGACCTTTGGTTGCATGGCCAAGGGAAAGGGGGTCTCATCACGAGCCAACCTTCTCATCTCTGTGGAAGTACTTGTGGGTAACACTGTTAGCTCTTGTCACCATGCCAAGGCAGTGTCCTCCGGTTAGACCTTGAATAAAAAGAAAAAGAAGAAGAAAAGCAAATAAAGAAAGAATAAAGGCAAGAATGGGCTTGGAAAAATTGCATCCATGACGGGTACAACTCGCCTTCTACAAAGGCACCCACAGATAACATTATGCATCCCTATCTCTCACTCTACCCACTTGTCTGGACATCCCTTAGCCACATCACCTCGTTTACATGGTTTCGATGGAACCTTCCTGGGAACTTCCCGTCTCTTGTGGATACTAGCCCAATAGGATGTCTTGTCCTTTTCTTTGATCTTGTATTGTGGATTTTTGTAATGTCTTTGAGCTGTTGAACGATGTATCAGGGTTTTTATGCATATGTTTGATAAATATTAATGATGAAATGTGATCGACATTACTATGATCCCCGTGACTAATGAGGCCATGGAGGGCGTAGTTTTTGATGTGCAGTACCATGTCCGACGGATAGGTACCACTTGGACCGGTACGCATGGGGAGATGATTAGTTCGGACCTCCATGGAGCTGAAGAGCCCATCAAATGGTTGCTGAAACCTTATCAGAGGGGCAGAGACAGGACAGTGTTTGACCGAGGTTTTGCACCTGAGAAGAAGAGGACGTTTCACCAGAGGCACTTTGGCAGAGCCCGGCCTAGGGGGAATGACCCCTTTTTAGTGGAACGTTGGCCTTGGAAGGCTCAGAGCGTCCCCACCCTTGCCATGACGTCATCTAGCTTCATGGTCATTCTTGGAGGCAAACTGGGCAGTGGCACGTGTGGCATGTTGGAGAAGCCCCTGGGGGGCTAACGTTTTGCTCCTGGATGTCTCACCTGCCCTAAAAGGGGCTAGCGCCTCCCTTGAAGGGGATTTTACCTTTATTATAGCTCAGTTAGGGTTTTTGTTTGACAATTTAAAGTAAAAATAATATTCTGGTCTTGTTGGCCATTTTTATGACCTAAAATTTAATTAAGGTTATTGATACACTATATATTGAGGGTTTTTACTCTCATTTTGACAATAACACAACACTCACTCTCCTAGTGAGATCTGATTTTTGCGCCCTACTTGGGTATTTTTTCTCTTTAAGTGAGGCACACTTGTTGAAGGAGGGCATTTCATGGCATTTTTGACATTTCTCTTGAAGGAAGGTTTACAACTAGGGTTTGCAATGCTATTTCATGATGATATGTAAGTGTTTTTTCTGCAAAACTTCTTGATTGAATGGTTGTAGTCTTATATTCTTTCATTTATTATAAACTTTGCTGATTTTAAAACCCTAAGGGACAAACACACAAGTAGGTTGTTGTCTCATGTCTCCTAAAAGAGAAAATTTCAGCCATTGAAGAAGGAAGGAAGAGCCTAGTGATTGCTACACTCTTCTTGCTTCTTCCCCTTGTGCTAGCCATACCTTTAAAGGTCAATAAGGAGGAGACGTCCCAGGCCTAGGTTATCTACACCTAGGGCCGTCCTACTTCTAGGGTTTGGTGATAGGGCCGTGCTTTAGCAACACTCTCCCTCACCACACTCTCATGTCTTGATTTATCTTTTATGCTAGCCGTTTTGCCAAGTTAAACCTAAGAAAGGAGGAAAGAGCACGAGGCCTTGCTTTAGCAACACCGTAGTGAGTCTTTTTCCCATAGGGTTTTGTTTATGGGGCCCTGCCATAGAAGCACTTCAAAACCCTTCCCTCTAGTCCTTATCCTTTTTCCTTCAACCTTTGCGTCCTCCCTTAATTTGACTCCATTTACCCTTAGGCACTGATCTTAGGCCTCCAACGTTGAAGTGATAGTGGTCAAACAAACTTTCAAAACCTTTGCTAAATTGAAACCCTAACTAACTACTAACCCTAATAAGACTGACGTCATCCTTGGTTATTCCATCTTGACGCAGCAAGTTCTCTTTATAGGCAATTAGATGATGGTTTAAAGAATTTGTTGAATAAGGGATTGATTGGACACACTAATTGCTACATCATCTTGGTATTTATTGATGAATTGATATTATTTCATTGTTGTATTAATAAACATTGATCTCGTCAATATCTATTGCTTATATATTGATATCAGATAGTTATATGGAGTACTAACCCTTTGAATCATAGCTTGCATGTATTAGTCTGTTGTTGCTTTGTTCCAGGCAGGTGTTCTCATTTGGGCCTACACTTCATTATTGGCTGTTTAGCCGAACTATCTGCTCTTGGTGGTGACCTATGAAGAGTGAATTTCACTTTGACCTTTATACCTTAGCCTCTTCAAAACTCCAGGTTACCGGGGACGTCTCCCCTGGGCCTAACCTCCCTAAAGAGAAAGAACCTCCCTATCGTGGTGACATTGGGTGGGGTAGGTTCCTGTTACGCCAGTTTGGCCTCTATCTTCTAGCCTTTTGACCTAGCTACAAACTGTGCGATAACAGGGTGCACGCTTGGAAAGCATGCTAAGGTTGGTTCCATTCTCCGAGACCTCAATTGGTCCAATTCCATTGCATCTTCGCAATTTCTCTACTTTGAATTATAAATTTTCATTTTAATACAACCATGTACTATATGGCATAGATAACATTGAAAAGACTTTCGTTTACTATCATTCCTAGGAGCAAAGGAAATACTGACGATTTCCAAAGAAAATTTTCTTGAGGATGGGAACTCTGATGTTTTAGTCGATGGTTGTTAAGGAGTATTTGAAGTGGTCGGTCCCTTAATAGTTCACAATTGTGAATTTTGAAGTGAGTGAAAGTGACCTCTCAAATTGATCTTTGTGGGCAACCAATGATTCAAAGAAAAGGAAATTGAAACTATAATCATCAATTCCAATCACATTTAAACAACCAATGAATAGAGCAAGTTGTCTATGTTGTATTTACAAGATTGAGTTGTAGCTATCATGCCATGATCTAGTAATTAAAAAAAGTAACCAAAACATCCATAGCATAGAGTGCTTGAGCACACAATAAACCAATGAACCCAAACCATAGACACATGGAGTTTACCCTATAAACCCAACATTTAATGGGGATTTTATTAGGCTCAAGACATAATTATAGAAGGGTGAACTACACACATATTTTGTGTATTATTACTCATTGACAATACAAAATTGCAGATGACCATGGCTCAAAGACACCTTCAGTCATCGTGGATAGGCATCTTGACTCCATCATCCTTCGATCCAGTGTTACCAGAGCATGGGAGCGAAGCGGGAGCGAGAGCGTCGGAGTACATTTTTCAAAAAATGGTTAGGAGCGAAGCGTCTCCGGAGCGTTAATATATATATATATATATATATATATATATATATATATATATATATATATATATATATATATATATATATATATATATATATATATATATATATTTAAAAGAAAACATGTAGAATGCCAAACTAGATGCAAAATTTATGAAACATGTTTGTGATACTTCCAATATATGGAATGCCATCTAAATTCCATATTATCCATCATTCCATGAATCTTACGTAGTACATTAACGAATAATCATTCAAGCATCAACCATCTAGCTGCTAACAATTACACATACAAAGTAAGAAATTGAAATACATTTTACAAATACAAATACAAACCATATAGATTCTAGCAATTACAAACATACAATCTTTAGAACCATATAATAGGGAAGTACATCATTAACTTATGGAATGAAAAAGGTTATCCACCAATTGTCAACATGAGTCATGGCCAAATAGTTTTGTTTATAAAAATTGGCTATTTGCATAAGTACTACAATGATAATTAAACTGAAATCTAGTAAAATGAAAAATAATCTATTTCTCCTACTCTATCTCCTTCCACCACCACGATTCCCTCGTGGGGGTACGCGTGGTGGTAGTGAAGATGAAGCAACCAAATGTGAAGGTCCTTCTAATGCAGGTACTGGTGGAGTGCTAGTCAAGGGGGCCCGTCCATGGGACCTCGCACTGGGTGGTGGCATCTCATCACAATCATCCTCATCCAAAAGAGCATTCTCCAACTCCTCCAAAACCAATGCTCCATCCTCTAAATTGTCCTCCTCTGGATTGTAGTCCCACATCTTATTTGCTTTATCTATAGTTGGATCCTCGCAGTAATGGGTCAACAATCGCAAGTTGTAATGCACATAGACCA
>ML781854.1:674927-686198 GCA_009831015.1 Picea engelmannii | reverse complement strand
ACTTGGATCACTTCCAAGTGTCAAAACAAGAGCTAGAGAGCAAATCTCTAGAAGGGGGGCGCCCCACTTAGGGTTTTGGAGAGAGATTGGTGAGGTGGAGGGTTGGGATGAGTCTTGGGATGAGGTAACATCCTAGAAGGGGCACACTTGGCATAGGAGAGAGGCGCACTTGCCATATTTGGCAAGTGTGGTTAGGTTTTGGGTAGAGGGAGTGACTCTCTACCAAAGGGGGCGCAAATGAAGGAGGGGCGTGAGCTAGGGAGAGGTTTAGTTAGGTATAGAGTTAGGTTTTTTGCATGGCTAGGGTTTTGGTATGTCTAGGGGGGGCGCACCTCATGTTTGGGGGACCCACTCCAAGTTTCTAGGCAAGAAACAAGGAATTAGTTAGTTGGTGGGTCGTTTTTCCCCTTAGGGCAAGGTTTAGAAGGTTAAGGGAGTGAGTAAAGAGGTTGAATTAAGTTGGAAAAAGGTTGGGATGGGTTTGGGTAGGTTAGGAGGGTCTTAACTTGCCACTTTCCACCTTAACACTCACTCACTAACTCAAAATTACAATGATTTTTGACATTTGACTAATGTCACTTAGCAATTAAAATTGCTGTTTTGCCCTAGACTGACTCTAAGTGGACTAAGACATAGTAAACTTAGTCCGACTAAGCTGAAACTTGGTCTATGGGTGTAGGGGGTGCTGTGCCATTTCTTTTGAGCACAAATACCCCTATCAAAAGCCCTAAGATCCAGTTTTTACAATATAAGCTCAAAAATTAATTAATTAATTAAATTATTAAAAAATTAATTAATTAAAAAAAACCTATTTAGACTCGACGAAATTCCGCGAAACTTTCTACACTGTCTGGCATGGTCATTTACAACATTCCTAAACAAAGGTTACCAAAGAATGAGACCATTAGAGCGCATTTCCCCACTTTGGAGGAAATTATTGGATGTGAGGAGGGAAAAACTCAAGGGAAGTCGGCCAGGAGCTTGTCTGGTCGACAACCTGAGGATAAAAAACCCTTGGTGAAAGGAACTCCCCCAATGGAAACATCGAAGGTACCTGACCTAACTATGATCCATGCAGACTTATTACATTATTAACCCACGCAGGGGTGCAGAAATTTCGTTTACAAAAATTTGTGCTGGGGTATTAGATACCCAAGTAGAACCAAAACTGTCTTCATCAAATTTGCATCTGGAGATGCATCTTCATGGCACGTGAGTTGACCCCTAGCTGAATAGGCGGTCAACAGGACCAATTATATTGCTTCTATATGTGGATGACTTATTCTTGACAGATGAAGAAAATCTCATCATAGATTGTAAGAAGAAGCTTGTCGTTGAATTTGAGATGAAAGACCTAGGCCCGATGCATTATTTCTTAGGTCCTGAAGTATGGCAGGGCCCAAAAGATATTTTCCTTAATCAAGGAAAGTATGCTATGGAAATTATGAAGAGATTTGATATGATGGACTGTAGAGCCATGCCCACTCCTATGGAGACAAATATGAAGTTATTGGCTGATACTTCGTCAGAAATAGTTGATGTTACTCTATATAGATAAATGATTGGTTCGTTGATGTATTTGACGAGTACCAGACCAAATATATGCTTCGTTGTGAACACCTTGAGTCATTATCTGGTGGAGCCTAGACATGTTCACCTTGTAGCTACAAAGCATGTGATGAGATACATTAAGGGTACATTGGACTATGGCCTCTGTTATATTGGAGATTGTGACATCAAATTGTATGGTTATACTGATTCATATTGGGCTGGAAGTGCTTCAGATAGAAAAATCTCTTCAGGATGTTGTTTCATTTTGGGGCCAGTCATGACTTCGTGGCAAAGTAGGAAGCGATCCAGTATTTCTCTCAGTACGGCATAAGCAGAGTACATTGCAGCATGCTCCGCCAGTTGTGAAGCCATATGACTTCAGAAGATGTTGACAGGTCTATTTGACCTAGAGATGGATTCTACCGTGATCTTTGTGATAAACTAGAGTTGCATAAAGATGACAGAGAACCTAGTGTTCCACGATAAGACGAAGCACATTGAGATCCGGTACCACTACATTCGTGACTTGGTACAAAAGGGAGTTGTGAAGCTCCAATATGTTGGCACAGATGAGCAGGTTGTAGATGTGTCGACTAAGCTTCTGTCTCGTGTGAAGTTTGAGTACTTTCGAGACAAGCTTGGTGTAGTCCGAAAGGACTTCCCTCGAAAGGGGGAGTGATGCTGATGATACTATGGTATCCTAACCAACAACATGTAACTCAGTTAGGATTTTATATCTTAGGGGACTGATCATCCCTGGGCAGATCCTGAAGGTCGGTAAGGACGGTCTGTTAGATTACTTATGTATGTATATGCCAGTTGTGGTAGCTCAGTTAGGATTTTGTATCCTAGGGAATCTTATGATTACTAGGCAGATCTTGAAGGCACGGTAAGGACGGTCTATTAGAGTACCACATGGTAGCTTGTTCAGATTTTATATCCTAGGGAATCTTATGATTCCTGGGAAGATCTTGAAGGTCCGGTAAGGACGGTCTGTCAGAGTACCACAACTGTTGTTGTTGATGCACTTGCCTCATTTTGTTGCCACATATTGATGTTGATGTTCCAACTTCATGCTGTTGATGATGTTGTTGTTCCAGCTTCGTGCTGATGATGTTGATGCTCCAACTTCATGCTTTTGATGATGTTGTTTGTCCAACTTCATGCTGTTGATGATAATGATGTTACTCCAGCTTCGCGCTGCATATGATGATGATGTTCAGTTTCTACTGATGTTGATGATGAGAAAAACTTCCAATGACCTATAGATATGACCGAAAGTGTTCTCGATGCTGATGACAATGTCCCCTCCTCTTGATGATGTATTGAGTCCAGTCTCTTATTATTAATGTTGTTAGTAGAATACCCTTCTTGTTAAATGGGAGTGTTGAATTATTGTAACTTTGAAGAATATTCTACTTATATTTGAGTCATTATTGTATAGATCAAATCCCCTTTTGTGGATTGATCAAGTCGGGTCTTGTATAAGATCAAATCCCCTTTTGTGGATTGATCAAGTCGGGTATTGTATAAGATCAAATCCCCTTTTGTGGATTGGTCAACATGTATTTGTATGTTGGTATTTGTAAAGTCGGATCCTAGTAATTGTAAAGTGGTTTTAGCCACTTCTAGGAGAAGTCGAGTCCACCAAGTGAAGAGTCACAACCTTAGCGCCACCTCACAACTTGTATTTATATGTGAGGATGGTGTCTCATTTGAACACACTCAACACACTAGCTCTGCAGCTATGAAGAAGTGTGCAAGTTTTGGAGGAGTAGCTGTTGCAACCGGGGGTGACATCAATTGGGATCTTGGTCTATGTCTTGGTATTTCTTGGTTAAGTGGTGCACTACTCTTCCTATTGAAGGAGTAGAGGAGGATCTTCTATTCGGTCTTTTGTCTATCTATATCGAGGAAGTTTTTGCTGGGTTTTCTCCCCCATGAGGGTTTCCCAGGATGTAATGTCCCCATTTTGGGACATTATAAATTTACAAAGTGCTATGCCTACCAGAGTAGCTAGATAGGGGTGACAAAGAGTTTGGGAGATATCGAGGGGTTTTATTGGGCCTGACTTGCATCATTCATCATCAGGATCCATTCCACACAGCTTGGTTTTGGTTTCGTTGCATTCCGACGATTTCCATAATTTTGAGTTATTATGGATCATATCTTAATTAATTTCACTAAGAAGGTCATAATGGGCATATTACTTGGAGAAACCTCTTAGTGTGATAGCTCATCGGAATCGGGAAGAAGAGTACTACAGGATAAGATGATGAGAAGTGACTTTCAGTGGTCGAAGAAGCCATAAGGATGGATAAATCACTTTTTAGAGGTAAAATGATTAATTAATTAATTAATTAAGTGATTTAATCAAGGAATAATAAAATAAAGTAAAAGTCACTTGGAGGGAAAAGGTCAGCAACGAATTAGGGTTTCAACAGTGAATTAGGGTTTTGGAAATCTATAAGAGAAGAGTCAACGACCTAATTCATCATTATGCAGATTATGACTTGTCATTGAGGAGAGAGGCACATCTTAGGAGAGATAGTTGAGTGGATTCCAGGAGGAAGACACTAGTTGGTTGATTTCGGTGTTGAGAGACACACCCTAGTCACTGGGAAGATCATTTAGGTCTTCCATCATTCTTCAGCAGCAATTACATAGTGTTCAACAGCAAGGGCGCATTCATCCAGAGTAAGGGCGCAACTTCTGAGAGGGTTTTGGGTCGACTTACCCCATCCAGGGGGAATTCCGAGATTTCCCTTTGACCCATTTGAGAGGAGGGCAAGGCACATCTTTTTCCTGGTTCCTCATCAGATTCCAACAGAGGAATCAACTGGGACACATTTTCCAGACTTGGACGTGCGACACTTTTGGCAGACACATTTGGGGTTCCAGAGAGAGCATCAGACTAGATTTAGGGAAACCCTTCCGACCCATTTCCTAGTAGACCAAGTCAGTCATTTTGAGACATATCTTGTCCGATTCCGACAGTGGAATCACTAAGACACATTTTGCTAGAAGAAGAGGGGCGCATTCCCCCAGGGGTATCCATCCAGGGTCCAGACTCATCAGCAGACGGGTCGACAGATACCAGTACTGAGGACTAGAGCAGGGCGCATCATTTGGGATAGTTTCCAGGCCATTCCGAGAAGTATAGTTCCTAGGGCGAACTTTCCAGACTTCTAGTATTTACTGTCAGAGCTGCCATATTCCCAGCGCACCCATTGATTCTGCAACACTCACATATTTTGGGTATTATCTTTTAGTTGCTTATCTGTATTCCGGCTAAGATCCTTTTGTCATCTGATCTAGCCGAGTGTTGTTATTTTATTTAGCCGCATTCGGCCTATTGTAATATGTAGAGATATCATAATACAAACTTTGCAGTCCTTTGTTACATTTATTATTTGTATGATCATTTATATGCTGTAAACAATAGATCCTACATACACATTAACATCATTTCCTAGACTAGCCAAGTTAGGAACATTACAGTGTTATCAGAGCTGGTTTTTCTGCCTGCCTAAGAGGAAAATCAGATAAGGATGTAGATACATCATTACCAGCAAGTGGATTGACAGGAGCACAAATGGAGCCTACACCCATTAGATGCAGGGAGAATTGCTACAATTCCAAAGTACCTTGGAAGCCAAATCACAGATGTAGGGGTAAAGGGAAGGTGCACATTGTTGAGGTGCACTATGACAGCGAGGATGAGGAGATGCATGTGAATGAAACCATAGATGCCTATTTGGAGCAGTCCGACAAGGCTAGTGACTCTTGCGCATCTGAGGGACATTTGTATGGACAGGATGATAGTGCATATCCTTCATCTTCCCCATCAGGTAATGTTGAGGATTCAACACTTCAGCATAGTGGTGACACTTGTGAGGATTCATATGTGTTGGCACTTAGACATGATGAGATTAGGAGGTTGGATAACCTACTGGTGGGTGTAGACATGGCTTCCAGTAAGTCATGTATGGAGAATGATGAGCTTCCTATGATGAGTGAGCCACATTTTTCATATTCTCAGTCACATATGCTAACCATGACACATGAGGATATCAGTGGCATTCCTGATATAGTAGAGGAGCCTTGTGTGGGGATTGTACACAAGGAACATATGGATCTGCAAACCCAGGAGGAGAGGTATGGCTTGGAGATAGTTGACCTTACACATACCTATCAGTATGAGGAGAGTTAATCACCACTCTTGGAGATTCCATTGATGGACCAGGTATTGGAGACCGACAGCTTCCTGGGACACTTACTCCTAGGATCGATCTACAATGATGAGGATGCACTCCTTATTGGTCGAAATGACCATAGCACGTGTCTGGACACATCTGTATGGGATCCGGGTGCAGATGATATTAGTAGGGTGAGTGCACAAGAGGATACAACTGCCCATATTGGATATGGTGCAATTCAGATAGGGGTCGTAGTTGGTGATGGCGTTCAGTGGCATACAGGAGGACTTAGTAGTACAGGGGACAGTGGGCAGTTCAGTGCCTTATATTTTGAGGAGTGTGTTGTTGGGGATTCCATTGTTGACACTAGCAGTGAGAGGCATGAGGTAGCACCTCAACGGGATTGTGACTAGGAGTCACAACACTTGGCAGGACAATTGAGAGTCAATGAGGACATGATCATGGTAGCCACTAGATGCATTGATGATACACATGCATTGGTGGTAGGTTATTATTGGAGGGCCTCGATGGCACATGATAGTTTAGATGGGGGACTTGTCATTGATGACTTCCATACACTCAGGGAGAGAGTGATTGTGATAAGGGCCGACTACCAACAATTGTTGAGGGATAGGGATTACCTATTGGAGGTTGGAGAGATGTTTCACAGGGCACTGAGGGAGCAGGAGGTTGAGGTGGACTGACTCACTCATGAGTTAGTGAGCAAACAGAGATTCTCGGAAGGCACAGAGACAACCCTTCAAGAATCAGAGTCCAGATCAGAGGAGCTCCTTGATGAAATTAGACAGAGATCCACTACATCTATTTCAGCACAGAGTCAGATATATCCCTCAGCCACATTGCGAGAGGATGTTGGTGGTTTAGAAGTGGAGCACCGGTTGAGGGAGGAGCATGAGGAGTACCCAGGATCACTAATTAGTATGGAGAGATATGATCCAGAGATACATGAGGATGTCCATAGGTCACAGGGGCCACCCTTCTCGAGGGGTGTTGAGACAGTTGAGCACACACGTACACATTGGGATTCCAGAGCCAGGGGCAGTTATGAGGACACTTCCATTTGTGTTCCAGGATTGGTTGACCTTCATGTAGAGGATGACCCCGTAGTACACCCAGGATCCAGGATGTTGCAAGTGTATACAAGAATCACTTGAGTATGCAGGTGCACACAGTGATGAGTGGTAGTTCACAGAGACATACAGAGTTGTACAGTGGGATTTAGGGGGACGCATTGGATTGCAAGGAGGATATGTACTTAGTAGAGCATGGAGATTCCTCTCCCTTGCAATAGTATACAGATCTGGGAGATCACCTTCAACGTAGCAGTAGTTGCGTGAGTGATGATGGATGGAGAATGATTGACCTACAGTTGGTGGAAGTACCTACCGTTTTACTCGATGGTTGGTGTTTAGTGATGAGTACAGGTGATTATTTACCATGGGTGTCGATGAGCGAGTTGGTTGCAGATATTTATGATAGCCTTTCCTAATACTTTCATCATTGACAACAACACAGGAGGATCTAGACAGTGGTAGGGGACATGGAGAGTTGGTAGGCCGAGACCACTTAACAGAAGTGTCTTGATTGCATTCATTAGGATAGGGGTGGATCATCAGGGGTAGACAGTTGAGGCCATGGGTGTGATGGGGAGTATTCTAAGCCATGGGATAGAGGATATCTCAGAGGTTGCTACATATTTAGACTCTCATTGGGATAAAGGTGGAGTGCTTTCGACAGTTACCAGTAGGGAACACCAACAGTTAGTGGGAATTGGAAGTGATGAACTTTCAAAATTGACATGGGATCCGAGAGTCCATTTGGTCAATAGTTTGTTTCATCTTATGAGGATCCAGGAGTGGAGGGTCCAATATGGATACTTTGAGCAAACAATCATGATCATAGTAAAGAAGCATTGACATGATGGTCCCTGTCAGAGAATAGCATGGGACCTTGGGATTACAGGACCAGACATTTCATTGACTGATGGAGAAGAGTAGACGTTTGCAGGGGGGAGTCACTCTGATTTTCCATTGAGTTTCAGTATTGGGGAGAGCACGTCACTGACTGGTGATTCGTTGAGGTCTTGTAGTACCTCACTATGGCAACAACATGTTCAGTCGGTGGGGGTTGTGTTGAGTTTGGTACAGTTTGGTAGGATAGACCGATTTCGGGTTGAGGCCATGTGTTATTTGCAGGAGACTCATGGTGTTGATATGTTACAGAACTATACTCCACAGGTCATTGTAGTTGACATTATGATATGGGATCCAGGGATTGGAGTGCTTGGTAGTTCAACGTTTGATGGAGTTGAGTTTCGAGTAGAGTGGTTACTCAGGGAGTTGACTGAGATTCCTCGACCATTGATCAGTCTACTCATTAGGAGCACATGGGTGTCATGCGTGGTGAGCACTTGGAGATGCCACATGTTGAGGGGAGTCTACCTTGCATCACACAGGTGGATATGGGACCCCGGTATCATATGTAGTTGGATTCAGTTATTGCTTGAGAACAAGCAATATTCCGGTAGGGAGGACTGTAATGTCCCCATTTTGGGACATTATAACTTTACAGAGTGCTATGCCTATCAGAGTTGCCAAATAGGGGTTGTTATCACATAGTTTGTAGGGAAGGTTTAAGTAGCTTGGAGTCAAGGCTCAAACTGGCGTAACATGAACTTCCCCACCCACTGTCACCTCGATGGGGAGCTCTTTCTATTTAGGGTGGCTAATCCCAAGGGAGACGTCCCTAGTAATCTGGGGTTCTGAAGGAAAAGGATCAAGGGTTAAGGCTTCAAAGGTTAAGGTAAGCTTTCCCTCCACAGATTACTGCCAAAATGATAGTCAAGGAGAAGATATTTCACTGAATGGCACCTGTTTGCGAGACAAGGGAAATAAAACTAAAAGAGTGTGTTGCAGTGGTTAGTACTTCACAATATCAATGACTATATTTTATACATATGATCATTAATGAAAGTAATTATTGACGAAGTCAATGATTGCAATAAAAGCTTTATGTTTTATGTCACTTCTTCAATAAATACACAAGAGATATTGGCATTCAATGTGTAAAATCAAATCTTTGTACTATCACAATGCAATCAATATCATAAATCAGCTCACATAAATATTGTTGCTGCGTCACTATTGCAGAATTAGGGTGACATCAACCCTAGTATTAGGTCAAAATTGAAGACAATGAGAAGAACGTTTTGTCAAACAAGCTTATGAATATAATCAACAACTCAAGGTCTATCAAATAGATGACAAATGTCAAAATGTTTTAAGGCCAAACAAGGTTGCTAACAGGTACGATGTCACCTATATTGTTGTTGTTTTAGGGTTAGGATTAGCTAGTCAAAGAGGTGGACGTTTTGACAAATCAACCAATGAAAATGCTCAAGACCTCTATGGCTATCAAGAGATGAGTCAGCCACAAATTTTAGTCCAAACACAAGTTTAAAATAGGCAAGACGTCATCATCAACTAGGGTTAGTCTAGACGCTAGGGTTAGTTAGGGTTTTAAATAAAGAGGGTTTGAAAGAGTTGTTTTAGCACAAAAGGCTCAACGTTTTACTCTTAGACTAGTGCCTTGGGTAAATGGAGTCAAATGGAGAGAAACTAATGGCTTGGAGAGACTTATACTTAAGGACAAGAAGGTTAGGTTTAATGGTGCTGCAATGGCAGGGCCACCAAATCAAAACCCTAAGGGGAGGAGGCTCATTCCGGTGTAGCTAAAGCTAGGCCTCATGCTCCTCCCTCCTTCCTTAAGACTCTTTGGCAAAACGGATAGCTATAAAACATATATCTATGGCTGAAAAGTGTTGCTTGGGGACAAGGCTTTTCAAACCCTAGAAGCCAAACCCTAGGTGTAAAACAAATTAGGCCTAGGACGTCTTCTCTCTTCAATCTATGCTTCAAACTAACTCAGAAAAAAGAATGGCTAGTGTAGCTATGGCTAGGCTAAACCTTCTTTAATCAATGGCTAAACAAGCTATTATCATGGGGACATGAAGCCACGACCTACTTGTGTGTTGGCTCCCTAGGGTTTTAGTGATTAAGCAAATAATAACAATGTAACTATAAAAGTAAGCAATTCTCCCTACAACCATTCAATAAAGAAGTTTTGCATGAAAAATTTACTTACAAATCAATGAAGAGCATAATCAAACCCTAGTTGTAACACCTTCCAATGATAACAAGCACCATGCACATGCCAAAGATAATCATCCAAGTGTAGCGCCTCAACTCCAAAAGACAAGAATAACCAAGACAAGAGCTAAAAGCAAGTCTCTCACAAGAGAGCAAGTTGTGTTATATCCAAATGAGGGTAAAACGTCCTCAATTTATATCATCTCTATGACCTTTAATTAACAAACAGGTCATTAAAAACAACCGACAAGGCTGACTTTACAATATTTCATTATTTGTCACTTAAAATGCTAAAAATGTCAAAATAGAGCTAAAATGGGAGATGTCGAGCCCCTCCGGGGGAGACGTTGGCCCTTTTTGGGCATGATCAACATCCAAGAGGCAAGACGTTGGCCCCTCTGGGCCTCCTGCAAGCTGCCACACATGCCACAAGGTCCAAACACGCTGC
Organism: Picea engelmannii; assembly: GCA_009831015.1. NCBI lineage: Eukaryota > Viridiplantae > Streptophyta > Pinopsida > Pinales > Pinaceae > Picea > Picea engelmannii. Next base: position 675,831 of record ML781854.1, on the reverse strand, counting down.
CACATCCTCCAGGAAACGTCCAGTCTGCCCTGATGGCGTCCTGCCCATCAAAGCCATCATACCACCTGCAGGGGCTGATCCCCCATAGGTCAATCTCTGCCAAAGCGTCCTGATGAGGGCATCCTTCTTCTTCTTCATGCAAGGTCTCGTCACAACTCTGTCCTGCCTTTGCCATCCCAACAACCATCTGATGGGCTCTTTAGCCCCATGGAGGTCCGAGCTAATCATCTCCCCATGTGCACCGATCCTCTGGTACTTGTCCGCCGGGCATGGTCCTGCACATTAAAGACTACGCCCTCCATGTGCTCATCATTCCTAGACATCATAGCAATGTAAATCATATCTCATCATTAAAGTTATCAAACATATGCATGAAATCCCTAACACATCATCTAAGAGCTCAAAGACATTACACAGATCTACTATACAAAGCCAAGGAAACCAACAAGACAACCTATTGGGCTAATACCCACAGGAGATGGAAAGTTTCCTCAAAGGATCATTCAAGCCATGTGTAATGAGATGATATGGTTTTAGGGATGTCCAGTCATAGTAAGACCAAGGGCTGGTATTGTCTGTGGGTGCCTTTGTAGGAGGCGAGCTGTACCCGTCATGGATGCATTTTTCCCAAGCCCTTTTATTGCCTTATCTTTCTTTTATTTCTTTTTACTACAAGGTTTGACGAAGAGGACACTGCCTTGGCTTGGTGGCCAGAGCTGACAGTGTTACCCACTAGTATCTTCACAGAAATGAGAAGGCTAGCTCGTGATGAGACCCCCTTTCCTTTGGCCATGCAACCAAAGGTCACTACCCTGGTTTGGTGACCAGATAGTGGCAATGTCATACTGCTAAATACCTATGAAAATAATGGGCCGGCTCGTGATGAGACCTCCCATCCTCTTGG
>ML781854.1:644359-655195 GCA_009831015.1 Picea engelmannii | reverse complement strand
TATCTTGTAAATTTGTGTATCTTGTATCTATTTGATGTATATTGGTAACTTGTAAACTTGGTAACACTTAATCATTCTTTTGTATAGTTATAATCTTGGTTTGGGGTAGTTTAGTTGATTTACTTGTAATACTTCTTGTAATTAAACCACCCCAAAACATAGTTGACCCCATAGCCCAACGTTAGGCACTAGTCCTTAGTTGACTTAGGGAAAGGGTTGACTCTCATTTAGATTTAGAATTGCACTTGCATTGCTGCTTGTCATCCTGGGCTAGTTTTCCCCCTTAGCCTCTAATCAATTAAAACTCACTCCTAGAATACTTAACTCTAAAATTAACTTAGTAACTAGGGACTACCCCCCTTGGCTTCCCTAGGAGTAAGCCTAGAAGGAAGAAGTTCCAGTCAAGGTGACAGTGTGGGCTGGAACTTAGACATTGTGTCTCCGAGGGCACACTAAGTGAGCAGGACTTAGCTCACGTTTGCAAGTGTGCATTAGGACGGCAACACATCTCGTTTGCTTTCTTTGTACAATCTTGAATTTCCTCTTGGATTTGCTTGTTGAAGTCTCTCAAATCTTCTACTGTCTCCCTCTTCAAGGCTTTTCCCATGGCATCTACTTCAAGGTCTCTGATGAACTTGTTCTGATACTGTATGTTCCGTAGATGGTAGGCCTAGGGCTTGTCCATATTGTTATCCCCTAGCCTAGGGATAACTAAGGAGATCGTGTCTCGAGGCCCACATGTTCCAGACATGGAGTGCCGAGAGCCGGATGACGTAAGCATAGCCTCGGAGGGCCCCTCTTTTCTTCAAGTACAGTCCACATATCACCAACAACAACTTCCATCACACTAGCCTGGTCCTGAAGTGACAGTGGGTCTTACTCCATGAGGTAATGAGTTCGAGTATCATGGTATGTATCACTCTGATTTTTGAAGCACTTGAACATGTTTTTTCGAGGTAGCACTTGAACATGTTGTATTGAATCCTTCTTCATTTCATGACGTTTGCTTGGAAATTATGCTCTTTGCCTTGTTTAAACCTGGGAGGGTGACACGATGCCCTAGTAAGTTGATTTCCCTTTAGGATGGGTTGCTACTGGATGGGTCTTTGAAGAGTCATTGTTCGTTCCCTCCATGCTTACCACTTTCCATCTCTCCATCTTTTGGGCATTGGGATTGGCTACACTAGGAAGGGTTGTACCTTCCCTCGTGGGAAGAAGGGGCTAAAGGTTCGGAGGGTAAAAGTAGTTGGAAAGAGTTAAAAGCCAATTTTGAAACCTTCGAGATGCTTTGCCCAGGGATCCTCGAGAAAGTAGTGAAAAACTTCTCAATAAGAAAAGAGGACACACAAGATAACATGAACACTCAAGGTATTAGTTGATGGATAGGAGGTCTCATCACAAGCTGACCTATTATGACCATGTACATGTAGCGGTATGACATTACCACCTATTTGGTCACCAAGCCAGGGTGATGGATCTTGGTTGCGTAGCCAAGAGAAAGGGGGTCTCATCATGAGCCAACCTTCTCATTTCCGTGAAATGATTTGTGGATGACACTATCACCTCTGGTCACCAAGCCAGGATAGTGGCCCTCAACTATTCTCTTGTAGAGCAAGAACAAAGATCAAAAGAAAGAAAAGTTAATATTAAATGGCAATGAATGGGATAGGAAACAATTGCAGCCATGACAAGGTGCAACTCGCCCTCCACAAAGGCACCCACATGTAAAACTCTACATTTCCCTGTTATCACATGCACCCCATGCCCAAATATTTACCCCATGCCACCTCATACACTTGCATGACTTGGACCAGAATCCACCTGGGAAAAACCCCAGACTTAAGGGGGATTATCCCAATAGGACACCTTGAGACCCTCTCCAAACCTAAACCTGTCAAATTGCATAACGTCTTTGAGCATTTGTTTGGGGTTAAGGGGGGTTTGATGCACATGTTCGAGTGATTTAATTATTGGATGTGATTCACATGCTATGATCCTTGTGACTTATGGACCCCCAGAGGGCGTACTTGTTGTCTTTGGAGGACCTTGCCCAGTGAATAGGTACATGGAGAGATGATTAGCTCAGACTTTCATGAGGGCTCAAAACCCTTTGATGGATGCTAAGATCCTAGCTAGGGGGAAGGACAGAGATGGAGGGTTTCTGCCAAGAAGAAGAAGGATGATTGCCTTTGGAGGCACTTTGGTGGACCTAGACCTAGGGGATTGTGCCCTTCCCCCCTAAACATTGGCCTTTGGAGGCCTTGGACGTCATCTACTGGCTAGGGTTGTCACCTTGGGGGCAGTCCTAAGGTTATTGGTACGTGTGGGAAAGGATTTTGGCCTTTGGAGGCCCAACGTTTAACTTCATGTGCCCAACATTTCATCATGGAGACCCAACGTCACCCTCGAAGGGCATGACATCACTCTTAATAAGGTCTTTAGATGCAAATTAATTTTATTTTGTCTAGAATTTAATTTTTGTAAGAAACTGGCTAGGTCAGCTTGGTTTTTGACCTAAAACTTAATTAAGGTCGAGTTTTTGTATAAATAAACAAAAAGTGACATTCATTTTCATCACAACTCACCTCTCACAAGAGGGAGGTCTGAAATTTTTGCCCTCTTGGGTAATTGGACCGAAATTGGTGCTATTTTTGGAGTTCATGATCTCTTGTACTAATGCACTAGGCTTGGAGGAACATGCTTTGGATGTCATTTGGATATTTTATGGTGGTAAAGTGCTAAACTAGGGTTTACTCTTGATTATTCTTGGTGAAAGTAAGTAATTTCTGCAACTTCTTTTATGTGTTGAATGATTGTGGTTATTTTACTTGTTTCATATTAAAGATCATGAAATTGCTTGTTGTAAACTCTAGGAAAGGAACCTAAGGTACTTCTTCCTTTCTTTAGCTCATCCTACTCTCTATTTTGGTCAAGGATATCTCTTCTAAATTAGGCTCCTAGAGCCCCAAAGTGCTAGCACTTTAGGAGCCCTACTTTAGAGGTTTGTTGCAATAATACATTCCAATAGTCTAAGAAAAGGGAAATCCGCTACAGCCTAGAAGATCCTACTCTCTAGCTGGATTTACCCTCGAGGCCTTCGAACCTTGAAGACTTAAGGTGCAATTCTTCAAGGTTTCACCTTTTTATTCTTTAGAAAAATATAATTATTAGATTCTCCAAGTTGATTTGCTGCTGTAATTGACTCCATAAGCCCAAGAAAGGCACTGATTTCTATTCTTGTGTGAATGAATGTGATCAAAACAACTCTCAAACACTTTTCTTTCAAGCTTTACTAACCACCACTAACCCTAACCTTGTCTAGAACTACTAACTGCTGATTTGCTGCTGTTACAATCATTATTACAGCCATATTTTTGCAGCCTATCTAACCCCATCAACTAATCAAACCAACGCAGAAAATTGTACAAGGAAAAATACAACCAAATCAGAATTAAATGTGCATTCAAGTTCCTTTTAGAGTACTTTTCTGAAGGTTTTATTACTGCTAATTTGCTGCTGTTATAGTCACTTTTGACAGCATATTAAACTCATTCGCTGATTGATAAACCACCCAGAATTTGTAGTAGGCAAACCACAATCAATAAATGTTAAAAGTGTTCACTAAATTGCCTTAGCAAGGTACCTTTCTGAAGTTGTTTACTGCTGTCATAACTGTTAACTCGTCGCTGTTACAAGTACTTTGACACCCTTTTAAAGTCATTACTTGGCTTGTATCAATCTAGAAATTATAAGTGGCAAAAGTATTATCATTGCAAAGTCTTTATATCTCATTACATTGTCCTTATAAGTTGCAATTTCTGGATATATTACTGCTGCTACACATCTATCTTTTATGCATAAACTTGTTTGGTAGCAGACTTTTATATTGAAGTCGCTGATTGAAAGCATTGATATCATTGGTTATTCTTAACATTTGCTGTTTTATTTTGGTAAAGGGAAGGTATCATTCAGATTAACTTCCCTTGACCTTTTAAACTTAACCAAGTGACTTCTTTCCTTTGAGTGACCTAGAGAGAGGGGTTGGTTTTTACCTTGTCTTATTTCCCTTCATCAACCAACTAGGTCCTGGGACGTCTCCCTTGGAGTGAGTCGTTTCTCCTCCTAAAAAGAAAGAGGTAGCCTGTTGGGGTGACAGCGTCAGGGCTACCTCCATGTTACACCAATCTAGGCCTACTTTTCTTTAGGCGTTGGGCAAGTACAGATTATGCAATAACACATATTTTCCACATGGATCTCTGCGGAAATATAATTTATTGTCTTTGCAATTCCAAATTTGATTATCTTCTGTGGATCTACGATTGAGTTCACTATTCACCCTGCAGTCTTTTGTTCTATTGTGCTTACACAACACTTCAATTTGGTTAACACATCAGCGCTGTATTAACACCTATCCAGTCAACAACCACTATAGCATGCACTTGCATAGAGGTTCATGTCTACTAGAGTTTGAATTCATCATAAATGCTAGTATAACTGTCATTATTGGACCATTTAGCAAGATATATTACCATCTTCCATTCGATGCGAGATTTAATATCACAGATCACATAGATATGTAGATCGACTGTGGTTCTCAACTACAAATAAGAAGCAATAGGTTAATTGTTTGCGTAACAATAAGAGGGTTCATTCGCTCATGGCTCATCAAGACTTTATTCCTTAAAGATTACACAACACACGCCATTATCCGAGACCCTGATTGGTCTCATTCCATTGCGTCTTTGTAATTTATCTACTTTCAATTAAAAATTTTGATTTTAATACAACCATGCACTATATGGTGCAGGTAACATTGAAAAGACTTCCGTTTATTGTCACTCCCAGGAGCAAAAGAAATACTTACAATTTCCAAAGCAAATATGCTTAAGGATGGGAACTTCGATACTGCAGTCGATGGTTGTTAAGGAGTGTTTCATGTGGCTACTCCCTTAATAGTTCACAGTTGTGAATTCTGAAGTGACTGAAAGTGAGCTCTTAATTTGATCTATGTGGGCGGCCAATGATTCAAAGCAAAGGAAATTGGCACTATAATCATAAATTCCAATCAACACTGAAACAACCAACGAATAGAGCAAGGTGTCTACACTGTATTTACAAGACTGAGATTGACTAAGATTGTTGTAGCTATCATGCAGTGATCCAGTAATTAAAAAACATAGTCGAAACATCCACTAGCATAGAGTGCTCAAGCACACAATAAACTAATGAACCCACACCATAGACACATGGAGTTTACCCTGGAAACCCAACATTTACCAACATTTAATGGGGATTTTATTAACTTCAAGAGATAATTACAAAGGGGTGAGCTATACACAAATTTTGTGAATTGTTACCCACTGACAATACAAAATTGTAGATGGCCATGGCTTAGAGACACCTTCGCTCATCGTGGACAAGATCCTTGGCTCCTTCGTCCTTCGATCTTTAAGCAAGTTGTACTCTTCAAGCTATCATCTTTACTCTTCAAGATTCCCAAGTTCTCTTTGCATCTCCCCTGTTGATCCTTCTTCACTACATCGTTCATTTTTAATGGGATGCTTTTGGAAGGCCAACCATCACAATGGTTCGTTTCCACTTTCAACTTTGCCCAAAAAAACCAAAGTAAAATAAAACAATGACATGCTTATTACAAAATTTACAATAGGTGAAACAGCCAAGTGCTTATTACAATGTTTGGTGAGGATCTAATTCAGATCAAGATAAAAGCTTGTTGTTGTTGGTAGGATACCCTAATTTCGCTCGATTGAAGGTTTTTGAATGGTAAGAAATCGGTTTTTCCTCTTGTATGAGCATTTCCCTATAGCATAATCAAAGGCATTAGCCTTGATTTCAAAAGGCTTCTATCAATATGGAAGTCCTAACACAACTGTTATACAAATATTCTTCTTCAATATGTTGAAAGCTTTCTCTTGTTCCTTCATCAAAAGAAGCTTACTTTCTCCTCTTGTTAGGGAATGTAAAGGTGCCGTGATATCCAAGAAACATGGAATACACTTTTGCAAGTACTAACAAGCACTGATGAAACTTCTTACTTCTATGAGATTTATGGGCTTGGATCATGTCTAAAAGGTTTGTACTTTGGCTGGGTCGATTCTTAGTCGATCCCCACCAATCATGAATCCTAGATAAACAAGTCCATGTTTGGCAAAATCACACCACTTCATATTCAACTGCAACTTCTTCTTGAGAGTTTCCAACACTTGCTTCAAATGTTTTAAGTGCTACTCCCAAGTTTTACTGTAGACTAGTATATCATATGGAAGTCCTAACACAACTGTTATACAAATATTCTTCTTCAAAATGTTGAAAGCTTTCTCTTGTTCCTTCATCAAAATAAGCTTACTTTCTCCTCTTGTTAGGAAATGTAAAGGTGTCGTGATATCCAAGAAACATGGAATACACTTTTGCAAGTACTAACAAGCACCGATGAAACTTCTTACTTCTATGAGATTTATGGGCTTGGATCATGTCTAAAAGGTTTGTACTTTGGCTGGGTCGATTCTTAGTCGATCCCCACCAATCATGAATCCTGGATAAACAAGTCCCTGTTCGGAAAAAGCACACCACCTCATATTCAACTGCAACTTCTTCTTGAGAGTTTCCAACACTTGCTTCAAATGTTTTAAGTGCTACTCCCAAGTTTTACTGTAGACTAGTATATCATCCATGTGTACAACTATGAAAGAGTCAATGAAGGGTCTAAGAATTTCTTTCATTCACCTCATAAAACGTGGCTAATGTGTTAGTAAGCTCAAGTAGCATTAACAACCATTCAGATAACTATGTTTGTTTTTAAAAGCAGTCTTCCAATTATCTTCCTCTGTAATCCTCACCCGATGGTATATGAACATAGGGTCTAGCTCGAAAAAATACTTTGATCCTTGCAATTGGTCTAGCATGTCATCAATCCTTGGCAATGGATATTAGTTCTTGATAGTGATCTCGTTGAGTGCTTTGAAATCAACACACATATGCTACTCCCATATTTCTTTGGAACCAACATAATTTGAGATCCACAACGAGACACACTAGGCTGGATAGCCCCTTGATCCAAAAATTCCGATATTGCCTCTTTATCTCATCACTTTCCATAAGAGAAGTTTGTTTAGACCAATATTTGACAATGGTGACTTTGGTAGTAGTTGAATCTCATGTTCAATTGGCCTTGTAGGTGGAAACCCCTTCAATGTTGTAAAAATGACCTCATACTTGCATGAAGGTTGACTCAAGTGTTTCTTTTAATTGATTGTGATATTGACTCTTATTGTTTGCCTCTGTAGCTAAGTTGAAGGAAACACCCCCCAAACCAAATATCAGTACCCGAAACCCGTCGAAATGATGAAACAGGTACAAAACGACTGGGAAACACCGTCAACCATACTGTACGACGTTTCCCTATTTGAAAACACCGTATGGTACGACCAATGGCGTTTCCCAGCCGTTTCAATGCAGAAGGTAGTTGTTTTTGCAGGGTTTTCTTGTTGTGCAGGCTCGTCCAAGGAACCAAGAGGTTCGTGTGTCCCTTAGGTTGAAAAAAATCCCCTCATTAACCACTAATAAAGATTTTAAATGTGCTCACCATTTCACCGACCCTAGTAATTAATGGTAATATTAAATTCTTAATTAATGTCACTTTTACTTGAATTTTTAACATTTCCATTAATTGTTTTAGGATGCTTGAGAGTGGTTCAAACCTCACTGGACTTCATATGGACAAAGTAGAATTTTAGGTTCCATTCAAAATTCACTAGACTTAACAGTTTTTAGGATTTCAGGATTGGCAGGATTACGACGTTTTCACTAGATTCTATCATGTATGAGGGTATGAAACTGGAATTTAATCAAGAGCACCAAGCCCTCTATGTACCTCAATGTGCACCGGTTAACATTTTTTGGGTTGAATGGTTCAGTTTTGAAAACACCGATCTCTACAATACAAGGATGTACAAGCATCATACTAGGGTTTATCCAACCCCCATGATGAAACTCCTTCGAGGAATGATTCTCCTAGGGTTTAATGCCTCTCCTTTAGGATGGTGCACTCTCTAACAAGATGTTACTCCAATTATCCTATTCCATGGTTGTATCCAAGCGTCCTCCTACAAGGAATTACTCCTCTAACTCTGTGCCACATGTCGTTTCATGTTAATATATACATGGTTTTCCTTCTAAAATAGCATTTATGTGTATCATTCCCTTTTTCTTGCAAGATAATGTGTTATTTAATACACACACACACACACACACACACACACACACACACACACACACGACGTTTCCATTTTTGAAGGGTCGCGTTTCTTGACGTCCCCGTTTCATAAACTTCCAGACGTTTCACCATTTCATGCAACTTAGCTATGTAGTGATATCATCCATGGGTATTACAATCAACATTGCATATTTCTTACTGCTATTAGTCAACCTATTACTCTAATTAGTAGAAATTAAGGATATTGTCTTATTATCCTTGTAGCTATTTATAAGGTAGCATTGCCCTTCTTTTATAAACCTCCATTTGTTGTCCCTTTTTAGGCAAATAACACCTCTATCCCATAGATGAACACTACCAATGAAAACTTTCCATATGTCTAATGGCACAATATCACACTTCAAGTCATCCACAAATTGATTTGAAATGTAACATTTGAACTTACATTGGTGAGTAGCTTGTAACTCCACATCTTTCTTTAACCATCTTAAGGATAAGGTTTAAGATGCGTATTCGTCTTTAGTCCAAATTGTTTAACCAACATTTTGGAAATTAAGTTCCTAAGATGACCATAAGCAAAGATAGGTTTTACCTCTGTCCTCTTGATTTGCATCTTCACATGAATTTTTTTTCCCTCACAATGTCGTAAGGACCTTTACTCAGTTGGCTCAACAACATAATTTTTTTTTTCTTTAAATTGGGCTCTCTTCTTAGGAATCTCACCCTTTTTGATGTTGACAATGTTCCATTGAGACATCAACAAAAATTTGACATCAACATCTGATGCTCCTATCTATTTACCTTCAAATTATCGAACTTTCAATAATTTCTTTCTAGTGCAACTCCTAGTAATAATCTCAAGATGTAATTCCCAACAATTTTTATTTTCGTGACCATCCTTCTTATAATGTAAACAATGCAAGTTCTTCTTTGTGGCATTGGAAAATTTCTTATTTCCCTTCTACTTTCTGTTTTCCTCCCGAGTCTTTCTCCCCCTTTCTCTAGAAGAGTTGGGTCCATTAGTCGGTTTTGTCCCATGTTTACCTTCAATATACATGGCCTTCTTACATGCCTCATCAAGGGTCTTGACCTCAAAGAGAATCACCTTCTTTTTGATGTAGCTGAACAACCTGCTATTGTACTTTGTCATCAATTTCCTATTAGATTGGTCATTGCCTAGTCATATGCACTTCCTTTTCAACTTAGCTAGATATTCTTGAACATCTTTTGCTTGTCTTTGTCTAAGATGATTCTACTTGAATTCTTGTTCTTCTTCATACCCCATAAGATAGAATGGTTCTTAACAAGCATCTTAAACTTCTCCCGGTCTACAACGTACTTCTTCTTGGTAAGAATTCTTTCTTGACACATATTTTACCACCATAGTAGTGCATACCACTACATTCTCAGTTCAGAGAAATAAATATTTTCCATGTCTGTAAACTCATAGCAACTAAAATAGACTCCTAGTTGTCTCAACCAATTACTCAGTCTATTCAAGTCCATTTGATTGTCATAAGGCTTTATTTCCACTTTAGCTTCGACTCTAAAAGGACGTCTAGAAGTATGAGGGTGTTAAGGTCCTAACCCGCACATAGGTAGATCAATGTATTCAGATGTAATAAAGGTCAATATTAATAAGATTTTTCAATAAAATAGAATAAGGTGGATGTGAGAAGACCTAATAGAAGCTTTTGCTTCTAGAAGGATCTTCCTCTAGATGCTTCTCTTAATAGACGTATTTAGTATAAATAAGGGTCGAGGGTATGAAAACCCTAGCTTGGAGATTATTGTAACAGAGCGCTGCTCGACTGGAGGTTGCCCCCTCGAAGAGGCCTGTGAACATTTCTATCTGAATCAAAGTGTTGTTCTGTTGCTAATTCGTATATCATTTCTGTGTATTGTGAAGATTATGCTGGATATTTTACTGTTATTCTGTCATTTCTAGCATTTCATTTCTGTTCTGCATATTTTATATATCTGGTATCTTGCAAGTGGTATCAGAGCACTTTCCTTGGCATAAATTGTGGGTTTTTTTTTTTTCTTCAGGGTAGAGACGTATTCCGGCGTCTTTAAGCCACAGAGATCTGTCGTTATGCGCATAAACTCGCGGTTGAGACATTCACACACACAGGAAATACAAGTGGTTCTTAAACGCACATCTGTTGGCCACCCTTGTAACCCCTGTTGGTACCCCTTCGAGTGGTAGCGCATTAGACAACACCTGTGTACGGATCGACCTAGATTTCCTGAAGCCCTCTGTAGATAAACCTATCGGCCGTCGGACTGCTATAGTGTCACCGAGAACAACACTCGGGAAGATACTCTCTAGTACCTGGGTAGTCGAGTAGTACGGCTAAGGGTACGGTCTATCCTCCTTAGTTAGTGCCCTGAGATATTGGGCTGAGTACTACTGTTGGACCCCGCACGTATATCATAGAGCTATAACACAGGGCAAACCCTTGTCTGTAGAACCCTTGAATACCTAACCCTTGGGGAACATAAACAACAACATAAACAAATTAAACCGGCGAGATCTATTAACCCGCATCTGTATTCGGGTTGATAAGTAAATACTCTCTGGTTCAGAATTTGGGGATTTT
>ML781854.1:619612-639676 GCA_009831015.1 Picea engelmannii | reverse complement strand
CTACAAGGCACACAATTGCATCTCAGCTCAGCTTATCATCCCCAGACAGATGGTCAAACGGAAGTCGTCAACAAGTGTTTGGAAACCTATCTGAGGTGCTTTGCATATGAAAAACAACACCAGTGGGCTCAATGGTTACCCCTCGCTGAATGGTGGTACAACACTACATACCATACAACCAGTCGCATGACTCCTTTTGAAGCAGTGTATGGATAGAAGCCACCATTAGTTCTCTCATACTTACCAGGTACCTCGAAGGTCCAGGCGGTCGACCAAACACTTACAGTCCAAGAGGATATCCTTCGTACCCTTAAAGAGCCTTGGTCATGGCCCAGAATAGAATGAAGCAGCAAGCAGATCAAGGTCGCTCGAAACGTCAATTTGTAGAAGGGGATCAGGTGTTTCTGCGACTGCAACCATATACGCAAACTTCCCTCAAGGCCGAGCAGTGTTAGAAGCTAGCACCCAAATTTTATGGCCCTTACACAGTTCTAAAGCGTGTGGGACAAGTCACATATCAGTTAGCTCTGCCCAATCAGTCGAAGCTACATCCTATTTTTCATGTTTCATGCTTGAAGAAGGTGATTGGAACCAGGTGCCAAATTCAAACCAACCTTCTAGAGTTGGTTGAAGAAGGATCCATTTGGCTACAACCAGAAGCAGTTTTGGACCAGCGGGAGCGTCGCCTGTGTCAGAGAACCATCAAGGAAGTGCTAGTACAGTGGAAAGATACGACTCCAGCAGATGCCACTTGGGAACCAACTACCATTCTGCAGCAGTTTCCACATCTCAAGCCTTGCGGACAAGGCTATTTTTAAGGGGGCGGACATGTTAAGGTCCTAACCCGCACATAGGTAGATCAATGTATTCAGATGTAATAAAGGTCAATATTAATAAGACCTTTCAATAAAATAGAATAAGGCGGATGTAAGAAGACCTAATAGAAGCTTCCGCTTCTAGAAGGATCTTCCTCTAGATGCTTCTCTTAATAAACATATTTAGTATAAATAAGGGTCGAGGGTATGAAAACCCTAGCTTGGATATTATTGTAACAGAGCACTGCTCGACTGGAGGTTGCCCCCTCGAAGAGGCCTGTGAACATTGCTATCTGAATCAAAGTGTTGTTCTGTTGCTAATTCGTATATCATTTCTGTGTATTGTGAAGATTATGCTGGATATTTTACTGTTATTTTGCCATTTCTAGCATTTCATTTCTGTTCTGCATATTTTATATATCTAGTATCTTGCAGAGGGTCATCTTCCCAATGAAAGGTCTTTTCCTTGTCTAGATTGGGACTCTTTTATTTCCCCCTTTCTTCACCGTAAGTTTCCTCCCCTCTTTATTTACTATTGTTGGTCAACATTTGAACCAAATCTTGTAGCATGACTACAACAATTTCTACTTGTGACTCCAAACTCCCAATTATAAGTTCGCCTTCATCAATCCCTTGGTCTATTGCCATGTTTGTTTGTCTTGGAGCATGACTATGGGAAATAATAGGTAATAATGGACTTTTGCCTTGCAAATACCCAAGTTTGGTTTCCACCATGCACTTGGGAACACAAGAACTTTTATTTGATACCGAACTGATCCATTTTCTAGTGGGAAAGTCATAATCTTCCAATGTATCTACACCATTAACATTGTTGAAATAAATCAACTATGTCTAATGAATATCAAGCCTAGATTTATTTCCTTATTATTTATTTAGCATAATAATAAATATACAATCAATCTCATAAACATTCATCATATAGTGCACATATATTTTTAAAGAGAACTCTCATGGTGAAAAAACTCCATTTATATCAATCTTAGAGAAATGCCCACTAGTGAATTTACATATTCCAATATTGCAAGACCTTTGGGATTCCACATCCATAAAATTGCGTTTAAAATGCTTGGTATTCCTAGTAAAAAAGTTGAGGTCTTTCCTTTCCTCAAGGAAATTCCTTCATCTTTGTTCAACAACAATCTCCAAGTTGGATTTGATCCTTCAATCGATTTGCATAGTTAGATTGTCCATTCTCCAACCTTCTAACCTTCTCTTCATTTTGTGGTATGCCTTATTATGTTCCTTCTCCAAGAATTGGCTATGATGGCTCATCTTATCTTGTTTCCCTTAAAGTGATCAAATGGTTGACTCCCATTTTGTATTCAACAGTATCTTTCTAGTCGACATGACCCAATAATCGAATGTCACATATACATCCTCTCCTTGCTAACCCATGTCTAATTGATATAATACCCCTACTAACCCTTGTATTTGTTGATATTATGGTAGACACGGGAGGTATTTACCTCCACGTGTAAACCTAACTAGGATAGAATACTCCGGGAAGAAAGAGAAACCCTAATGAGTTGGATAATAACCCTAGAAGACTTGTCGGCTCAAGAAGATAACTTATATTAGGTTATTAGCCTCCAAGAGGAGAAGTTGGTCAGAATAAATAAAATGTACTGAACAGACAGATACCCAGAATGAGAAGTCAGCCGAGGCAGTTAGCCATAATTACTATAAATACAGGAGGCCAGTCTTCATTCTGGCAGGTAGTCTCAGAATTGCAGAGCAACAACTTGTGTGCACTGCAGTGCCCAGTCTTGTGCGTAGGTTTGAGGAGAACTGCCATTGCAGCTGCTGCAGCTAGTAGATCACGTTTGGCTTGGACTATCTCTTGGCTAGGGTTTGTACTATCTGATCAACTCTTGTTGGTGCGTTATCCTCGGGGAAAGGTGTGCTACCCTTTGTTTGGAAATCTAGCCTAGGGTTTTCTTTCAGAGTGATTCTCTATCAAGGTTAAGGTGCTCAGAGGGTGGCTTCGGCCTATGGTTAGGTGACAATAGTGATATTGTCAATGGTAAAACGAGCACATCCATTATATTCTAACAGGTTATGGGCCCACACCTCCTTCATTCAGTCTAACCGCTGGAAGGAAACATAGCCAGAAGGATATTAATCTCGTTGAAGAACTATTTCTAGGGTTTCTAGCAGGAGCAGTCACCAAAGCACTATCGCTAGGGTTACTAGTAGGTGCAGTTGCAGAAACCCTAATCCTTTTGTTGAGACACCTTAAGTGAAGAGATTGACCTAATCTCCGGACAAATCAGTGCACCCTAGCCTAACACATCTCCTGGTACTCTCAGCAAGCCAAGACATCAAGTTTGACTTTGTAGTCAAATATAGGGTTTGACCAAGTCAAAGAAGCCATGACTTATTCTATGAAGTCAAAAAACAAGTTATATGGAGCCTCTAACTTCAGAGTGTGGAAGACAAGGATTGACCTCATCCTTGCCAAGAATAAAGTGTTGGATATCATGAAAGGAAATATCGTGGAACTAGAGTTTGAAGGAGGCAAAGAGAAGGAACCACAAAACGTTGCAGTTATGGAGAAGTTCAAAGACAGTGACATCAATGTTATGAGTATCATAGTGGAATCTATAAAATATCACTTGATACCCTACATCTCCCATCTTGACTCATCGAAGAAGATGTACGATGCCCTAACAAATCTCTTCTCGGTCAGAAACATTGGACAAGTTATGAGTCTGAAGAATTAGCTCTGTGACATGAAGATGAATGATGAGGACAACATAACATCATATTTTGTGAGAATATCTCAGTTAAGAGATCAACTATAAGCTATTGAAGAGATCATCTCAGAGAAGGAGTTGGTAAACATAGTACTAAATGGTCTTCCCAAGACGTGGGATGCATTTTCCGCAAGCATGAACACAAGAAAGGAGTATCCGAAATTTGAAGAACTTTGGAATTATTGTGCTCAAGAAGAATCTAGGATCAATGCAAAAGAGAAACCCGAAAAGAAGTACGATGATCAAGTCTTCACAACAATATTCAAGAATTTCAGGAACAAAAGGAAGTTTGGTTCAAGGAGGAAGCCAAATCAAGAAAAAGACATTTCAGAAATACAATGCTTCAACTGTTGAAAGTATGAGGCCTACAAGAATCATTGTCCCGAGCTAAAGAAAAGAAAGGAGAAACACGAAGCATCAATTGCCAAAGAAAAGGAACCTACAAAGAAGACTAAGCAGGATGGAAGAGACTTCTTCTTCTAAAGGTAACGATACTCTTCTTATTTCTTGTACATATCTTGTTTGCATCGTCTCTATACATATCTTGTATATCTATCTCTTGGAAGATAATGTGTTCCAAGAAGAACTATACCTATGTAAGAACAACAAGATAATGATGGATATCATTAGATAATGCACATGAAAGGATGAAATACGTCAAACAAATCATGTGGAAGCTATTGCAAGATAAGCCGAATCAATCATGGAGAGGCTTAGAAGAAGCAAAGACAAAAAAAAGTCAGCGATCAAGAGGAAATTGGAGAAAGACTTATGATGTTTTGTAGAAGGAAACAAGACGAAAGCGTGGACTCTGTTAGACAGAGAGAGCCAATTATATATTGCAGAAGACAATAAGGATGTAGATGGAAGCATGGACTCTGTTAGACGGAGGGAGTTGATTATATGCACTCATACATGAAGCAAGGATTATGAGGGAGGTAATCCTATGATCCATTGAATATGATGAAGTATATATCCATGGTAGCAGCCATGAAAGACAATATGTGTCCAGTTCAACCTCAGAAAAAGTCTTCTTCGAAGAGAAGCCTTAAAGTATCCCTGGTTGTCCATCCACATCCGTGATCCTATGATGAAAGAAAGAAATGGAATCTCTAAGGCATGGAATCTATAAGAAACTCCATGGACTCGAGAACTAAAGAAACACATAAGGAAGAAGATGAAGATTCCAAGAAACAAGTGAAGGTAGAAAAACCAGTCATTATATCACAAGATTACCAGCCTGAGATGAACTCACTGAAAGAAATCAAGCAGAGGAAATGAAAATTGTGATGAAGAACAGTGTATGGAAGACTTATGAATGAAAGCATTTCAAGATCCAGAACTAGAGGTTCTCTCAAATGGAGGGAGAAGACTATGATGATTACTTGTTTTAGTAAACCAGACATATCTCTACATGAGTCATTATATCATTCGTAACATCCATGCGTTAGAGTTCTACATAAGATGAATGCAAAGAATGTTCTCCGGAGAAATTGAATAAAGAGAGTATGAAGAGCAACCTCAAGACTTTGAGGCATACCAGAAAGAGACCCCTATATGTAGATATAAGAAGACAACTTGGTGGAGAACCTCCAGTGCACAGCAGAAGCGTGGTGAATATTTTTCATAAAAGAGATATTGTATCAAGATGATTACTTAGTAGATCATATCTCATGATGACAAAAGGAGTGCCACATGGATATGTTCTAGTTTTCCAACAATGATATGCTCTATTGATCAGATCTACATGAATCCTTCAAAGAAGAGCAGTGCTCCAGAACAAAGTACATTTGAAATCAAGCATTACATTATCCGTGATGAAGTTTAGAAAGGAGAAAGAGGTTCTCCAATACATATCTCCACAAATGAGCAGATAAACAAACATCTTGGTAAATATTCTGTCCAAGATAAAAGAGTTTGCGTACTCAAGATGGAGCTCGTGGAGATGACTTCATTATTGAAAAATTAAGAGATGACTCCCAGGTTGGGAGGGAGCACTGATATGTATTGATTTATGGACAGTCATTTTTCAGTTCGAAAAATGGTCCAGGATGAACAGTTTCCTTTACAGTTTGGAAAGTGGATTGAGATTTCTAATGGACAACAATTTCTCATTGTGGTTAACATGGGAAATGGTCCATATTGCTGATGTATCATAAACAACTAGGCCAGTCTCTCTTCTTGAGGGTTAACATGGGGAGTGGTCTAGGGAAATCTCTCTTCTTGAGGGTTACTCAAGAATACTGGCTCGCCTCGTCAGACAATGATTTCTCATTGTGGTTAACATGAGGAATGGTCCATTTTGGAGGTTGGTACAAGACAAACTTATCCTCTTGTGGTTAACAGAGGAAATGGTCTGGACAATCATTCCTTAGGGTTTATACATTCTCTCCAGGGTGCACTTTGATCAGTGTAGGAAGAATGGCCCAAGGTGGGGAATGGTCCAGGCTCAACAATCAGGGACATGCATTCCTTAGGGTTTATACATTCTCTCCAGGGTGCACTTTGATTAGTGTAGGAAGAATGGCCCAGGGTGGGGAATGGTCCAGGTTCAGAAGACATGAAAATTATTCTTCCTTGCTTGAGAAGAATAGTCCAGATATCTCATTGTTCTACTCTGAGGGAAGATATTCTTTTATATCTCACAGATGTGAGTGAAAGATTGGCCTAAATGATTCAGTTTATATCATAACATTGTTTCTGTGCAGGTTGATATTAGATGATTGCTATGAAGACTGCATGACAATAAATGTATACTATTGTGGTGGATGTGTTCCACTGTTAGTGACTATACGTTGTTGATCAAGTACTTGTGTGTTACTTGGTGTGGTAGTGTACCACTGGATTGTAGTTATGTACTACTATGGATAGACACAATTGTGTTCTATTTTGTTTCGATTGCCTTGAAGACTATCAACAGTATTGGAAATGATTATTAGTTAGATGGATAATCAAAGGACAAAGATTAGAAGAATGGCTCTTGTATCACTCTATGGAGTGAGCATCATGTCTGATTACTCAGATCCAGTATGGTTTCGAGGGATGATGCAGTTGATGACACTGATGATGATGATGGTGCTCATGATCTGGTCATGATCTAGTCTATACAACTATGTTGATGCTACCGGGTGAATGGTATGTTTTTGTGCTCAAGTCCATTACCTGTAATACCTTCCTAACTAGGAGGGAGTGTTGATATTATGGTAGCTGTGGGAGGTATTTACCTCCATGTGTAAACTTGACAAGGATAGAATACTCTGAGAAGCAAGAGAAACCCTAATGAGTTGGCTAATAACCCTAGAAGACTTGTCGACTCAAGAAGATAACTTATATTAGGTTATTAGCCTCCAAGAGAAGAAGTCAGCCATAATAAATAAAATATACTGAACAAAAAGATACCCAGAATGAGAAGTCAACCTAGGCAGTTAGCTAGAATTACTATAAATACAGGAGGTCAGTCTTCATCCTGACAGCCAGTCTCAAAATTGCAGAGCAACAACTTGTGCGCACTGCAATGCCTAGTCTTGTGCACAGGTTTGAGGAGAGCTTCCATTGCAGCTGTTGCAGCTAGTAGATCACGTTTGGCTTGGACTATCTCTTGGCTAGGGTTTGGACTATCTGATCAGCTCTTGTTGGTGCACTATCCTTGGGGAAAGGTGCACTACCCTTTGTTTGGCTATCTAGCCTAGGGTTTGCTTCCAGAGTGATTCTATGTCAATGTTAAGGTGCTTGGAGGGTGGCTTCGGCCTATGGTTGGGTGACAATAGTGATATTATCAATGGTAAACTGAGCACATCCATTATATTCTAACACTATTCATGTTTTTTGTGCGGTCTAAGAAATCTCCCATTTTGGTCAACACATGTGCATTAGTTGACCCAATGTACTTGATATTCTAGGTGATTTCATTGTTGATCTTCCTTTAGTTGGTTCTTCTCTATCATCTAGTGGACTCAGTTCAATCAACTTTGTTAGTTGATCCTACCAATATTCTCTAGTCTTCTTCTAGTTGATCCAATTTTAGATCATATGTGCAATAACATCTTCCCACCATGTAATAAACCCATCAATTCCATAGGTTATAGGCAAAAAGTAACAAACAATTTGGATCCATGCAACATAACCAAGGCTTTGAAGATGGGAGTACTCATGATATGGTGTGTTCTATGCATGTGCCATTTTTGAGCACCCCATAAAATATTAAATCAGATAGGTTGGTTGATCAAAGGGAGTGGTTGTGACATCAATGCAGGTCGATTGACCCTAAAGGAATCAAAATAGAAAGATTTCTTATGATAGCATTGTCTTTTCAATTTTGCAGAATTTTCTCCTAGCCTGTATGAAAATTATTCTAGATGAACCAAAGTTTTAAAGATTCTTAGAGATTGAGATGATTAGGGTCATGCAAACCTAGTCGAGTATTGAATGCCATCTATGATTCTATTTTACCATATGGTATCTTGACATGTAAGAGCCCTTCTTTGTTTTCTTGGTTTTCAACCATATGGAAATCTCCACAACTAAGCTGGGGGTCGTCTGGAAGCTCATCAACTATCTCATGCCAAAATTGATCTCTTTCACCTATGTTATTAGATGCATGGGTATTGGCCAAACCCAAAATATTCAGTGAAGTCCAAACAAATTGTTGTGAGGGGTTAGATCCCCAATAATTGACAACATTAGTACGTTGAGGTGAAATTAGGGTAGCAACCCTACTTTTCTCATTAGAATGATTCAAATACAAGTACTTAGCACTTCACCAAATGATAGATAAGGTTGTATGAAGCAATAATCCAATTATATTGAGTTCTTGTAAACACAAAATGCCCACTTTTCCAATTGAATACAAGATTTGGCAGATAATATGTTTTTTTTGCTAGGGTCACTTGAGCTACAGGTCGTGGAGAAAATGCCAACCACATGGATCATAGGCCTCCTTGACCTAGTTATAAATGATATTTTCATGTAGTACACACCCAACAAAATACCCTAAATACATAGGAGCATTACGAGAATAATCATATTAATTTATAGGAATATCAATCAAAATTTCATGAGGGTTAGAAATGACATTACCTTGTGAACCACCTTTGGAAGAAATTTCTGGGGAGATTTGGGAGGTATCAGGGTCCCCTAACGCCTTATAACAAAAACTTGACTTGTGAGAGCCAACAAGGCTAGAAATCAATACAAAAAGACTGGAGTTAATACACAAAAAGGATACCAGAGTCCAAACCTTACATCATATCCAATCCTAGAAGAGGTCCCATTTGTTGCTTGATTTTGATTTTGTTTTAAGATTTTTGTAAGAGAATTGGGGACAAAGGCATTGTTGGTATTGGAACTCAACATAGTTTCTATTAACATAACTCATGATCTCCACTACATTTGGATTAATTTGAGAAAAAAAGTATTAGAAAATTCAAGCATACTGACAAAACTAGTTTCAAAGCACTGAAGTGACGATATGAATTTACCCAGTTGTTGATTATAAATGCTCTTCTATAATTTGAACATAAGACTGCAACTACAGAGCAATTTGTTTAAATTTTATCTTTACATGAATCAAACTCTCATGATTTCTTTGATATATTTAATCTGGGAGTTTTTTTAAAAATTTTGGTTGGTTGTATAGTTATTTATTTGTAAGTAATCTAATGATGTTATCTCATATGTTGTATTTCAGTCTTGTTGATTGTGTATGTTCACTTGTCAAATTTGAATACTATTAAAATTTCATAATTGCAACCCTCAAGGGGGGAAAATTGTTAAACATAAGCACTTTTGTTTGGTCACTCCAATAAGGTGAAACTTTTCTGTCAAAATCTCCAAGAACTTGTACCTGGTCCCATTTACTTATTTATGCCTGTTGGGGAGTTCAACCTTGGTGGGTGGCATTGTTATCACACAAACTCACACTCATAGAGATAAAGTACGAAATCTCAAGTGCTATTCTATGTAACCAAGAGGGAGGGCACTGTTACCTCACCAACCCTCTTTCACTTTAGGTCAACTCTTCTCCATATCAAGGGGGTTTCCCTGGGTTAAAATTGCTAGGACTTGGGGCAAGGAAGCTCAAGATGAATGTAAAGAGTGAGTCCGAGCAAAATGGTTTTGGTAAGATTTAGGGTATTAAAGTGGTTGGAGGACTAGACATCGATGTATTTTCATTGGGAATATGGAGTCAATGTGTTGCAACTTCAACGGTGAGTGAAAGCAAGGGAAAACTCACGAATTAATATCTAGGGGAATGTATCATCATGCCACCTAGGTCTAATTCTTTAGGAAGACAAGATTAGGGGGATGTACAATCACAATCCCTAACGCCGTCTTATGTCTTCTATGGCCTCCAGTAAGGGATCAATGTGGAAACTAGATAAAATACTAGGGGGATGTACCATCACAATACCTAAACTTGGTCTTAAATGATTCAACAAGCTTAAGATGAATTCAGAACAAGGAAGGGGATGCACCATTACAATCCTTCTTAGGGTTTTAAACAAAATTATCCAAGAGGACAAGATATCATGCAACTTATCAACCATTAGATAGAGCATTCACTTAAACATCATGAATAAACATAAATACTTGGAAAGAACCCTCACTAGCCAAGTCTTTATGCATCAAGTAACCCTAGAACATGAATCATCCACTAAAACAAGAAGAAACATCGACACATGATCTCCTCAACAAAACTTCCTAATCTTCCATCCATAGCACAAATCCAAGACAAAGATACTCTAATAAATTTCATACCTCCTAAGGGATTTCTCCCTCAACTTGTGATCAAAATGAGAGGAAGTGCATCTCTATTCATAGAGGAGATGCTCAACTTCCTTTACATTAAAACATTGATTTTCCAAGCTTAAAACCCCTATTCTAGCCTATGGAGGAGTAGAAGGCCCTCTTCAACAATTAAAAAATATAAAACAATAAAATTTGGGGGCATTCATGCCACATGTACAAGATCAAGGGGCATGATCCCTGAAGGATGACCTATCTCATAAATGAAGTGAATAGGGGGGGCTTTGGTGTAGCATCCAGCCTCCAAATGCCCTTCCAAGCCCCTCTTCCTCCATTGAATCAACAAACTTAATCTGCAAATGTGAGCATGTGGGATTCAAGGTGCATGCTCCAACCCCCATGCATCATCCAAGTGGAAATTTTAGTCCTCCACATGGCAAGCCGGATCCCAAAGTGACCATTTAACCTTCAAAGGCTCTCCAAAGGGGGGAAATCTAGTCCACAAGCAAATAACTCTTCAATGTAGACACAAACTTGTTTCCTTAAATCCAACAACAAATTCAAAGGTCGACCCTATTTTTATTCATAGGTTACCTCCACAAAGAGGTTGGATCCCCAATTCAAATTCAGGTCGGCTTTGACTTTATCTTTACTTCAACATTTAATGATCTATAAAGGTCGGCCCTGTTATCACACAAGTTGTAGGATGAAAAAATCCTGACCCAACCACCAAGTGGCGAAAACTTAAGGGACACTATACCCAATGTCATCTCGATATATGACACATGTTTCAAGGGTGACTAGGTCACCCTAGGGAGGTAATCCCGGTGACCCTGGGGGGATTGAGATGGATGGAAGGTATGGAAAAGAGGTATCCCCCTAAAGTTCAATTATGGAAAGATAAAATAGGATTTGATGACTTGTCTTTGGGTGGTTTAAAGTTACCAAGTCTTTGGGTACCTGCAAAAGTGTTTGTACCTGCCCGAGACACAAGAAAAGCTACACTTGCATATGGTATTTTAGGTGGACAATCAAGTTAAGATTTCTATCCATAAATTGCAGCGATCAAACAATATTAATTATCAGCAATATAATGATAACAAAGGCTGAAAATTAAATCTGCTACAAGTTCATTTAAACATGCAATAGGTGAACCAACAATGACTAGTCTAGCTTGCACAAAATAGTATGAAACTTGAGGAGTCAAACAAGGCTGTTATAAAACATTTCTGTAGTAAAATTTATCAGCCTTATGGCTGTATCATACAATGCATTACAACAGCAAAATTATCCAATGAAACTTGCCCAAAAGTTTCCCAAAAAGTGCACTATAGCAAGTAGAATAAGAGGGAAAAAGTTTAGCGTAAGTCTAGGGTTAGTTTGTGAGATATTAGGGTTAAAAAAATTAAGGTTTATGCAACTTTATGGCTGTAGGGTTAGTTGTTAACATCAGCAATCATTTTTTGGAAAAAGAGGATGCCTCAAGGAGGCTAGGATGTTAGTAGCATCAAGTATACAATCCAATTGAGAGAGCTTCAAAAAGTGAAACTGTCACATTTATCAATGCAAATATTTTCTATCTCAAATGAAAACCTGAAAAATGATCAATGCCTTACTATTGGGTTTATGGGGTCAATGAAATAGATGGCTTGGCTAAGCACTTGGGAGTGTACGCCCTTGTAATTCCCAAGTGTAGCTAAGTCAAACTAGGAGATTCCAAGAGGGTGTACGCCCTTGTAATTCTCTTGGCACAACCTTTTATTTCCTAGGGTTTGCAAAACAAACCAAGGTGACCTTGGAGGGTGTACATTCGTAGTTCTCCAAGACACCTTGTGAAAATGAACCTTTCTTGAACAAGTAAACAAACCTTGGGGAGCCTGGTGTATGCCCTTATACTCCTCCAAGGGTTTTAACAAACAATAATTATGGAAAGAGCAAGACAAAATACAATAAATGCATATTTTTCTCTTACCAATTCCACAAGAAGCTAGATCAAACCCTAATCTTCCAAGTTAAGTCCATCCACATACATAAGAAAGTGTCTCCAAGCCTAGCGCATCACTTTTCACCATCAATAGCAAGAACAAACCATAACAATATGCAAAAGAGAGAAAATCCTCCAAGGCTAGCGAAAATTTCATCCAAAGACCTCTCCAAATGGGAGAGTTATGATTTAAATGAGATCTTATGATCTCTATTTATTACAAAATGTCACTAAGATAGTTTTTCCACGTAATTTTAGGGTAGACCACAATACTATGGGTCAACAACCTTAATATTTCCCCTTTACACAAATAATATTAAACAATTCACTTAAAGTTTACTTTTACACAAAAAGAAACCCTAATTCAAAGTGACGTCACCCCTTTAGGGGACATTTTGACACTAGGAGCAAGTTGTTGGTGTAGGAGGAGTGTAGTTAGGTTTCCCAAAGATAAATGTCAAGCATCCAAGTCACTTTATTCATGTTCAAAGCCTCATCCTCCTCAAAACTTCCATGTGTCAATGAGTGGTAAGCTCACCACCAAGCCCTAGCTCCCCTAGGTGACATCATGCTCTTAAATATGATGTTTTGCCTCTCCTAGATAAAACTTTTGGCATGCAGGGGCTAGGTTATGTCTCTCAAGTCATCTTCTAGGCCTCCAAAGTTTCATCTCTCTCATCCGGCATGAGGGCCCTTGGCATCCACCTATGGGTTTCAATCTCCATGGAAGCCCAAGCTAGGCTTGTTCCTCCAAAACTGTCCACCAACTAGGTCCCACAAAGACAAATAAGCATGCCCTCCAAGGATCTCAAGTAAAAATATCATGATAAGTAAATCAAGTCAATAAATGATCCACCTAAGCATGTGCATCAAAGATTACGCTGTCAAACAATTAAGTGCTCAAAGACATTATGTGACTTGCTAATCTTGGATATGGGAGGGTTGACGAGGTGTCCTATTGGGTAGATGTTTCCCTAGGTCAAGGAGTGTTTCCAAGAGATCCCTCTCTAAGCCATGTAAAGTGGATGAAGTGGTTAAGGTTCAAGACTCAATGGGCATGAGGTTCATGACATACAAGGGGTTGTAGTGTCTCATTCACAGGTGCCTTTGTAGAGGGTGTGTGGCAGCTTCGTTTGCAATGCAATTTTTCCAAGCCTATCATTTTTCCATTCTTTGTTTCTTTCAAAATTTAGGGACAATTTGAAGGCCATTGTCGTGGTGTGGTGTCCAGATAATGACAATGTCACTCACAAATACCTAGTGGAAATGCGAAGGCTGGCTCGTGATGATACCCCCTTTTTCTCAACCATGCAACTGAGAGCCATTACCCTGGCTTGGTGACCAGATGATGGTAATGTAATACCACTAAATGTCCATGATCATGATAGACCGACTCATGATTAGACCTCCTATCCTCCAACTAAACCTTTAAACAATCTTAGTCATTATTATTGTGGGTCCCCCTTTTCTTACAGATAAGATTTTCATTTCTTTCTTGGGGGATCCCTAGGTGAAGCATATGGAAGGTTTATACATAATATTTTATATTTTACCCAACAACAATGCCTTGGGGCCTTCAACCCCTTCTTCCCATAGAATGAGGGACAATCCCTTCTTGGGTCAATACAACCTAAAGTCCCAAGAGATAAGGAAACAAGGGGGTTTAAGTGATGAAAAGTGGTAAGTATGGTCAATAATGATACAATGACTTGTCAAGGGAGTTCCTAGTAGAAAACCCATCCCCAAGGAAGACCACTTACTAGGGCAGAATGTCAACCACCAAGGTGAAATAGGGGAAAAGGCATAATGTTCAATCATATCTCATGAAATCTAAAGAAATGTAAGATACAACATACTCAAATGCCTCAAATATTGAAGTGACACTTACCATGATACCTGAATTGTAACTCATGGAGCAAGGCCTAGTGCCTCTCAAAAGCTAGTTGGTGTGGTGGATGCCATCTGAAAATCCTGACCTCTGCGGTGGTGAGAAGGTTCTCCATTTGTGAAAATGGATACTGCTGGTCATGTAGTCTCTTGACACTCCATATCTGCAACTTGAGGGCCTCGATACATGAACTCCTTAGTTATCCCACAAAATGGGGATAACATTTGGCTCCTACTTATGGACATGTGCTCGTCGTAGAGTGCATGGGAACCACAACATCTTCTGATAAACATGTTCCTGCCAAAACTCAGAGAAAAGAATCAGAGCATCTAGGGTGGTGCTATCACCCTTCATCCATATACATAAAAAACAAAAAATGAAATTTAATCTAGAAAGAAAAAAATTTGATATTTTTTCAAAATATTCTAAACTAAGCATGAAATCAATATGCAAGTAGAAAAATGAAAATTAAATGCATCTAAACTAATATGAGCAGTCAAGATGCAAAAGAAAGAAATAAAAATGACCTACCTACTTACTTGGGGCCTTAGAGCCTTGAAGATCAAGTGATGGATGATGTCAGGTGAAGTCATACAACTAGTGCAACCAACTGATCATCTCATCAAAGTATCTTCCCTTGTGCTTAATCATATAATACAACAAAGATAAGTCAAGCACATAATAATCATGAGTATAAACACACATATAATCGGTCATGAAATAAAAATCATGGAGATTGGTGGGAGGGAGGAAATATTGCTGGAAAGAATATCCGCCACTTTGATCATGCAAAGAATCATGCCTGAAGTGATAACCACAAGCTTGATCAATCCATCTCTGAAGGGGGCTACTATATTTAGACTAAGGATCAACTTCATCTGCGTAAAAAGACTCACTACTTGTCGAGGACTGAGAGGAAATGAGAGATCGAAAGAATACTGCATGGTCTCTTGGATAAAAGGGTAAGAGGTAAGGAATAGGCTCAAGTGTAGAAAAACACCACCTCTTCACATGCGAATATTCATGAAAATAACCAAGATGAAAACACTTCCACTTTGAAGAATGAGCCTCTGATCGCTTTGAGGTGGCCACGTCCTGGTATTCCTCCAAAATTGAGAACAAAATTGGCTAAGTGTCCTTGAATAAATCTGTAATTATGTCATCATCAGGCTCCCAAACATATGAACCATATACGCATGAAAAGTATTCCTCTGAATATGACAACTCAAACTCATTTTCTTGAGGGGTACCCTCAATGTCATAAATGGGGTCTCTATCGAAAATGAGACGACCAAAGTCCCAACTACGTCTACCAGTCTATATGAAGGTGTCTATATGCTCGTCAACCGTGTGTAAAGATTCTTTCATAAGACCAAAAATGATCATCTCTTTGTTTTCATGTGCAAGAGGAGTAGTGGCATGGATGTTATCATCAGGTGGAAGGGAAGATGCGAGTGCTTCATCTTCGTCAAATACACCATATGGATCTTCATCATGAGAAAATTCATCAATATTGTCTTGGTAACTTTCTTCATATGTCTCTTCTTCAAGCACTTCTTCATCGTCAAGGGCAGGAAACAACTCATTTGCGTGATTCATCATTTCTTTAGCAGCTTTATTAGCAACCTTTTCCTTTTCCATACATAAAAATGCCATCTTCGAGTCATAAAATTTCTGGATGAGGGTTCATCCCATGGTGCCATAATTCCATTGACCAAAAGGACACCTCAATGGAGTTGCCAGGTGAGATCAAGTCTCACTGAAGGAAGGAAAGGGGGAAAGAGGGAAAGGTGGGTTCATGGAGAATGGAGTCACCAGACAAGCTTCAAGGGAAATTTATCAAGGGTGGAAAGGGAACATTCTTCAATGGATCTGCTAGACAAACTAAGGGATATACGCTTTGGGAGGGACAATCCCTCTGGGCCTTCATCCCTTTCTTTCCATAGAATGAGGGACAACCCCTTCTTGGGTCAATACACCCTAAAGTCCCAAGAGATAAGGAAACAAGGGGGTTTAAGTGATGAAAAGTGGTAAGTGTGGTCGGAAACAGTACAATGTCTTGTCAAGAGCGTTCCTAGTAGCAAACCCATCCCCAAGGAAGACCACTTACTAGGGCACAATGTCAACCACCAAGGTGAAATAGGGAAAAATGCATAATGTCCAAGCATATCTCATGAAATTTAAAGTAGTCTAAAATACAACATACTAAAATGCCTCAAATATTGAAATGACACTTACCATAATACCTGAATTGTACCTCATGAAGCAAGGCCCAATACCCCTCAGAAGCTAGTTGGTGTGGTGG
Source organism: Picea engelmannii (assembly GCA_009831015.1). Classification (NCBI taxonomy): domain Eukaryota; kingdom Viridiplantae; phylum Streptophyta; class Pinopsida; order Pinales; family Pinaceae; genus Picea; species Picea engelmannii. The sequence goes on along the minus strand of ML781854.1, from coordinate 623,163 downwards.
ATGCCATATGAAAATCCTGACCTATGTGGTGGTGAGAAGGGCCTCCATCTGTACAAATGGATACTACTGGTCATGTAGTCTTTCGCCACTCCATATATGAAACCTAAGGGCCTTGAGACATGATCTCTTTAGTTATCCCACAAAATGGGGATAACATAGCCTCTCATCCAAAATAAAATTAAACCATAAATCAATACCAAGTCGACTCAAGTTGATCATAGGTCGGCACCTATCTATATATCACACCAACACACACGTATATATAGCTCCATTTCTTCATTAAAACATTAGGATCTTTGTAGGATGCCTTCTCTTTGCAATTTCCTGAGTCAGACTTGTGATTTCAAGTGTTCCTGGACATATTTTATTGGGTGCCCAATGTCAGACTTCGACATAATTCCACGCATGATATTACCTGCATCCCTGTGCAAAGACCTCTTTCAATATGAACATTTCTTTCTCTTTTTGATTATCAGTTTCTTGGCTTAAGCATGTAACTTCAGTCTTAGAACTCATGGCACTAGTTATTGGGGGATAAAAATGATGCAAATCTCTCCCTTTCTCAAGAAAGGTATCTTGGATGGATATCTTCCTGGAACTATTCCAAACCTTGGCCATATAGCTTCCCAACTTGCCATATCTGATATGTAAATGAGGGACTTATAACCCACTCACTTCACCAACATAGACCCTATGCGTACTAAATTTCTTGTCTTTGTCTCGGGATGTGTTTTCTTCCATGTACATAGTTCCCAGTCTAAAGAAAGGTCACAATGCCTCTGTCCCTCTGTCCTATACATGGATCTATGGCTTCTTCTTCTTGGGTTCATTTGTAAGGTCTGCTTTATGAATTGATTCCAAGGCCTCTTCTCTAGAGGATCATAGTTTTCATAACCTCTAGAATCTCTCTACTACAAGCAAGGTAATGGAAATATAGATGTGTCCTTACCTATGAGAAATCTAGTCGCAAGCTCTTATGGAAATCAAAATAAACCTCTTGTTAATATTTCCTTTTACCAATATTTGAAACAAAAGAAAATGGCTAGGTTACACACAACTCAATGTGAATAGAAACTTCACCCACATATGTGAATCCAAGTCCTTACACATGGTAAAATACACTCATTTGAGATTCCTCCAGAGCCCATGTTATGTTCCTCCTATCTTCCTAACTAGGGACATAACCTGGATTATAAAAACTCGTTTCTCTGTGTGCCATGAGATTCAATGCAATGACGAAATGTTCCAACCCAAAAGTAGTTGAAGATACCACCAAAACATTGAGATATAATTTAAAATAATGTGTTACATGCCCAAGGATTACCACAAGCAGAGAAGAGAGGGTGGAAGCTAAGATTTCCTACCCTCTAACTGTTGATTTAAGCAAAACACTTGTAGTAACCAAAACCAAAATGCAAATATAGTACATTCGATAAATAGGTACCAAAATACAAAATACTTGTCTGACATTAATCTGAGGCATGGTAAGTGGTGAGGGAATATATCACTGTGCCTGAGGTGACCAAACTGATAGGAGTGTGATTGGATAGATGATTCTTTAATTCTCCCTCAACGGTGGAGGAAGAGTTCACGATTGAGATTCATTATCTGAGAATTCTATTGATTGAATTGTATTTTCCAACCAATGCCAGTTCAGTGTTGGTCGATGAACAAAGAAAATCAACCAATAACCAAACAAAACACCCAACAACTAAAATAAAAACACAACGATCATTCACATGCCTTCCACAGCTACGTACGAGCATTGCACGACACATGGGTGAGGAATAATGCATTCGTGTTATTAGTCCCTACTAAAGGCTTGGGACTATAGCCACGAGTTTTCTCTTTGACTTTGTATTAGTTTCTAGTTGACTTTATATTTTTGTGCTATATCCAATGTATAACATAGGAAAATAATATATGTATTTTTTTATATAATAAAAAAACATATTTTTTCTGAAATTTAATTGGTTAATATCTTTGATGTCTTATTACAGGCTTCACGTCATTCGATGTATAGAATTGATTACACAATTAATAAATTTTCCAAATGTTGTTTGACAACAATCTTGGGTGCATACATGTTAAATGATGATGGTACTTGACCAATATGCTATGTAAACTAGAGAGTACCTTGATGTGCAGCTAGCCTAGCCACGTGACTATGGAACAAGCGTTATCGGCCCACACTCGATGGCTATGTAGAGTTGTACGTGAATAAAGTATATCCTTTATTAAATGCCCATACTCGTTGGGCTATGTAGAGTTGTACGCATTGAATTATGTGCGGATAAAATATATCATGGAAATATGTGTGGATAAAATATGTGCAGATGAATTATCTGTGGATAAAATATATTAAATTCTATAAACACAGAGTGTCACAATTATGGACGTGTGGATATGGTAGTGGTTTATCTTGGCAATAATAAAAGTATGTCAATGTGAACAAAATTTAACCATGATACTAAGCCATTCCTATTGAAATTCCAAATTGGAAACTTCTTGAATATTTGTAATAGTCAATTCCTAATAGCCATAGATATTGGACTTTCAAGGGAATTGGACAACTAAGGTTTTAGAGTTGTTGGTATTCTTCATGCACATGTGGAATGAAATTACAACAAAAATCCATAGAGCTAGAAAGAGGTTGAATTTTCACACCCATACAATAACCATGCAACATGTTAATGTGACGTAGAGGACTATCAAACACAATACATGAGACTTTAAAAAACAACACACACAACCAATAACCATGATGTTAAGAACCAAATATCAATATAGCATAGAAAAACCTTAAAAAAAGTACTCAACGCCTTGAAAAAGAGATAATTTTAGATAATAAGCCTCTTCGAGAGGGCAACCTCCTTTTATCCCACTTAAATGTTCAAGTACCAGATGATTCAAAATGAAAATGTATCCTTGGTATATATAGGAGACTAGGAGGTATCATTAAAACTAATGGCCTAAAGCCGACATAAATAAAATAACATTACTAATATAATATGCCCCAATTAAGGGGTAATGAGCCAATATTAGGGCTTAACATGCCCCTCCCCTTGAGACAAGTGTTGTCCGCAACGCTTGAGTAACTCTGGATGCTTCTGTATAAAAGACTCATCTTCCCAAGTGGAATCTTCAGCCGGTAGTTTCCTCCATTTAATGAGATACTCTGAAATGGATCTATTCCTCAGCGGGCGAATTCTTGTGTCAGTGACGGCTTCAGGCTCCAATATGATTTTTCCTTCCTCATCAAGTTCTGGAAATATAGTTTGAACTGAGATCTTGTCGCCTATAACCTTCTTTAAGCATGAAACATGAAAAACTGGGTGTACTCATGAAGATGCAGGCAACTCTAATTTGTATGCCATAGTACCAATCTTTTGCAACACCTTGTAAGGGCCATAGTACTTTGGTGATGATTTATTATCCTTCTTGGCTTGCTTGAGGGACATTTGTTTGTATGGTTGTAGTCTTAAAAACACCCAATCCCCTACTTCAAAACTTCTTTCACTACGATGTTGATCTGCTTGTTGTTTCATGTG
>ML781854.1:596668-618633 GCA_009831015.1 Picea engelmannii | reverse complement strand
TTGTGTATGTGGCACATTATGGAGATCAAAGAATTGCTCCATTTGAAGTATCCATGTGATTGGGTCCTTGCCATCAAACTTCCTCATATCAATCTTAGGAACATGGTTGGTATTCAAACCAAAGTTGGAGTTTCTCCATTCTTTATTCACCTTCCTTGTGTCCTCATTATGAATTTCATGCGATGCATTTTCACTTTCAGGTGTCTTCTCTATTACAAAAATTTTCAATACTTCCATGATCTCCCCTTTTAAATCCTCCATCATCTCTTGTAGTTCATTTTTTGTAACTATCTTCTTTTGTAAATCATTTATGTACCTACGCATTTTTCACCTTCATCAAGATTCCAAGTAGGATTTTATGGAGGCTTAGTTGGTGTAGAAGTTCCCTTTTTGGGTGGCATGTTGGCCAAGTATCACTTTTGAACCTTGATTTTGAGGTGGTTCTGCTAGACAATATTTATTCTGTTGTATATCCCAAGTTTCGGCCCTTATGTATATGAAACTTTATTTTATGTAGTTCTCTAATATTTCTTCTTTGCAATGCCACAGGTATGATCAAAATTGGATGTGCCAAGTGGAATTTACGGTAACTTCCCCACAACTTGTCGATTTTTTGCCTTTCCAGGAGGCCTCACTTGTATAGCGTGCCCCGCACAAAATAATTGATATAAAATTCTGAAAATCACATCCAAAATACTACAGACTGTCCAAAATCCAATGCAACCAGTCTCACTCAATTTGGATACTCTAGGAAGAAGTTATGATTGTTTTACCTAGAACACCTTCTTTAGACTAGTCAATAGGACTAGTCAGATACCCTATCTTACACAGGGTGTATCTACAAATTTAAGATGACCCAGAAGATTAAATTTTTACCAAAGATACCTTACTAATTTATGTAAATAGCCTTCGCATATTAGGGTCTGAAACGTTACAATTTTTTTTTTATAGAGAAAATTACGCAATGACTCAGTTCAGGATGATTCTAGAACCCTATCTTGTACAGGATTTATCTCCGAAAGTATAAGTCCTAAGGAGATGAATTTTGAACCCAACGTACCTTGATCCATCTACTAAATATCCTGCAAGCTGTTCCTTCTGAAACGTTGTAGAAAAAAAGTTATAGCGAAAATTCCAAGGTGTCTCAGATGTAGCAGTGAAACCCCAAGACCTTGAGCTTTGAAACCATATGTTAAGAACCAAATATCAATATAGAATAGAAAAACCTTAGAAAAAGTACTCAACGCCTTGAAAAAGAGATAATTTCAGATAATAAGCCTCTTCGAGGGGGCAACCTCCTTTTACCCCACTTAAATGTTCAAGTACCAGATGATTCAAAATGAAAATGTCTCCTTGGTATATATAGGAGACTATGAGGTATAATTACAACTAATGGCCTAAAGCTGACATAAATAAAATAACATTACTAATATCATATGCCCCAATTAAGGGGTAATGAACCAATATTAGGGCTTAACACATGAACTCATAAATTTTACACTGGAACCCAAATGGGAAAACCAGATTCAAATGGGGCTCAATTTATTTATATCGACAATCTCTGGTATAATTCTCTCCTCTCTTGGCCCAAGACCCATTGAGAATGAGATTACATGAGGAAATAGGGAGAGTTGCGGGGTGGGGTGGGTAAGTAAAGGCCAACAAACATGGCTCTTCACTTCCCATTCCTCACCCTTCTCCTCTTTTATTTTTTTCTTATTTCATTAAATTCTAAAAAAAATGTCTTTCTTCACATTTTCATTTTTTTGACTTCTTACCCCCCAATCTAGGGGTAACTAAGGAGGTCATGTCTTTAGGACCACATGTAGTAGACATGTAATGTCAAGAGTCCGATGCCTAGCACATCCCATAAAGCTCCTCTACTTTACCACAGAGCAACATCCACTACACCAGCTTGGTTCCAAGAAGACAACAAGTTTTTCTCCATGAGGTAACAAGTCCGGTCTTGTGGTAAGTGCCATTTTAATATTTGAAGCATTTGAACATATTGCAAAAAATCCTTTCTCGATTATGGAAATGATACCTTTTTCCTAGTTTCACCTTGGTGAGTGACATGGTTTCCTAGTAAGTTGGTCACCCTCAGGAAAAGGGTTTCTACTACGTGGTTCCTTGAAGGGTCATCGTACCATTCCCAATCATACTTACCACTTTCCACACTGATTCCCCTTCCTTTTCCTCATGTTTTGGGATTTTTGGCTCATTGACCCTAAGAAGGGCTTGTACCTCATTTCATGGGAAGAAGGGGCTAAAGGTTCAAAGGTGTTGTAGTTGGAAAACGTTAAAAGCCAATCATTATCCTTCTAGATGCTCTCCCTAAGGTCCCGAGAGAAATGAAGCGCTACTCCATAAAAATCAAGGACCTTCTAACATATAAAATAAGTGTCCCACTTGTTGAGGAAATACATTTTGCGGTGTCTTTTACTTTCCATGGCTTATGGCACTCTGTGTTTTTCTATCTTCAAGTGGCATTGCGATACTCCTTACTTTCCATTGCACATAGTACTAAATGTTTTGGACCATAATGAATTAATGACAATAAAAAGACTTGGAAAAATGTTGCATCACAGACGAAGGGCACCACACCCTCTACAAAGGCACCCATAAATGAGACAATACAAACCCTTGTATGTCAAGATCCCATACCTAGAAGTATTTCCTTTGTCCATATGATATTCACTACATGACTTAGATGGGGTCTTCTTGGGAACCATTCCTTGACTTGGGGATTTGCCTACCCAATAGGGCACCATGACATCCCTCCCATACCTAAATTAGGAAAAACTTATAAGGTCTTTGAGCATTTGTTTAGTTTGAGAAGGGGGGTTTGATGCACATGTTTGGGTGATTGTTGTATTAAATATGGATTACTTGGCATGATACTTGTGACTTGTGGATCCTTGGAGGGTGTACTTGTTTGTCTTTATAGAAACTTTCCCATAGGATGGACACTGGTCCCCACATGAAGAAGACGATGGATGATGGACGCTGCACCTAGAGGACACAAGACATTGCCTTTGAAAGCACCTTGGCATCACCAGAGGATAAATTTGATCCCTTCTCCACTTAGACGTTGGCCTTTGGAGGCTTAGGACATCACCTCCTATCCCTTGAAATCACCTTGGAGGGTTGGGGTTTGATGGATAGGATGGTTCCAGAGGTGGCTTGACAAGAGGAGACCATGGTAGGGAAATTTGAGCATGACACATGGCCTTTGGAGTCCCAACGTCTCCCTGACCATGCTTGACGTCACTCTTATGAGCCTAGAATCACCCTACTAGGGCATGATGTCACCCTCTTTAGGGTTTTGTTTCATGTAAAAAAAATTAAATTTGTATATTGCAAGGGAAAATTTAAGGGGTTGGCCCTCTTGTGTAAATACATGACTTTTCATTAGAGTCTTTTTGATGGCTAGGGTTTCCATATAAATATGGCTAGCCATGAATCATTTTATCATCACATTCTTCTCACACATGTGAGAGACCAAGTCTGAAATTTTTGCTATATTGGGGTTGCTAGCTCTTTTTACTCATGCGCTACCTCTTGGAGGTCAAGTGTGGATGCTTCTTTTCTAATTTTTGGATGGAATTTATGCAATTAGGGTTTGTTCTTGTCATATCTTGGTGAAGTAAGTAAATTTCTGCAATTACATTTCATTCTATTGAATGTTTATGGTAAATTTTACTTGTTCATATTGAAGATTTTGCTTGGTAAAACCATAAGAGAGAAGCATAATTTCTTCCTCTTCTCACAAGGATAATTTCATCCATACATTTGTGAAGGAAATCCTACCTAGGATTATACTCCTAAATCCCTAAAGTGCTAGCGTGTTAGGAGTTTGATTCTAGACCCTTGATTGTGACCTAGTTGAAGTACTTAAGAAGGGAGGAAAGGTTTCTAGAGCCCAAAAGTGCTTGCACTCTATAAAAACCATTCTCCTCAAGGTTAAAACCCTAAGGCTGTAATGTGTTAGCACCTTCAAGTTTAAACCCTACCTCTTAGATCTTTGCTAGTTTCATCTCTAAGTGATTTCATTTCTATTATAAAGGCTCCATAGCCCCAAGGAACTAATCATTTAAGCTCTCTTGTGGTGAAAGTGATAAAAAAACTCTACTCTTAATCTCTCATTCTATATACTAACTTTACTAACACTAACTTGTGCTAATTGAGTGGTAAACTTGCTACCGTTGCAAAAGTTTTTTACAACCACCTAATAACACTTAAATTTTCTGCATACATTGATCCAATGGTGGTGTAACATGATTAGAAAGTGCTTTGAACAATTGGGTATTAATCTACTAAGTTTATGCTAAATTTCTATTGTCAATTGATGCATTTTTTATTTGTTTTATTTGTTGTTGTTGCAAACTTATACTTGTTGTTGTAAACTATTGTACTGCTGCAAATTTGGACCAACTATATCAAATTATCATTGTCTAGTGTCTTACAAGGTTTTAATTGCATGTTTGTACTTGGAATTGATCATATAGATGCTATAAAGTGTTTTGTTATAGGCATGTACTCAAACACCTTCTAACCTCATCTATTTCACATACCTAGACTTATCATTAGGTGATCAAGAGAGGGAGTGGTAGGATTGGCTAACAAAATTGCTACTTTGATCCCTTGAGGTCACCAGGGAAGCCTCCCCTATGGTGGACCTCCTCCATCACTAAAACATGGTGATTTATTGCTAAGATAACAATGGTAGGATTTCTTGCAGTTACACAAGATTTGGTGATCTTGTTTTGGGATTTTCACAACTACAAATCCTACGATAACATGTCTTATTTTCCTTTAGATATATTTTTCATAGTTTACATGAACTTCACAGATTACAGGTTTGTCTTGCAGGTACTGAGTCGTACCCATTTGTTAGTTCAGATCCATTTCTGATCACACCTCCCCATTGAGAGGCTTTTTGGTCTTTAAAAGCTCAAGGAAGCCAATTTGGATCAATGTGCTTTTGTATGCTTCTGCAGAACGTGGCTTTGATGTTGGCTCTTAGCTATAGCTCTAAATCTAGCTTTGACTCTGGATCATGGCTCTAGTCCTCAGATATGGATTTGGCTCTGGTTCTTGCTTGCTTTTTCCCACAATGCCGAAATCTTCTCACCAACTCTTAGCCATGAGTAATGTCCAAATCCAAAATTTAGACTTAATATCTATTCCCATCTCTCTCTCTCTCTCTCTCTCTCTTGGAGAGAATCCATCTTGGCTATGAATGAAGCCAAGTTGAATGCTGGTATTCTTGCAAAGTGTGACCCCAACATGTTTCCATCACTCAACAACTCCTCAAGGGAAGTGTGGTTCCATTCCTCTACTAGGATCAATTACTTTTTTTCATGGAAACAACCCTCCGGTGCCTGCACATGCTTACAAGAACTTCCATAGTTCTCGAAACACCCCCAAATTCATTGACCTTTGTGCACCACTCTCCAACACATCTCCAAGAAGGGGTTCTTCAGATGCAATATCGAAAACAATCATTTCTATGTGGTTTCTCTTGTCAACAACCTGTTGTCCATCTTGTTGGCAATGCAAACTTTCTGTGCTGCTATCTCTCCTTGGATGAATTTTTCCTCTTGGATTGGAGATACAGACCGCTCTCCATCTTCTGAAATATTCACTCTCCACACTCTTCTCTTCACTGTGCACTTTTTAATATGAAGCTTTGGATGAAGCTTCCAACACGTTTGTTCCCAATGTCCACTCAACTTATAGTGGTGGAAAAAGTTCTTGGTGCTGTGGTATGGATTTCTTAAGCTAGTCCCTTTATTCTTGTGCTTCTGAGTTTGCTGCTGTATACGAGAATTATTCTTGTCCTTATTTTGAAAATAATCAAACCTGTGGCATGTGGATTGTTTCTCCCAACAACCTGCCTCACAATGGCCTTTCTTTCCACAATGTGAGCATGCCTTTGTGTACCCACAACTGCCTATGTATGGCCTCTCTTCTTGCAATAGCGACAAATAATGAATGTCTTGTTTGAGGTAGACGTCTTAGTATTCTTTGTCTTCTTTCCTTGGTTGTATTCTTGTTTCTTTCTCTGAGTGCATGTGTAGGCTGAGTTTGTGAGCTTATCTCATTGTTTCCCTCCTTCAATTTGTGACAAGAAGGATGAGCTGATAGTGGGATACTGTTAGAAATAATAGGTGTGCTCATTTAACCATAGACAATATAGCAATATTTTCACCCAACCATAGGCCGAAGCCACCCCCGAGCACCTTAACCTTGACAAAGAATAATTTCGGAAGAAAACCCTAGGCCTAATAGCCAATCAAGGTAGCGTATCACTCTCCAGAGTTAGCATACCAAGCCGAAATTCCAAACCATAACCAAGAGAGAGTCCAAGACTGAAACCAAAAATACAAGTTGCAGTAGTTGCAACTGCAACTGCTCTCCAAACTTGCACACAACTAAATTTCTGCAGTTGCGAGATGTGTGTGTACAAATGAGATTTGGCATCCTGTATTTATACTGCTCTTTCTTAGTTGTCTCAGCCGACTTCTCTTTCTAGAGGTGAAAGACTCAATATTAATTATTTTCTTTAGACGACTTGTCTTCTAGGGTTATGTCCAAGTTTTTAGGGTTTCTTCTTGCTTCAAAAAATGTTTTATTCTTGTTAGGGTTACACATGGAGGTTAATACCTCCCGTAGCTACCAAAAATATCAACACTCCCTCCTAGCTAGGGAGGTATTGAAAGCAATGGTATTGAGCACAAACATACCATTCAACCGACAACATCATCATAGCCATACATGATATCTCATGATTAGATCACGAGCACCATCATCACTATCAATATCATATGATATCATCAACTGCATCATCTCTCAAAGCCATACTCCATCTGAGTAATCAAGCATGATGCTGAATAAGTCACTCACTCCACAGAGTGATACAAGAACCATTTCTCTAATCCAGACATATGTCCTAGAAGAATAACTATTCCAACAGATGTTGGAAGCCATGCCATGGGCTACAAGGACTATTCTTCTAATCCAAACATATGTCCTAGAAGAATAAATGTCCTGGACCATTTTTCGTCTGGAGAATGTCTCTCCATCAACACATTGACTATCCATCTAGATGATAATAATTTTCAACACTATTGATAGTGTACATGGAAATCAAAACAATGTCATTCAATAGAACACAACTATTTATATCCATAGTAGTACACAACTACTATCCAGTGGTACACAACCACACCAAGTAGCACACAACCACACCAAGTAGCACACAACTACTTAATTAGTGAAACATAGTCACAACCAGTGGAACACATCCACCACAGTAGCATACATCTACTATCCAAAGACATACAATCTCCATAGAAATCATATCATCTGGTATCAACCTGCATAAAACAATATCGTGATATAAACTGAGTCATCTGGTCCATTCTTCCACTCACATCTATGAGATATGGAAGAGCATCTGCCCTCATAATGTAAAACATCAACCATGGGGTATTTGGATTATTATTCTCAAGCATAGAAGAATAAATGTCCCTGATTTCTGAGCCTGTACCATTCATTAACCGGGCCATTCCTCTGGCACTAGTCACAATGTAACCTGGAGAGAATGAGCCTGCCCTAGGGAATGCCTGTCCCTGATTGTTGAACCTGGACCATTCCTCTAGCACCAATCATAGTGGAAATTGGATAGAATGAGGATGCCCTAGGGAATGACTGTCCAGACCATTTCCTAATGGAATGACTGTCCTGCAACAACCTCCAAAACAAACCATTCTTTGAAACTTCTTACAACTATGAACTTCAAAAGAATGACTACCCAATGAGGAAGACCATTCTACTTGACCACTACTCAAAGTGACTACCAAGAAGAATGACTGTCCTAAACCATTACCCCACACTGTCCACAAGGGGAATCATTGTCTATGGTACATCAACAATCTATCAGACCATTTTCATTATGAAAATGACTGTCTGATCTGGACCATTTTTCGAACTGGAAAATGCCTGTCCGTTATAAATCTCAAACCATTTTCTGAACTGGAAAGGAAATGCTCATCCTGGACGATTTTTCGAACTGAAAAATGTCTGTCCATAAATCAATAACACATCAATGCTCCTTGCCAACCTAGGAGTAATCTATTCCTTTTTCAATAAGGAAGTCATCTCCATGAGCCCCAACTTTTTTCTTAAGTACGCAAACTTTTCATCTTGGACAGAGGATTTACCAAAATATCTACTATTTGCTCATCTGTGGAGATATATTGGAGAACCACTTCTCTTTTTTTGACTTCACCATGGAGAACATAATGCTTGATCTCAATGTACTTCGGTCTGTCATGGAACACTGGTTTTCGTTGAAGGATTCATATAGCTCTAATCATTACAATATATCATGATCGATTTCAAAACTTCTATTTCTTGCCAACTCATGACATTGTGGAAAATCTCAAACTGAAACATATACAAGTAGCACTTCTTTTGTCATCGTGAGGGTTTTCCATGGATTAGCAATCCATCATCTCAGACTTCTGAGTAACTATTCTAATACACTATCTCTTTTATAGAAAGTTTTCACCACACTTTTGTTGTATATGAGATACTCTGCATCAAGGTCTTCTTATATCTGCATACATTTGTCTCTTTCTTGTATAAGCTTCTTTCTCACTTGCTTTATTGGGAAGATCAGTCTTTTACATGCAAATTCCAATCCATGGATACTGCAAGAGGTATATTTGGTTTACCAAAACAAGCTATTGTCATAGTCTTCTCCCTCCTTCTGGAAGAACCTATGAATCTTGCAATTCTTCCATTCATAATTATTTTTCATATTTTCTTACATACACTCTTCTTTATCATAACTTCCATTCCTTCTACTCAATTGCTTCTTAGTGGGTTCAAACCAAGCTGTGATTCTCGATATAATAATTGGTTGTTCTTACTTTTCTTTCTTTCTTTCTTTCTTTGAATATTCATGTTCTTCCTCATATCTCTCTTTAGCTCTTGGGTCCATGGGGTCTTCTATATGACCCGAAGATTCCAAATTCTTCCTTTCATCATAGGATCATGGATGTAGATGGACAACCAAGGATAATTTAAGGCTTCCTTTCGAATAAGACTTCTTCTAGAGTCAAACTGAACATGTGTTGCTTATCATGGCTCCTACTTTCAATGGGAACATGGATATATACTTCATAATCCTCAATGAATCATATTTAGGATTAACTCCCTCCTAATCCTTGCTTCATGTATGAATGCGTGCTCTTCTTTTGGAATTATGTAATCAACTCACTCCATCTAAGATAGTCCACACTTCCTTCTGCATCCTTATTGCCTTATGCAAAGTGTCACAAGTATTTTTCTAATTTCCTATTGATTGCTAACTTCTTTCTGTTTTGACTTCTTCTGGGTCTCTTCAAGTTTGATTCTGATTTCGGCTTATCTGGCAGTTGTTACTTGTATAATAGCTTCCACAGGAATTGTTACCAAGGGTTTTCAACATACTTCATCTTTTCATGTGTATTTCTTGACTTGTGGTCATTGTGATAGCAATCCTTATCTTGTTATTCTTCCATAGGTATTGTTTCACTTGAACATCTTATCTTATGAAAGATATGCACATAAACTACGTAAACATGGTATGTACAAGAACTTTGAAGAATATTGTTACCTTGACTTGGAAGAATAAGTTTGTTTTATCACGCTTGGCCTTCTTTGAGGGTTCCCTTTCTTCAAAAATTGATGCTTCGTCTGTTTCCTTCCTTAAGCCAAACTTCCTCTTATTCCTGAATTTCTTGAATTTTGCTGTGAAGGCTTGATCATCATATTTGTTTTGGGATTTAGGTTTTGTGCTAATCCTTGATTCTTCTTCTGCACAATAAGTCCAAAGTTCTTCAAATATGAGATACTCCTTTCTTGTGTTCATTCTTGTGGCAAATGCATCCCATGTCTTGGGAAGGCTGTTGAGTACTATATTTACTGGTTCCTTGAAATTATTTCTTCAATAGCTTGTAGTTGATATTTTAACTAAGACATTATCACAAAGTATGATGTTATGCTTTCATCATCATTCATGTCACGAAGCTCATTCTTCAGATTCATTACTTCTCCAATGTTTTTGACTGAGAAGAGATTAGTTAGGGCATCGTACATATTCTTAGATGAGTCAAGATGAGAGATGTAGGGTATCAAGTGGTCTTTTACAGAGTCCACTATGATACTCATGGCATTGATGTCATTGTCCTTGAACTTCTCCATAACTGCAATGCTCTGAGGTTCCTTCTCTTTTCCTTCTTCAAATTGTGGTTCCACGATCTTTCCTTTCATGATATCCAACACTTTATTCTTGGCAAGGATGAAGTCAATCCTTGTCTTCCATGCTCTGAAGTTAGAAGCCCCTTCTAACTTGTTTTTTGACTTCATAGAGTAAGTCATGACTGCTTTGACTTGGTCAACCTTTGACTTTGAGCAAAAACTCAAAGTTGACGTCTTAGCTTGCTGAGAATACCAGGAGGTGCGCTAGGTTAGGGCGTACTAGGCTATCTAAAAATTAGGTCAATCTCTTCACTTAAGGTGCCTCAACACGAGGGTTAGGGTTTTGTTGCTGCAGCAAAAACTTTGATTGCAACTGCAACTACAACTGAGAAAATCCTCCCAATTTATCTTCTAGTGGTTAGAATGTCTGAAGATAGTGTGGGCCCATAACTTGTTAGAAATAATAGGTGTGCTCGTTTAACCATAGAAAATATAGCAATATTGTCACCCAACTATAGGTCGAAGCCACCCCCGAGCACCTTAACCTTGACATAGAATAATTCCAGAAGAAAACCCTAGGAATAATAGCCAATCACGGTAGTGTATCACTCTCTATAGTTAGCATACCAAGAAGAAAGTCCAAACCATAACCAAGAGAGAGTCCAATACTGAAACTGAAAATACAAGTTGCAGAAGCTGCAACTGCAACTACTCTCCATACTTGCGCACAACTAAATTTCTGCAGTTGCGAGCTGTGTGTGTACAAATGAGCTCTGGAATCATGTATTTATACTGATATTTATTAGTTGTCTGGGCCAATTTCTCTTTCTGGAGGCAAAAGACTCAATATTAATTATTTTCTTTAGCCGACTTGTCTTCTGGGGTTATGTCCAAGGATTTAGGGTTTCTTCTTGCTTCACAGAATATTTTATTCTTATCAGGGTTACACATGGAGGTTAATACCTCCCGCAACTACCAAAAATATCAACAGATACCACCTTCACTTACTGTTGCTATTTCTCATGAAGAGCAACCCGAATCTGGCATCTCTTTCACCTTCATGAAAATGTTCTTTGTGTTCATGGATTTTCACTTCTGCCATTAAATCCTAGGCCTTCATGCTTGACCCATAATGTGCCTACAATGGGGCTCAAGATGCCTTGTATCCTCTTTCCTATCCTGTGTCCATCATAGCCCATTTACCTTAATATCTTGGAGCCAATTCCTCTACTATGTTTCTCAAATTCACCAAAATTCCCTTAAGGAAAGCATATGGAAGGTGAACTAGAATATCCTCTATGCAAGTTTTCAATCGAGAATCATTTTCTGACAAAGTATTTGCATAAGGATTAAAAGGCATATGAATCCATGATTAACCATGCTTTTAAACAAGAATACATAACATACATGAACTCAAATGGAATAAAGCACATGAAAATATAAGAGAGAGACAACCAATGTTGGTAACATAGTTCACCCCTCCTGGGATACGTCTCTAGACCCGCTTCAATTGGAATACATATAACTTTCATTCCTTCTTCAAAAGAAGTTGGGACCTTCTCATAAGTGATTACATAAGAGATGCCTTCTCCTTAAGTGAGGATTCAAGAAGACTACTCACACTCACATCTCTCCATACATCAAGAAGGATATTAACTTACATGAATAAGCCTCTCAATGCTTAGGATTAGTAGCACTATGGCTCTCTAACTCCACTCATTCATTCTCCATTACTCTCCTCCTTTAAAAGGGATCACATAAGGCATTATGTAGTTTTCCCTCACTCTCTCTTAGGAAAGAGCATTAATTCCTAGATCCACAATAATAGGATCTAATTACAAAAGAGGAAAAACAAGATCCATGAATGTAGGATCTCAAACCATCTTCAAGCACATAATGGGAAAAGTTTCAAAACCACCCAAAGACTCCTCATCCATGTCCTTGATTCTCTCAACCTATAATTCAGAATAATGGCAAATTGGTGTGAGGTGGTTTCTCACATAAAAACCAATTTCCATAATTACAATTTCAATGAAAAATATGCTAGTCTTATTTTCCTCACAAGTATTAATCACTTTACAAAAAGAATTAAGTGCATGATTTTTCCAAAAGCTCATAAAGCATAATTAAATGCATGGGCATCTCATAAAAGCATAAAATAAATGCACGGGACCTTTTCCTCACAAAGCATTAATAAAATGCATGAGAAAATAAAACTCAAAGCATATAAGTTCACCATCTTCACCACTCTGCAGATCAACTTGGTGAACACAGTAAAGTCCTTCCATATGTGGAAATACGTTTGGATCAAAGAAGCTCTAAGAAACTATCCAAAAGAACTGAGAAGCATGGCCACCATCCATTTCCATTGCCTCAACCAACTCCATGACCAATAACACTTCACTAAGTTCACCTTCCATAGGATTTCCTCAAGACCAGTTTGGTGAATTTGAGAAACATAGTAAAGGCATTGGCTCCATGATCTTAAGGTAAATGGGCTATGATGGACACGGGATCAGAAAGAGGAGACAAGGCATATTGAGTCCCATTGTAGGCACACTGTGGGTCAAGCATGAAGGCCTAGGATTTAATGGCAGAAGTGAAAATCCATGACCACAAAGAACATTTTCATGAAGGCGAAAGACATGCCAGAGCTGGCTTGCTCTTCATGAAATAGAATATCCTTTACCAAATTGATTGGGGTTAGAATATCCCACAACACCGAGGGCTAGATCCTAAACAAATTGGAAGTTGGGGTTTAGGTGTTGGTATCTGGCAGCAAGAATTTGTGTTTGTTACACAAAACTAGGAGCTACTTGTGACCAGTGCCGAATGCATAGATATTTATGGCAACAATTCAGAAGACGAGGATGAAGGAAGTCCAAGTACACCTTTGAATTGTGGGTATGCAACTTTGGGTTTGGATATTATGATGTCCCAAAATTGTTTTTGATAAGTGGCCTCATATATTTCTTTTGTAATATTTTCCATATGCCTAAGTTAAATTGATGGCCATCAAGGGGCATTTATTTTTTCTTATTGCACAAGTTTTGTAGTGGGATTTGGGAATTTTCCATGACTAGTGCACATTTGGTTTTTGGCTATGATGCACATGGGGGGTTAGAAAACCTAGTATTGTTTCTTTTGTGCACATGTTTGGCATGCAAAATTTCCTTGTAACTTGATGTAAAAGCATTGAAATGAGCTTGAAAACCATAGGGTTGCTCGACTGTGCGACATTTTGGCACTATCTATAGTGGGATTTGGAGACCATATTGTCTACCATTTATGTAAAACCGATGATTATGAAGCATTGTAATGGATTTTTAGCCACTCTTGAGTGAGGAGAGTGAGAGGTGTTATTTTGTGCCTTAAGCCTTAAGTGGCTTCATTTTGTAATCATAATTGTAATTAGTTGTATGAGGCGATTTTCCTAAACCATTTTGGTGATTCATTGTAAAATTGACCAAAGAGTGCATTTATAAAGTCTTGGCAAGTAAGGTACGCCAAATATTGTGGTACATGTATCATCTACTACAGGTTGCAAGATTACACAGGTGGGCTTCGACATTTCAGCTCAGAAGAACATAGGTGAAGGAGACAAAGGGATGTTCCTTTCCAAATATTTTCTTTGCAGCGGTTGCAAGTGTTGGATTTGCATTTTGATTCCGAAGTACATGTGTGGAGGAGTCTTGAAAGAATGCACATTTTCAGGACATATGCATACATATAAAGTTGATACTTTTGGAGACCAAAAGGTTCTTTGTGGGGACGCGTGATCCATATGGATTTCCACACATGGAAGGACTTTACTGTGTTCACCAAGTTGATCTGCAGAGTGGTGAAGATGGTGAACTTATATTCTTTGAGTTTTATTTTCTCATGCATTTTATTAATGCTTTGTGAGGAAAAGGTTTCATGCATTTATTTTATGCTTTTATGAGATGCTCATGCATTTAATTATGCTTTATGAGCTTTTGGAAAACTCACGCACTTATTCTTTTTGTAAAATGATTAATACTTGTGAAGAAATTAAGACTCACATATTTTTCATTGAAATTGTAAATATGGAAATTGGTTTTTATGTGAGAAAACACCTCACACCAATTTGTCATTATTCTAAATTATAGGTTTAGAGAATCAAGGACATGGATGAGGAGTCTTTGTGTGGTTTTGAGACTTTTCCCATTATGTTCTTGAAGATGGTTTGAGATCCTACATTCATGGATCTTGTTTTTCCTTTTTTGCAATTAGATCCTATTATTGTGGATCTAGGAATTAATGCTCTTTCTTAAGAGAGAGTGAGGAAAAGATATATGATGCCTTATGTGAGCCCTTTGAAAGGAGGAGAGTAATGGAGAATGAATGAGTAGAATTAGAGAGCAAGAGTGCTACTATTCCTAAGCATTGAGAGACTTATTCATGTAAGATATTATCCTTCTTGATGTATGAAGATATGTGAGTGTGAGTAGTCTTTTTGAATCCTCACTAAAGGAGATGACATCTATTATGTAATCACCTATGAGAAGGTCCCAACATCTTTTGAAGAAGGAATGAAAGAGATCCATATTCCAATTGAAGTGGGTCCAAAGACGTAGCCCATGAGGGGTGACTTCGTTACCAACATTGGTTGTCTCTCTCTTGTCTTTTCATGTGCTTTATTCCATTTGAGTTCATGTATGTTATGTATTGTTGTTTAAAATCATGGTTAATCATGGATTCATATGCCTTTTAATCCTTATGCAAATACTTCGTCAGAAAATGATTCTTGATTGAAAACTTGCGTAGAGGAAAATACTCACCCATTTTCAGATCATTCTCCAAGGCCTCCTCCTTCTCTGCCAACTCTTGTTGTAGTTGTGACCACATCTGAGTGAGCCTATATTCTTTCTAGCGATCCAACTGGATGACCTTATCTCTAAGGTGTACAAGTTGCATTCTGTGCTTATCCCAATCTATCATGACCACTATGAGGGTGTATTGGAATTATTCAAATTTATTCTTGAGCAATCCCAACAATTTGGTAGAGGTATCAATGTGCTTCTCCATATTTTCCATCCTCTTCTTGAAAATATGAACCTTCTCTTTCAAGTGCTCATTCTCCTCTTGAAGCTTGAGAATTGCTGGCCCTTAAGTCTTCTAACTTGTCTCTACTTACTTTACCCATGTTGAGGTCTACAATGTTTTGTTCAAAGTCCTAGTAGCTGTCACAGTCAAGGATGCAACTGCTCTGATACCAACCGATCCATAAAATAAAGACTAATATCCCACTTGCTTCACCAACATGGACCTTGTGTAAATTTTTTTTATTGTCTCTCTCTCTTGGTCTTTGTTCTCTTCCCTGTACATGTTTCCCACTTTGAAGAAAGGTCACTAGGCCTATGTTCCTCTATCCTATACAAGGATCTCTGTCTTCTTCTTCTCATGTTCTTTGTAGGGTCTTCTCTATGAAATAATTCCAAGGTATCTACTCTAGAGGCTCATAGTATGCATAACCTATATAATCTCTCTACAAGCAAGGTAATGGAAATACATATGCGTTCTTGCTTATGAGATCTCTAGTTATTTGAGAAAGCTCTTGTGGAAATCAAAGCAAACCTTGGGTTAATATTTTCTTTTACCAATATTTGAACAAAATAAAATGGATTGGTTACACAAAACTCAATGCGAATAGACAATTCACTCACATATGTAAATCCGAGTCCTTGCACATGGTCAACAACACTGATTTGGGATTCCTCCAGAGCCCATGTTATGTCCTCCTATCTTCCTAACTAGGGACATAACCTGAATTCTTATTTCTTTATGTGCCATGAGATTCAACACAATGAGGAAATGTTCCCGTTACCCCCAACCTAGGGGTAACTAAGGAGATTATGTCTGAAGGACCACAGGTTGGAGAAATGGAGTGCCGAGAGCTAGATGGACATAGCATAGCCCTCCTTTATCATTGATGCCTTATACATATCATCATCAACAACAACATTTACCACACTGGCTTGGTCCCAAAGGGAAATGGGTCTTTCTTGTTAGCCTATGGCTTACCTTTACCAATCACTAAGTATAAATTGCCACCTGTATTTGAATTATTCATTTAGGATATTAGTAATATATCCTCAAGTGATGACTAATGAGTTAGTTAATATTGCCTAGCCTAGTCATCATGCATGATTTTAGGATCTAGAGAAAATCTCTTTATGAGGTGGCATCACCCATTGTACTATAAATAGGTAACATTGGAGTGAATAAATTGTGTGTTAGCTAGTGATCCTTTTCCACCATGTTACTGTTCTTCTCTATATTTTATTAATTGGTATCAGAGCTCTTATGGTCTTAAGGGCCTGGTAGTCATTCCATGATAGTAATTCATGGGAGGCCATTAAAGAGCCAATGCTGAAGCACAAGGATAAGAGACACATAAGATGATTGAAGCACATATGCATATACAACCATGAGGATGAGGGGAAATTCGAGATAGTGGGAGAGGGAACGACATATTTCAAGTAAGCAGTAGCACACATCTGCCCACCTAACAGTCCATGTGCCTACGCATTATGATGAAGGTATGAAGTAAATATTTTTTTTTGACATTTAAAAACCCCTTCTCCCATGTTAAGAGCGAGCTTAGATTTGTGAAGGATAAAGATCCATTGCTAGATTTGGTTTTAAAAAAAGAAACCATTGATTTATCTCATACCCTGATCAATCATATTATGCCATTAATTCCTCCACGAGAGGGGAAACCCCCAACATTCGGTAGATATTGAGTGGATCAAAATTAGTTGTAGTGTGGCTCTTCTCCCAAGACAAAGACAAAGTGGGATTTTGCTAGATACCAAGGAGGCTACGATTTGATATATAATAGTTGTGACAAATCCTAGATCGCAATCACAGGTTTGTATTGTATCCTCCTGGAGAAAAATCGATCCAGAAATTTCGTGGTCACATTGCAAGACCTGTAGGAATCCACATTAAATACTCTTAGACACAGAATCTAAAAGAGAATAGGTGCAAGGCACATCCTACAGAAGAGACAAATCACACCAAGGATCGTGTACATGTGGTGTTTATTATGCATATTTTTTATCAATTGATAGTTTTCCATGGTAGTGTTCCATGAAAGGCCATTGAAGACGCCATATTGTTGTTCTTCTGCGCCAGGGACTGATGATCTATGATCTATCGGTAGTGCTAAATTCTATATTTATAGATTGAATAAGGAAAATACACATTGTTCTGGAAAGAAATGTTTGCAACAACAAATTGATCCGCCTCTACAACAACAATTTCACTCTTTTAAATGCCCAGGGGCCTCCCGGTGTTATCGACTCTGAATGTGTTATCAGAGCTTGTATGGACAACCTGATGTGAAGAGTCTACGTGTAGATCTGGTGCATAGGCCTGGAGGTCGATTCTTTTGAAAATTGTTTGTAATTATGGTGTGGAGACCCACGATTGAGAGTTGTGGTTACCTACTTGCGTGTTAGACCTGGAGTTGGACGATTTTGAAATCTACCTGTAAAAATTTGTTTGATTTCGTCGAGGAAATTGGATTGGAGGCACCCAGATCTGTTTCTTTCATCACAGCTGAAGGAGACCCAAGCCACCACAGAGGTCATGGAGTAGAAGCCAAGTACAGATCTGGTGGCGGTTATGGTTGCATTGTAGAAGGTTGTTGCTATTGAAAATGTTGATCTGTTGTCAGATGAAAGGTATGCAACAGTGGAATAGAACTTGCTTCGAAGAGTTCATCTCTTTTGAAATTTCTGGGATCATGGCATGAGGCGATTTGGAGAGTACCGGGTAAAACACGATGATCGAAAATCTACAATTAAAATGGTATTTTCAGAGAATTACATGCGAGCCTTCAACTATAGCAAACTCAAATTAAAAAAAAAAATCTCAATTCTCGGATTAAAAAAAAATTCCAATATTCTTGCTTTAGAAACCTCTCCTATATTTGAACGGGTTTTACTTAGATCTGTAAGTTCGAAGGCCATTTAAGTCGTATACATAAGAATTATCTTAGTGCAAATTTTGAAGGGATTTCACTAATTCAGCTGCTTTCTGCTGAAATTGGAGGAGATCATCCAACAAGAGAGTATGAACAAGAATTGGTTCTTGATTCTACAACGACGTGGTGATTCCAACTCCAGAATTTGAAGAATTACAAGCTAACCAGAGGCGGTGATGATAAACCCGAGAGAATTAAGGGACACTGAAGATCAAATAGTATTTTCCTTAAGTTGTGTGTCATTTGTTCTATTTGCAATGATGATTTGACTACGTATGTCATTGGGATTGAATATTTTTCTCATGCAAGAGCACATGGTTGGACTAGAAGCGTCACAACAGAAAATTTGACTTTATCAATGCCACCGATGCTAAAGGAAACAGATCAAACCAATCACTGCTAAAGATCCAAATCAATTTGAGTGGAATACGTGGTTCCACTAATTGCATTCTTGGCCAGCGAAGAAGGAGAATGAGTTATTTCTCAGGTTGTTTCTGACACCGAAGGTGAGAATTTGGCAATAGAAACATGGATTTTGGTTGAGTTGGAACATTTCTTGTCACAATCCAGATATCAGTATTCAATGATAGAATCTTCAAGATCTTCAGCGATATGAACCTCCAAGAGTACGATTTGATCAATCTAAGGAGGATCAAAATTCTTTTAGGCAATTTCTTTGATTTGGTGATAATTTCCATTATCTTTGGAATAACAAGTAAAATAATTGTTCCATTATAAATTCTTGTGGGTTGATAGATTTAATGTTGCAGTGGCATATTATAGCTTTGTCAAAGGTTTAAAAGAATTTGGAGAATAAACCATGTTTCTCTTTTGTGAAAAAAAAGGATTTTTTAAACCCATGTTTTGCCTATGAAGACTTATATGCAAAATTCTAGTAGGCTTAGTGCTTGCCAAACTTTGTAAATATGAGTTATCAGGTTCTTCTTATAAGTTGAAATGGGAAGTGAACACCATTGAAGGCTTATATTTGTATTATGATCATAAAAGAGATACTCATAATAAAATTGAAGTCTTTTTCTCTGTGTCCTAGATCCGCCCGAAATTGAATAAGGGGATCTTAGGTACACCTTGTGTGCTGTGTGTTGGTGATTTTTTTCATGGTTGTTTTATGAGCTGATTTATGTCTAGTTTTGACATTATCACACACGCATGGAGTACAAAGAAGGATAATGAAATCAATTCACATGATTAATACCATTCATGCACATACAATCAACCACATGCAATCAAAGCACCTGCAATCAAGTAGCCGCGAAGAACATTCAAGCATTTTAATTGTCAACATCAACATTCAACAATGATTCTACATCAATCATTGAAAGGGAAAATCAAGTAAATGAAGCATTGTTAAGCATCAACATTTGTAGATCATTTACTACTTACAAAAGTTTTTTTTGTAAGTGTCAAATCAAATCAAATTAAATTATTGTAATTTTTGGGTGCATTCTCGGTTGAACCCGACACCCACAACTTGCTTGTATCATTCTATTCCTGAGTCTATAGGTTGAGTGGTTAAAATTCAAATCATTGTAAACATCAAAGTTTGGATGCATTTTCGGTGGTAACCGACATCCTCAACTTCTTGGAATAAAGCAAGAAAATTTCAAGCGAGCGAGTACAAGCGAGCGTGAAGCAAAATCAAGCGAGCGTGAAGTTCAAGCGAGTGATTCAAGTGAGTGAGTTGAAAATAAAAACCTTCTTCTGTCGAGTCAAATTGTAATCAGGTTCTACCTTCACAAGGAGACCTCATTTAGTGTTTTTGAAATGGCTCGAAGTCTCGAATTATTAGAGTTACTGAACACTCTAATAAACACCACTGAAGACAACACAATGACATTGAACAACAAAACTCTTCAATCGATGCTAACTTATTTTCAAGTGACACAAGCTAAAGTTAGACTTATTCAATCTCTATCCCAACTATTGAATGATGAGTTGAATAATCTCAAAAATCAACATCCAGTGAAGTGTTCTGAAGTAGTTTTTGTTCAGCACAACCCTCTCTATGATGATAATGATGATGATGTTTTTAATCAACAGTCAATGAAGGAGAAACTCAATAAGACAACTTCAGATGCAGAAAAAGATGATGCTATTCATGAACCTATAATTCAAGAGTTTTCTTTTGATTTCAGTGAAGAAAACCTTTCAATGATGCATCAACATGCAGTAAATCCACTTCCACGGATTTCAAAGCAACAGGTTCATAATACTCTTTCCAAGCCCATCATCAGACCTTGGGAAGAAATCATCTACAACAAGAATAGAACAGGACTTGGATATGACAAGGAAGTTACCTTTCATATTCCTGATTATTCCAGACCAATCAAGTTTCAAAGTGCTGGATTCCTTCAAGAAGCTTCAAATTCACCTGTTCAAGATCAACATCAGAATGATAAGTGTCAACATTGCAATCGAGTTGGTCACAAGGAGAATCAATGTTTTGATCTCCATCCTTGCTAGCATTGTGGTAAGAATAACCATTCTTTAGACAAATGTTCAACACTAAATAAACCTGGAAGATTGAAGATTCACTATGAGTGGATTGATCCTTGGAAATGGTCATCAACAACCAAGCGATTATATAATGTTAGGATATTTAGACACTTAGGAGTTAGTTAAGATCTACTTGGTCTAATATGTCGTTAGTGTGTTTCTTTAGTATGCATTAGTATGCATTTGTAGTTAGGCAATCCGACGGTCACAATATGTTCCCGACATAGAGTGATCCGATGGTTCATACTCTCCTCGATCTTAACGGCCATTGATTCGTGGCTTAACACCCGATTGGTCCATGATCTCTATTTAAAGAGCATGGAGGTTCATTTTTTGATGATCGATTGTGAGAAACTCTCTTGAAAATCTCTCTGTAATCTTTTTCTTTGCATTAATAAACTGCTCCAAGTAGCCGCGTTGGCTGGGGCTGTGGATGTTTCCCCGTAGGGGTTTTACCATGTGAAAACATCGGTGTGTTGATCTTTGATATGGTTATGTGAGTGGTTACTGAAGGTGTTCGTCCTCTGTTGTAATACCTGTGTTGTCGAACATGGTATCAGAGCCTGTTTGAAGACCCGCTCTTGTTGTAGATCGAGATCGTGAAGCCGAGTTGCCTCATCTCCATTTTCTGGCAATTTTTGTACATTTCTGGGCTGAAAGGACTGTTCCATTGTTTTCGGAGCACTCTTTTCATTCAAGAACACTTTTCGTTTCACTCGAAAAGGTTTCCGTTTGCCCAAGATATGGCCATTACAGTCAGAATCCGGAGGTATAAAGTCTGAATACGCATTTTTAAATTTTTGCAAAGTTTTGATTTTATTTCGGTTTGTATTTTTTTTCCGGGCTGCTACTCTTTTAGATCTGTGTATGCTCTTTTCCCCGCGCCTTGTGCGATCTCGAAAAATCAGAAACACATAGGAAAAGGTGCATCTTCCGGGTAAGCTAACCAAGATCTAACCCTTGTTGTCATCGAGAAGCGAAATATTTTCTTGTGTGAAAAGAGTTTTTTTGGAGCATGCTCTCCAAGGCCGTCTTCCACAACAACAACAACAACAAAAACAACAACAATCCTCCTTCTGAACATTACAATATGTTTTGCTAGACCAGTTGGTTAAAACTTGCCTTATTAAGTAAGAGGTCTTGAGTTCAAGTCTCTCTTTTGTTACTTTTTTTGAAAAAG
>ML781854.1:553740-591852 GCA_009831015.1 Picea engelmannii | reverse complement strand
TTGTAGCACATAACTTTTTTGTACCTCACATAAGTGGTCCCCTTATTGCGTAGCTTTCGAGCATGTCCCTCATGGGATGAGATAACATGTGGTTTTTTCTGCATGCACACTTTTGTGTTGTACTCAAAATGAAACAAGTATGGTACTCTCTTGAGCCTAGAAGGGGGGAGTACAATGATGTAACTCTCATGCACCTTAAGGGGGGGAGTTCAAAATTCTAGTGAAGATGGTTCATGAAACCACTTATGGTCTCTCCTTTCAACTGACAAAGGGGGGAATTGATGATGGAATTGAATATGGTTGTGAGACAAAAAGTTTCGACAACAACAAACATCAAGTATGCCGATGGGCATGAAATTTTCCAAATGGGCAACTGCGGTCTGTAGATGACAGAATTTGACAGAATTATGGTTCAATAAGTTTAAGTTGAATCATATAGATTTTTATTTTGAGAGAAATGATGTGAACATTTGGTTCACATAGATGGTCATTCGACCTAGCAGAGGACAAGAGGATCCTTCTGTATTGCATCTTGGCATTTGATTGAGTTGTCAGGCATTTTTTAGGGATGTGTTAGATTAGAAGCTGATTCACTTCTCTTGGTTCACTCTCATCAGATTGGAGTTTTCATTAAGTGAACATTTTGCATGCATCCTGGCTCACATGATTACATAGTGAGATTTTTCAGAGATGGCAGGCTTTGATATGATTATGGTTCAATGACTTGCAATTGAATCATACACATGATACGTTGGGATGTTGTTGGACACCTAAGAGTGTCAAGATTGGTTAGTGGTTATCCAAAAACCATCAGATACATGGTATCAATTGGTTAATGGTCATCCCAAACCATAGATTCAGAGAGCACTTTCAGTGATACACTGATAGTAGAGTGGTGATACTACATGTTCACCAATTAGCAGAAGACATCATATTCTTCTAGCTAAAATACTTGGCAAAATGATCAAATTGTCAAGCAATCAGGGAATGTTCAGATATTGCAGCTGTTCACTTCCATATCTCATCTCTCTTCCAGTTCATTTCAAATGAACATGTTCAACATCTAGATTGGTGGTTTTTCAGGCAGTTCTTCATTGAGGCTCAGCTCAAGAGTTTCAGTATGAAGAGTTGGAATTGATACCAGTTTATGCTTTATTGCTAGTATTATTGATCAGACTTGTGATTGTGGGGGGGATTTTTAGCCTATGGATTAACTTTACCAATAACTAAGTCTAAATTGTCACCTATATTTGAATTATTCATTTAGGATATTAGTAATATATCCTCAAGTGATGACTAATGAGTTAGTTAAGATTGCCTAGCCTAGTCATCATGCATGATTTTAGGATCTAGAGCAAATCTCTCTATGAGGTGGCATCACCCATTGTACTATAAACATGTAACATTGGAGTGAATAAATTGTGTGTTGGCTAGTGAGCCTTTTCTTCCATGTTGCTATTCTTCTCTATATCTTATCATTTCTCCATGAGGCAATTAGTTCAAGTATCATGGTAAGTTTCGCTCTAATATTTAAATCATTTGAACATGTTGCAAATAATATTTCTTGATTATAGAACATTTGCTTGGAATTTATAGTCTTTTCCTTATTTAACCTTAGTGGGTGTCATTTTTTCCTAGTAATTTGGTCACCCTCGGGAATAAGGTGCTACTGGGGGGTTCCTTGAAGAGTCATCATCCATTTCCGATCATACTTATCACCTTCCACACTTCTTTCCTTCTGTATTCTTATCTTTTGGGATTTTTGGGTTTACCGATCCAAGAAGGGATTGTACCTCATTTAATGGGAAGAAGGGGATAAAGGCCCAGAGGGGAAAGTAGATGGAAAAAGATAAAATCCAAACATAAAACCTTCCAAATGCTCTCCCAAGAGGTATTGAGAAACATTAAACCATTATCTCTTAAAAGCATAAGAGTTGCAAAAATACAATTTCAAATTTATAGATGTCCCACTTGTTGAGGGATCTACACAAGTTCATTACAAGATAAAATATACCCCGATGACACTCTGTGTACCTCTCCCTTCAAGTGAATTTGTGGTGCTCCCCCCCAAGCTAATCGATTAACCCTAGGGATTACCCATTGTTTGGACCTTAATTAATTAATGGCAATAAATGGGCTTTGGAAAATGTTGCATCACAGACGAAGGGAAACACACCCTCAACAAAGGCACCCATAAATGAGACAATACAAACACTTGTATGTCATGAAACCCATGACCATAAGTTTACCACACTCCACTTCACACTCACACATGGATTATATGGGTTTCTCTTGGGAAACACCTTGGACCTAGGAAATGATTGACCCAATAGGATGTCTTGACACTCCTTCCACACCTAATTTTGACAAATTGTATAATGTATTGGAGCATTTGTTTAGTTTGAAAAGGGGGGTTTGATGCACATGTTCGGGTGGTTTGATTATTATATGTGGCTTACTTGTTATGATACTTGTGACTCATGGAACCATGGAGGGTGTACCTATTTGTCTTTGCAGGACCTTGCTTAGTGGATAGGTATTCATGAGGAGATGATTAGTTCAGACCTTCATGAGGGATTAAAGCCCAAGGATGGATGTAGAGACCCCAAGATCGGGGTGAGATCATGATGACCAATTTTCACAGTGAAGGAAGAAGACGTTGCCTTTGAAGGCACTCTGGCAGA
Source organism: Picea engelmannii (assembly GCA_009831015.1). Lineage (NCBI taxonomy): Eukaryota > Viridiplantae > Streptophyta > Pinopsida > Pinales > Pinaceae > Picea > Picea engelmannii. Next base: position 589,168 of record ML781854.1, on the reverse strand, counting down.
CCTAGATGATGAGTTCCCAACTCCTCCCACTAGGATGCTAGTCCTTGGAGGTCACCCTAGTAGCCCATGACGTCACCTAGGGATAGGGTTTGATAATTAGAGATGTTGGATGAGAGTTTTGTCATGTGTGTCATGGAGGATGGCCTTTGGATGGCCAACGTTTCACCAAACAACCTGAACATCTCCTTGAGGAGGCCCAATGTCACCCTAGATGGGATGACGTCACCCTAGATGGGATGACATCACCCTAGATGGGACGATGTCACCCTATTTAGAATTATTTTGTTAAAAATTAATTTAAATTTAAATTTTAGTGAGCAAATTGACATGTAGGCTCAGTTTTGTGAAAAGACACAACTATTGGATAAATAAGCCAGGATTTCCCATACAAATAAGGCTGGCAGTTTTTATTTTTCATCATAACTCACCTTTCACAAGAGGGAGGAGTGTAATTTTCACCCTAAATGGGTTATTGGATGAAATTTCTAAGGCATAGTTGCTTGGAGGCTATTTTGGATGCATTTTGGATCACTTTTTGGTGAAATTTTGGCAAATCTAGGGTTTTTTGTGCTTGATTATTCTTGGTGAAGTAAGTAAATATGCAATTTTCATTTCATGATAATTTTTTATGGTATGTTTACTTGTTCATATTTAATATTATGAAATTGCTTGCTTGAAAACCATAGGATTAAGAAACATAAGGTTCTTCTTTCTTGCTCTTTGTTTTGCTAGTTTTTCCTAAGATGATCTTGGCTAGACAATTTTCTAGAGCCCTAAAGTGCTAGCACTTTATAAAATTTGTCCAATTGTTATTTCATTTGATATATTTCAAGAGTCTAAGGATAGGATAAATCTCTAGGGCCTAGAAGTGCCTACACCCTAGTTGAATATTCTCTTAAAATCTTGGTGCTTGAGGACTTAAGTTGGTACTTCTCAAGCTTCCACCTTGTTATATCTTAGACAATTATAATAATTGATTTTCTCCAAGTTATTTTGCTGATATAATAGACTCCATAATCCCTAAAAGACACTAGTTTCACTTCTCTCTTGTTGAAAGATTGATCTAACACTCAAACACTATTCTCTTAAGCTATTACTTACTAAATCTAACACTAATTTAGCCTAGATTACTGACTTTCTTGCTATTGTTATAAATGTTTTCTACAACCATCTAACTGCAATAAATTTTCTGCATAATTTACTTTGATTGCTAGCTAACCACTTCAGAAATTGCTTACAACATTTGATTATCATTATGCTTAGTAAATGCTATCTTTTCACTGTCTTTTTAAGCAATTCTGAAGAGATTTTATTGCAGTTGTTACAATTCATTAATTCTTTTTGTAAACTTGTTCGTTGCTGCATTTTTTTTATATCAGCTATCATATTTTCACTTGGTTCACTGTCTCTTGAAGCTTTACTATCATATTTGTACTTGAAACTTCCATATATATGCTCTGTTGTCTTGTTTTCGGAAGGTACACTTCATCACTTTCATTTGCTTCATCTTTCTTGGACACAAACCTTGTGACATATTTGACTTGAGTGACCAGTGAGAGGGGGGTACTTTTTATCCTTATCCTTAGCTTAACTAGCACTTTAGGTCACTAGGGATGCCTCCCTTGGGTTGGATTTTAATCCATCCCTAGAAGTGGAGATTTCCTATTAAGGTGACAATGATAGGATATCCTGTTTGTTACACCAATATCCCTTACTTCTTGTGGGATTTGAACAAATACAGATTGTGCGATAACAGTTCCACCCCCAAAGCAGTTGAAGATATCACCAAAATACTAAGATATGATTTCCAAGAATGTGTTACATGCCCAAGGATTACCACAATTGGAGAAAATAGGGTGGCAACCAAGATTTCCTACCCTCTAACCATCAATTCAAGCAATACACTTATAGTAACCAAAACCAAAATACAATATATTCGATAAATAGGTACCAAAATACAAGGTACTTGTCTTACATTAATTTGAGGTGTGGAAAGTGGTGAGGGAATATATAATTGTTCCTAAGGTGACCAAACTGATAGCAATGTGATTGGATAGGTTATTCTCTGATTCTCCCTCAACGATGGAGGAAGAGTTCACACTTGAGATTTGTTATTTGAGAATTCAATTGATTGAATTGAATTTTCCAACTAATGCCGGTCTTGTTTTGGTCGATCAAAAAACCAAATTGACTAATAACCAAACAAAATACCTAACAACTAAAAGAAACACCCAACGATTGTTCACACACCTTCCACAACTGTGTACAGTCGTCGTACGACACGTGGATGAGGAATAATGCCCAACTAAGAGAAAAAATGATTTAGAGAGGGGCTTCGACTTGGAAAAGGAAGGAATCAAGCCATGAGAAGGAGAATTCTCCTATGCATTGAGAAATTTCTATCTAGTGAAGGACAAATTCACCCTTGCAATTAAAAAAAATGACCAACTAATCAAATGAAATGCTGAACAAACAAATGAAACTCCCAAACAAACTAAACACAATCTATAGGGGGAGAAATTCACCCAACATTCAGATTATTAAAATTACAAATTAGAAACTTCCCGAATATTTGTAACAAACAATACCTAATAGCCTTAGATCTTGGAATTTGAAGGGAATTGGATGATTGAGGTTTAAGAGCTATTGGTATTCTTCATGCACATGTAGAATGAAATTACAACATAAATCCACATAGCTAGAAAGAGATTGAATTCTCACACCCATACAATAACCAAACAACAATTTAATGTGAAGCATAGGAGTATAAAAAACAATACATGAGACTTCTCAAAACAACACACACAGCGAATCACTATGAACTCATAAATTTTACCCTAGAACCCAAATGGGAAAACCAGATTCTAATGGGGCTCAATCTATTCATATCGGAAATCTTTGGTACAATGCTCTACTCCTCTTAGTGCTTCCTCTCTTGGCCCAAGACCCATTGAGAATGAGATCACATGAGGAAATAGGGAGAGTTGGGGGGGTAAGGGAAGGCCAACAAAAATGGCTCTTCACTTTCCATTCCCTAGCCTTCTCCTCTATTATCTTTTTTCTTATTTCATTAAATTCTCAAAAAAATGTCTTTCCACACATTTTCATTTTTTTGTCTTATTTGCCTTTAAATTTGGTTATGTTTTTCATAGTTTACATGACCTTCACAGATTTCAAGTTTGTATTGAAAGTACTGATTCATAACCCATTTGTCAGTTCAGATAGGTTATTGCACAAGTTGTAGGCTGGGAAAACCCTGATCCAACCACAAAATGGCGACAACTAAGTGAACACCTACCCACTGCCACCTTAGGCAGGTATTCTCGTCACTTTAGAGATGAAAGAATCACATCAAGGGGGGTATCTCGGTGACCTTGAAAGGAATGAGATGGAAAGTGAAGAGATGAAGGAGGGTCCTAGTGTTTTTCATTCCACTACTCTAAAAAAGATAAAAAACAACAATAAAATCAATCAAAGACACTACACAAACAATCCTAGACTAGATTTTTGGTTTATGCAAAGTAATTTATAATTGCTTAGTTAGTTTCCTTTTTTTGCAATCTTTCAATTTCAAAATTTATTTTATGTTGAAAATAAACCTTTCCCCTCAGCTCCCCAGTGTATGCTATGAACCCTTGCGAGCCTTGCTCGATCTAGGGAACTCATTAGAACCAGGGCTGGTTAATGTGGATTAAATTAATTAATACAATATCAAAAGGAGTTATCTTGATGTTAGGAAAGCCACATAAAGGGAGTGTTTGAAGTCAGACGAGAAATTTGAGATCTAGGTTCTCCCTATGTTGGACCTCTGACACCTTCATTGAGATTGTTGGTGAAGTCTTTGGGCTTTGGAAAATTCTTCGCAAATTTCCAAGCAAAGAGATAGCCTCTGGAGAGGACACACATTAGTTTAGTTTATTTTCAAGCATTTCAATTTTACAAGCAATTTCATAATAATAACCACAATCAACTCTAAAATTTTCAAAGACATCTCCATAGGGTACTCTACACACTCAGCAGCATAACACACGATCTCATTATTGGCACTGGTCTCAATTTCTATATTTTAAGAAGCCATTTGCTTCAAGTATTCACTTTTGCAAAAAAATATCTTTATCTTGAAGTATCCTTTTTGCTTATGATCATTTACTTGCTAGCATCTACATTTATCCAAATGTATCTTGTGCAATTATATATTTGAATTGAAGTACTTCTTTCATAAGCAATTTTATAATGAATGAATATTATATGTTACTGATCTAGATTTTATCTTGTGTATTGTCCTTGTTGTAATAAACTCCTAGAAGACTAATTGCTTAGATTTAGTTTTGAGCCTTAATATTTTTTCTTTAGGGACTACCCGCCTTGGATTCACTAGGAGTTGGCCTAGATAGAGGAGTCAAGGATCAGGTGACAACACCTTGACTTGAGACTTCCCCCCAAGGACACACCCAGTGGATTAAACGTTTTTCCACGTTAAACCCGAGGTGTGTATAAAGGAGACAACATTCTTTTTCCAAGTTCTAAAGATAAATCTTAGAGAAGTTTTTTCTTTGCATGTTGCGTTTTTGTAAGCATGTTAGCTCCAAGCTTGCAATTTTTCTATCTTTATGCTAATTCTTTGACAAAATCTAAAATATAAGGGTAGTTTCATTTCATAAGAGTCTAAATTTTCATTTGGGCATCCCACTAATATTGTTTACCGTTTTAGGACAACAAGCAATATCATTGGGAAAATAAGCCTATTTAGTTTCCCTAAATTGTCAAAAATCTACAAAAAAAATCATTTTTTGCATTTGGAAAATTTTAGAATATTTGAGCTTAGGTTTTGCCTTATCAAATGAATTTATTAAAGTGATTTTTAGTGGATACTAATAAATTTGTTTTCTATTTTTTAGCAGGTCGCAATAAAAACAAGGGGACACTCTGGCAAATTTGGGCGAGATTTTGAAGAAACTTGAACCCTAAGAATTAACCTTGAAGACTAGTTTCTCTTTAAACTTGTAACACTTGTGATTCCAAGCTATATGAATCAATTATCACCTTCCACTCCCTCTCTAGAATCGAGGGAGGATGCTCATACCTAGGGTTTCCTACCAAGTTTCGTTTATAAACATCCCGCGTATATTTTAAATATTCTCCCGCTGCAGAGGTGACCAATTTTTTATTGAAGGTGTCTACTCCAAAGAGGCCTTCAAGATAATACATAAGTTCTTTTTTAAGGTTGGAATTATGGAAATTCCACCTCATGCGTAAGGTTTCCCCAAAAATTAACTAGGCCTTACTCTCCAGGTGCCTATAAAAATGGTCGTTTCCTACACACAAAAATATATAATCATTAATTTAAAAATAATAATTTAGATGATTTATGTATGAAATGGACAACATGAAACAATTAAAATATGAAAAACTACCTTGGAGTCTTATTTGTTTTAATGGAATTCCATTATCGTCGACCAAAAATGTGCACGGAAGGGTCCCCATGATGGTCGCATGTCTAGCTCCAGTAAATGCAACCATATCAACCGCATCATCATCCTCATCTCTGTCACCACCTTTAGAGCGTGATCGTTGTGTGGATGCCTGGTGGTGAGTGTCATGGCTCCTATCTAAAGGTGTGGAAGATGGAGAAGTAAAAAATACTCTAGCAGCTATATGACGTCCCGCGTCAGGACTCCGTGGCGTCTTTGCAACGCCACTACTTACCAACACTAGGTTCAACATGCTCCAAAAATCTCTTTATAAGAAAGAAAATGTTTTTTCATGAGATAATGTAAAAGTTAAAAACCAAACTTTCATAATTGAACATATGAGTACATTAAAAAAACACTTTAAATTATGGTTATTACCTCATATGTGTTAAGCTATGACATAAGCATATTGATCCTTTCTAGGACGTCAGGAGTTTGGTCTGGATGGCCTAACAAGCTTGCAAGTTCCTTGTTTGCTTTACTGATCTTTTTTTTATTAATAGCATCGGATCAGGGGATGAATACAACCCCTCCTCATCAGCGAAATCATGATCAACATGGCCTGTAGACTACATATAATTTCAACAAAATCAATTTTATTTCAGTTATATAATGAAATAATTGATCGCCACACAAATAAAATTATATAAACAAATAATAAAATTAACGTAAAATGAAAGTCGAATTTGATAATCATTTACATGTTCTGCAACTGACCCTTTTCCACGATCATCCTGCCACATTATAATATAATTAGAACCCCCAAATATTTAAAAAAATGTTTAACGATAACAAAAAAACTGATTGCCACCCAAATAAAATCAACCTCGATGATCAACCTCCTACATTATTATAAAATTGGGACCGTGAAATATTTAAAACATTGTGAAAGATAAAACAAATATAATGCAATAAGTAGAGGTTGCTTAAAGAGGTGTTGCATAAGTACCCACATACTATTAGTCGACATTTCTATTCGATTCAAATGGTAATCCACTAATAACTCTTCCTCAAGAGCTATATTTTTTATTGTGCACACGACTACCCGATTCTCTTCACGTCCCCCATATATACAATTCTGTTGCTTGTTTGTTGTCCTGGGTCGTGTGCTGTTTATAAACCCATTGATATTGTCGAAATCTTTAGGCCTTCCATCAATATAGATAGTCGCTCCCTTATTTTTATCATTGTTTATTAGCTGTATATAATTTGTGGCGAGTGCATATCTCCGAATACTTCGCATGTACCTGACCAACTACATCCAATCATTATAATTGTAACACGGTCCAACATAGTCCATCAATTCAGTTACTTTATTGTACTTTACAGTTATTCCATCCATGGAAAATATCCCCAGGCCATGAAGGGAGGATGGTGCAATGCGATGTCCTATTGTTGATAATGCAGTCAGTGTCTAACGGAGATAGTTCTTTAGGTATCCATTGTTTCACCAGATTCTTATACCTAAGTGGCACCTCTATGTCTCCTATGCTCTCATAATCATAAGAGCACGATCCTCCTTCGACAAGAAAAAATTCCATGCATCTACGGAATTTTCTTCCGACTTTTTCACCTCTAGTCCTTTTTCTTGTATCATATCTACTAGATGCAGTCAAATTTCCATCTATTTGTCCTAAGTTTCCCTCACTCAAGGAATAAATATCTGACAGGCCTCTGTTTGGTTGTACCTTCATTCAATCAAATCAGATATATAGTTAGCCAGGATTGTAAGAATATAGTGAGATATCTAAAATGATATAATAAAATCAAGAAACATAACTCTCTCATGAGGGATTTGACTTGCCTCTTTGACTACTAAAAAATAGTTGTTGAGATTATGTGGCTCTATGTGGAGAAGTAATGATTAGTTTTGGCCTATCCTTGCTATGACCATAACTTTCTTTGATGATCTTGATGACGTTATCACCGATACATTTTTAGAACCCTTTTCAAGGGCATAAGTTGTATGTGATCTTTCTTTTCCAAAGTATATTTTGGATGTTAGACTTGAGGATACTTTGAATACAAAGGGTGATATTATTCAATATGATCATGATGAACATGCTACAATGGGTTTTCAATAAACACAATTGATGGCACTTGTGACTTGTATTCCTATTTTCCTTAGATTCTTATAGGTAAGAAGTTTGTTCTACAACATCAACTAGTAGAAGAATTTAACTTTTGGTATACCATCTCTCCCAAGATTTTCTGCAATATTCAAGGAGGAGGGATAATATGAAGATGGAGGAGCTACACCTCATCGCCTATTTTGACATTGTTCTCATCCTTTTTCTCCTTGGGTCATAACATATCCTTATGGCCATTTGAGAGGAGCTTCCCCTTTAAGAATATTTCATAAAGTTTAAACCTCAGGTTGCAAATTTAATAGAGGAGTTAGAGAGGCCCAACTTATAAAGTGTCCTCTCCTTAGCCCCATACAATTGATTAGGACTAACCTTCCATGAAAATTCCTATTCCAAATTGACCTACCTCCTCTATCCTTACAACATACACCTTAGGTCACCTTTTATGATATGCCAACATGTCTTATAGAAGTGGGGTGAGAACCCCTCTAACCTAAGAAACTTGTCAAGTTCCATTGATCTCGAAACAAATACTGGAAGTACTTTAGTAAATATGGTTGCAAAATGTTTAGTATATACCACAATTTCATAGCAAGGAAAAAAGAGAATAAATACATTTTTCTTAATAGAATTCTCAACAAATGCATCTCTTGAGCTAGAGTAAAACATTTTTTTCTCCTCGCGCTTTGTGCTGTGAGGAATACCCCATGCTTTTTCAGTAAAATGACATACTTCTCTCTCTTTATGTTAGTAGACACAAATCACTAAGAAAATGAATGCTTTCAATAACAATTCTTGTTACAGTTATTTTTGGTCCTTTAGTGCATTAGAGTTGAGTATGGCCATCATCATCTTCCATATCAAAGGGTTTCATATTTCTTGGACCAAATCTAGTATATTTTGCTTTGTGTGTGCTAGTTGCAGTAGTGAAACTCGTGCATAGATATTGATGCACATTGGCTCCAATGGTGCAACCTATGCATGTGCACATGTTGTTAGTGACTAGACCACATGCATAAGATAGAATGGTCCAAAAAATCACATAGGTGCAAGTCTCAAGTAGAGTTTTTTTGAGGCTACAAACTTATAGGGCCATTATTTCTCTCTCCATCTATTATGAATAATATCTAAGCCTATAAATGATAGGTTCTTGGTGATATTTATACATTTATATTTATGGTTCTCACTCTTATGTTAGTCAAAATTGTGATGATCTGTAAGGTCTCTCCTAACAGAGCCTTATAAAACATAAATTTAAATATAGATATGTTATAATAATTTCTATTATGTTCTCTATTCAGCATAATAACAACTCACTGTTCAACATAATTTAAAATTTAGTAGCATGATAATGAATAACATATTCAACATAATAAAAAGGAACAATATAACAATAATGAAAAACCATAATAATGATAATAAATACCTCAAACTGATGATGTTCTCCAATTCTTCTCAAGCTGAAGCTCTGCCCAAAACTGACTAACCTCCCAACCAACTAGGAACAACCTATCCTGCTCCCTAGCCCTAGGATTCCTTATAGTTTCCTGCCCCCCGAGCCCAAAATTCCCAGCAACAGGTGCCCCCTGTGAAATTCTTCAAGCAAGCTGCTAGTAAATCCAGAAATACAAATCTAGTCCAAAATTGTCCCTCTCTTTACCTTATCCTTCTCTAATGTGAAAATATTACCCCAAAACAAAAAAAAGACCCCTTCCCGAGTGTTTCCCCTTGCCTTATCCTCCTTTCCCTCATTATTCACTGCCTTATCACCTCATTAAATCTCAACCACCTTATCCCCCCCTTCCATAAATGGGTCCATCTACCGATACACTAAGTCTCCAAAATAAAAACTAATAATTTATTAAACTAAAATTCATTAAACAAATATTTAATCATGAAATTAATTAATTAAACTAAAATTCATTAAACAAATATTTAATCATGATAATTAATTATTTAATTAGGGTTGTTACATACACCCACCCTTCAGGAAACTTAGTCCCGAAGTTAAAGTATTTTACGATACAAGGGAAATGACACATGGTTCACACATTCATATCCAATAAACAACATTATCAATAAGTAAGCCAATAAAACTCATACATACTAGTGTACACATGCAAGAAATGCATGTGTAGCTAGTACATACAAGTCTCGTGCATGTACTAATAACAATAACTATCACCTCTATAGTAATTTCTGTATGCATCCAATCCAATCAACAAGACTATTCATTTTATAAAAGATAATAAACCAATCAAATGTTTGTGAAATCCCTTAATTACAATAATCTAGCTCAACAATGTTTATTTAGACAAATGTAGTTTAGTTAAGTAATTATGAATATACATATATACACATTTTCTTTTTAGAAGGAAAAACAATAAATTCCACCATAAGGCAAGTCTCCATACACTCTCAACTATTTCTATTCATCTTTTCTCCCTAACTTACTTCCATATTCCATTCCTATCCTTCCTCTACTGGACTATCTTGGAGTGTCAACTATATTGACCTAACTCCAAATAGAACCCATAAGTGGAAGTGTCACTATCTTGACCAAGCTTCTCCAACAGGCAACCGATAGTCATCATCACACGTCTAGGGGAGAGTGAGCTAACACCGTCCTCCCATGACTCCAGGTTTTAGAGGATAGACGGTGGGAAATGCCTCCACCCCTCTTAATAGGACTAGGGTCCACACCCTACAATGGAATATACAATGGCATCATGTTGCTGGGAATTTTGTCATCGTTTATTCAATTTTAGGCAGTCTTACCACTTGAAATCTTGCACTGGTCCACATATCATAGCAATTTATTCAAACCAATATGATTTCACATACAAAGATTCATACCATATTATTTCTCATTCGGTGTTCATGACATCCACTTTCATTACCATTATCCCTTGGTTATTTCATAGTCCAACAACCTATAGATTAGTCTATAACACAAAAACATACATATCTATGCATTATCATCATGTAATTGCATACAACCATAATCTCAATTCAGTATCCACATACAAACAACTTTAATATCAAAGTTTTCAAGTTAGAAATAGATCTCATAATATCCCCATAATTCAATTGACGTTACTCGTTCATAGAATTTTCATTTACATAATAGATCGCATCATATCCATCACCATTCAAATAAAATTTAAACATTCATAGAATTTACATTCACATAATAGATCACATCATATCCATCATCATTCAAATAACGTTTAAACATTCATAGAATTTACATTCACATAATAGATCAGATCATATCCATCATCATTCAAATAACATTTAAACATTCATAGAATTTACATTCATATCCATCATCATTCAAATAACGTTTAAACATTCATAGAATTTACATTCATATAATAGATGACATCATATCCATCATCATTCAAATAACATTTAAACATTCAAAGAATTTACATTCATATAATAGATCGCATCATATCCATCATCATTCAAATAACGTTTAAACATTCATAGAATTTACATTCACATAATAGATCGCATCATATCCATCATCATTCAAATAACATTTAAACATTCATAAAGGTTCCTACGTCTTAAAAGTTCAAGTGTATCATTAATAGTTTCATTGTGAATAGAAAATAAAGGTGATTAGGCCTCAGGTAATCCTAACTGTCTAAGTCAGAAGGTAGTGTTACATACACCCAAACTTCGAGAAACATATTCTCGAGGTGGTCAAAAAAGTGAGGGATAATCTCGTCGTAATGTCTTGGCATCCTCCCAAGTAGCAGATCCTGGACTATACTTGTCCCACTGGACCTTAACTTGGTCTACCAGACGGTTCCTGAGCTGTCAGACTCTACGGTCCAATATGTGTAACGGTTCTACTGTGAGGGTTCCCGCGTTCGATACCTGCAATTCCTTCCAATTTAGTTTATGTGATTAATCAACAACATAATTACTTAGAAAAGATACATGAAAAACATTATGAGTTTTATGCAAGTGGGGTGGAAGTACGAGACGATAAGCAACGGGTCCAATTTTCTCTTGGATTTTGAACGGTCCTATAAATCAAGGTGACAACTTTTTCCCCTTCCCGAATCGAATGGTACTCTTATTAGGCCTGATACGAATGAAAACCTGATCTCCCACTTTATAACTTCGGTTAGTCCTATGTACATCAACATAAATTTTCTGTCTATCCTGTGCTTCCTTTAGTCTCTGCCTAATCTAAACCACCTGTTCCTCCATCTCTTGAATCAATTCTGGCCCAACTGTCATGCGGTCTTCTAATCTTTCCCAACTCAACGATGTTCTGCATGGACTTCCATACAGATCTTCATAGGGTGACATTCCGATGGAGCTATGAAAAATGTTATTGTAGGCGAAATCTACCAAAGGTAGGTTCTTCTCCCAATGGGTTTGGAAATCCATAACATACATCCTAAGCATGTCTTCCATAACCTGATTTACTCTCTCAGTTTTCCCATCTGTTTCAGGATGATAAGATGTGCTTAAGTTCAACTGAGTCCCCAACGCTGAATACAAACTTGTCCAAAACCTAGAAGTGAATCTTGAGTCCCTATCTGAAATGATCTTCTTGGGTATCCCCTGTAAATGGATGACCTCACTTACAAACAGGCGTGCCACATCAGTGACATCGTAAGTGTCTCTAACCAGAATAAAATGAGCACTCTTGGTCAACTTATCAACTATCACAAGAATTACATTGTGTCTATGAGATGTGAGCGACAACCCCACAACAAAATCCATAGAAATGACTTCCCACTTGGACATAAGAACATCATGTGGTTGTAGGAGACCTGCGAGGTGATGGTGGTTGACTTTCACTTGTTGACACTCTAGGCACTTGGCAAAAAAATGGACTACATTGCGCTTCATGCCTACCCAAAATAAGAGCTTCCTCATGTCTGCGTACATTTTCTTCACACTCGAATGTGCACAATAAAGTGCTCTATGGGATTCCTTCAGTATGATGCTTCGAATATCCCCACTTTCGGGGATGTACATCCTTCCTTGGTATCTTAATAGTCCATCTGCTTCCAGGATATATCCTTCATACTTTGGATCTAACTGCCTCCCACTCTCGAGGTTTGAAGTAACCTTTAAATACCAACTATCTCCAAGGAGTTGCGTCAACACATGTTCCCTCAGATTGACTTTTAAGAGTACCAAGGAGAAGACACGTGGTCTTCTACTCAAGGCATCCATGACCACATTTTATTTTCCCTTGATGTATGAAATACCGAAATCGTACTCACTCATAAACTCACTCCATCGCCTTTTCTTGGCATTCAGATCCGTTTGAGTGAAGAGATGTTTTAAACTTTTGTGGTCCATTTTGAGCTCAAAGTTTCACCCCACTAGATAGTGCCTCCAAAGTTTCAGAGCTAGCATTACAACTGCCAACTCTAAATCATGAGTACTTAAATCTACTCATGTTTCTTCAACTTCCTTGATGCATAAGCTATCACTCCTCCATCCTGCATTAGCACGACCCCAAACCCCTACTTCGAGGCATCCGTGCATACTATGAAGTCCTTTTCCATATCCGACACTCGTAGAATTGGTGCACTAGTTAGTAACCTCTTAAGCTCGATGAATGCACTATCACATTCTTCTGTCCATTCATACCTGACCCCCTTGTGCTGCAAAGTGGTGATGGGTTTCTCTATTTTAGAGAACCCTTCCATAAATCTCTGATAATAACCTGCTATCCCCATGAATCTTTTTACCTCATGATCATTTTTCGGCACTGGGCATTCCATAATGGCCTTTACCTTTTTTGGGTCCACAAAGATTCCTTCACTGGAAAGGATATGACCTAAATAGTGAATTTATTTCTGGAAGAAGGAACACTTTGACAACTTCCCATACAATTTGTTATCTCTAAGGCAGGACAACACCACTCCCAAGTGTTCCTCTTGCTCTCTTTCGTTCTTGCAATAGATGATGATATCATCTAAAAATACTTGTACAAAGCGGTCTAAGTACTTCCATAATACACCATTCATGAGGCTCATGAATAATGCTGGCGCATTTGTTAATCCGAAAGGTACTACCACGAACTCGTAATGCCCAAACCGAGTTCGAAAGGAAGTTTTAGGAATATCACCTTCCTTAATCCTTAACTGGTGATACCCTGATCGCAAATCACTTTTTGAGAATAACGTTTCTCCTTTCATCTGATCGAAGAGATCATCTATTCGGCATTGGGTACCTATTTTTCACTGTAGCATGGTTCAAGTCCCTGTAATCTATACACAGTCGTAAGGAACCATCCTTCTTCTTCACAAAAATTATTGGTGCACCCCAAGGTGAGACACTGGGCCTTATTATCCCTAAGTCGAGTAACTCTTTCAACTGCATCTACAACTCACAAAGTTCTAGCGCTATTATCCTATACAGAGTCTTGGAAATTGGTTCTGCACCAGGTTTTAGCTCAATAGTAAAGTCAAGCTCCCTCTCAGGAGGTAACCCTAACAAATCGTTTGGAAAAACATCCTTAAACTTTGAAAATACTGGGTACTGATCCAAGGAGGGTCCTTTCCTTTCATTCAATGCTTCCACTACATATAGTTGACACCCTTGCCTCATGCACCGCTTAACCTTCATAGTTGAGATAAAGTGTAGAGACACCTTTCTCCATACAATCGTGGATCTCTATTTTCCTTCCTTCATTGTCAACACAAAACACCCTTTTTGAAAAACCATCTACCATAGGTCGATGGGCTTCTAATCAATCCATTCCAATGATTAGGTCATACGTCCCGAGAGCAGTGACATATACCTTCAACCTGGTAGTACACACTCCTAGGTCTACTAGACAATTATCAACGCTAGTTCTTACCTCTTGTTTTTCCCCTGAAGCCATCTCAACTTGTTTAAAGTCATCATGATCATAGGCTGCCAACCCACTCTTTTATAATAAGGATGGTGAAATGAAACTATCTGTAGCACCATAATCAAATAAAATTTTAACATTGATATGATTTAGCATACTTGACAACTCCACCACCGTGGATTGATGTTTTGCCTGGCGATTATTAACTGCTGCATAAATCTAGTGGCTACTGCTTGCTCTTCCCATCGAGGCCTTTCCTTATCTATGCACAAATACTGCTTGCAACTCTGGGTAGTCACACTGGTAATGGGGCCCTCCACATCCACAACATGTAACACAAGATGGAACCTGCACACTGCTCTGTGACGGTCTCTGATATGAGTTCCTTCTCCTGGAACCTCTGCCCCTACTAGCTTCTCCCTGAGAAGGTCATGGACCTGCTTGCATCATTGGTGATGAATGGGATGCTACACTCGCTGCCATTGAAATACCTGTGGAAACTGTCCTTGGCATGAATCTATTACCATAAGGAGGTGGCCTAGAGATCCCTCCCCTGGAGAAGGTCCTAGGGGCCTTCCCCACGAATCCAGGATGATGTGGAAAGGTCGATCGCATACCTCTGTTTAAGCTCATGTGTTCCTCAACATAACATGCATTTTCAACTACTTCCGCTACTAAAGATGGTTTCCACATTCGTACCATGGCCCTTATCTTAGGGTTTAACCCATAGACAAAGAGTTTTTCCTATCATTGATCATTATCCATGTACAAAACATATTTGACCAATTCCATGAACCTGATATCATACTCTTCCACAGTCCTATTTCCCTGTACTAGAGCATGAAATGCTCTCACCTGTTGTTCCTCATAGTAAGCTAGTAGATATTTCCTTTGGAACCTTTCCTCAAAAAGTTCCCAAGAGACAATGTCTGGGGTAAGGTGCAACTACCTCTCTAGGTTGCCCCACCAGTTCAAGGCACTGTCTCTTAACTGGAAGATTTCTATTTTTTCCTTTGATGTGGAAGCATAGTCTCTTAAGGTGAAACATCATGTCATTCCTTCCATCCATGCCTCTGCACGTTCACTGGCACGACCCCCAGAAAACTCTGGAAGTTTGATTTTCTGCAGTTCTCTAGTGATTTCCTCAGGTGGAGGCCCTCCCTCTAAATCCCTCGATGCTTCAGGGTTACCCACTCCAGATAGTGGGGGCTCCACTTCGACCCTTGTTGGTTGACACCCCTTTAAAGTCTCATTAATGGCCTCCAAAGAGCATATAATGAGAGCTAATTCAGGCGATGGTGGTGGCGGCATTGGCGGTCCTTATGACAATGCCCCCCGATCATGATTTCTTCGAGTCTTAATGATCCTGTATACTTGAATCTGCATCAACCAAAAGTTTGTCAGGGAAGAGTCTAAGGCAACTCGCATTGACACAACTTATACTTGAAAACATAAGGTTAGGCATAAGTTTTTTTTTACTTGTCTGTAAACAAACGTTACTCTCTTTAGGGTAAGTGACTAGGTCAGGGTCGAAAGCCTCTAAGCTCGATGTCTTTGCCTAAGAAAACTATTGACTCTCTCGCTTTAATCAACCCATTCAATTTAATCAAGAAAATTAATATTATTGTTGATATCATGATTAAGTACTTAATTAATCACTTAATTAATATGTTCTTAATTAGTCACTAATTTAATTGATCATTCCAATTAATTAATTACTTTTAAACCTAAATTAAATGATAATAATTTAAAAGAATTAAATAAAAAAATATATAAAATAAAATAATTAAAATACTAAAAAAAAAAATTACAATTATTAAAATTAAAAAAAAAGGAGTCGGGCACACATGAGGCCCACATGCCTCCCCAGGGGTTCGCACTACCCAAAACCCTACACCCCCAACACTTGCTTCGCATAGTCGTCCTTCCTCTCCTCTTCCCACTCTGCATAACACTCTTGGCGACAGAGAACCCATGCGCAGAGGAGGTGCTAGGGTGGTCGCCCCTTGCGACTTCCTCCGTAAGATTTCCTATTCTGGCTCATGGCTTCTCCAACCAACAGGTTGCGGGTTCCATTCGCTGTAGGCATATTTGTTATTATGCTGAGTCTTTTGGCTGAATTTGAATATTTTCCAGCGCAATGGTATTTCAGCCTTTGTTAAAACGTTGGGATTGGAGGAGATGTTGGTGTTGGGCGTTTGGAGGAGATGCTGGCGTTGGGAGATGGATTATATGTGCACTGCCTAAAATCGATGAGACAAATAGAGTGGAAGGACTCAACGACATTGGGCTTGTGGGGTTATATGCCTCTCCTTCTCCAACTTTTTTTTTATAATTTTTTTTGAAACTTCTTCTGTATGACACGTTGTGCACTTAGATCTCTTGGTGGATTGGCGCTATTGCACTAGCTTCATCTTGTGTGTTGTGATGCATGTGATAACCCATGTGGGTGTAGGTGCTTGTGCGCTGGGCCCTTGCATGTTTTATTGCTAACCCGTGTTATTTGCATGGTTTCATTTACTAATCTATGTTATTTTGCAGGTGCTGACTGTGGGCAGTGAGGATAGCAGTAGTTTCAGAGAAGAAAAAGGAAACCCTACAGATCTGAAAAACCATGCATGAACAATTCCTTCATAGAAAACAAATGGCAGAGGTAGGGGTAGTCTGGGGAAACAAACAAAGGCGTACTACCAGAAAGAAGGCACAATATGCCACTGGTACGGAGAACGATACTGTCATTTCTATCAGTGATAGTGTAGACTTGAGTGCACAAGATGTTATTTGCAAAGCAATGGTTATGATATCAAATCCTATGGAGTAGTTTTGGTTTCTTTGGTTTCTTTTGGACCTGGGTAAGCCTAAAGTTGGGAACTGGATAAGGACTGATTGCTTGTGCTAAGTATTTTTAAGCTACTGAGGGGCTTGTATGGATTTTTTTGATACCTAACATATTTGAAAGGAGTTGGATTTGGATTTTTAGTTAAAGATGGTTTTTTTTTCTTTGTGCATATTGGGGATATATTAGCTTTTGTATAAGTGATTGATTTTGTGTTTTTTTTTGGTTGAATGCTTGAGCCCTCGCTCTCTTCTTTTAAAAATTCAATTCAATTTAAGAGATTAAATCATTTGTTTGAACTGAGATAAGGGCTTGTATTACCTGGTGGGTATTACTTTTGGGCCTTTGATTTTATTTTTGTATATATATATATATATATATAGCTGTATTAGGTACATAGGTGCTTTGTATTTTGTTTTTGTTTTGCTGGAATAAAACACGATACTCCCAATGATTATAATTAACTTTTGTTTCAGCCTTGT
The DNA here is from genome assembly GCA_009831015.1 of Picea engelmannii. Classification (NCBI taxonomy): domain Eukaryota; kingdom Viridiplantae; phylum Streptophyta; class Pinopsida; order Pinales; family Pinaceae; genus Picea; species Picea engelmannii. Next base: position 571,448 of record ML781854.1, on the reverse strand, counting down.
CTGAAATCTAATGACTGAAACCATTATTTATGAGGGAGCTTTGTTATCTTTCTTTTGTGCATATATATATATATATATATATATATATATATATATATATATATATATATTTATGTCTATATTTGTGTTAAAAATTTTCAGTATGTATATTTTTATTTATATTTATATCTATGTTAAAAAAAAATTGTGTGCTTGGCTTGTAGGTTAGGTGGAGCTGGAGCTGGAGCTTGGCCCTCGGGCCCAGATTTATATTTACACAGACACACAGACACACACACACACATACATATATATATATTCATATACATATTAATTAGGGTTTCAGGGATGCTTTTTCTAAATTGATGTAAGGGGTTTCAATATAACTTATTTAGGGGTTGTTTAAATTTCGGTTGGAACAGTTCCATTCCTAAACTTTCCTTCTTACATGTGGGTAGGTGGGTAGGCCCTGGTCCAAGTTTTTTAAACCAGAGCTCTGATACCATGTGTAAGGTCTCTCCAAACAGAGCCTTATAAAACATAAATTTAAATATAGATATGCTATAATAATTTCTATTCTGTTCTCTATTCAACATAATAACAACTCATTGTTCAACACAATTTAAAATTTAGCAGCATGATAATGAATAACATATTCAACATAATAAAAAGGAACAATATAACAATAATGAACAACCATAATAATGACAATAAATACCTCAAACTGATGTTGTTATCCAATTCTTCCCAAGCTGAAGCTCTGCCCAAAACTGACTAACCTCCCAGCCAGCTAGGAACAACCTATCCGACTCCCTAGCCCCAGGATTCCTTACAGTTTCCTGGCCCCTGAGCCCAAAATTCACAGCAACAGGTGCCCCCTATGAAAGTCCTCAAGCAAGCTGCTAGTAAATCCAAAAATACAGATCCAGTCCAAAACTATCCCTCTCTTTACCTTATCCTTCTCTAATGTGAAAATATTACCCCAAAACAAAAGAAGACCCCTTCCCGAGTGTTTCCCCTTGCCTTATCCTCCTTTACCTCATTATTCATTGCCTTATCCCTCCATTAAACCTCAACCACCTTATCCCCCCCTTCCATAAATGGGTCGATCTACCGATACACTAAGTCTCCAAAATAAAAATTAATAATTTATTAAACTAAAATTCATTAAACAAATATTTAATCATGAAATTAATTAAACTAAAATTCATTAAACAAATATTTAATCATGATAATTAATTAATTAATTAGGGTTGTTACATGAGCCTTTCCAATATCCTTCGATCCTTGGTTATCTTCTTGAGAGAGCCCTTATAGCTCTCCAGATAGGTCTCACCATGAGAGTGGTGATGCTATATTGTTCTATATCTTGCAACCATAATGATAGATCAAGATCCATTTACTAAGGATAAGTTGTGTCCTTGTGGAAAGTTATGGAGGGACTTAGCTTTGAGTGATGGAGGTGTTGTAGCAAGATCAAGTATGGTTTGATTATTGTACACACATTTATTTTAATATAGATCTACTTTTTCCCCCTCCCAATTCCTTGTGGTACTATTATGCATGTTTGTTATGTAAAGATATAGGAGTTGGTGTAAATGTGTTGAACCTGCACATAATAGATCTAGTTGGGAATTGACATACACAATTGCAGAGAAAATAGAAGAAAAGAGAAGAAGGAGAGAAATAATGGAAGAATTCTCATTAACCAAATGAATGGATGATAATTTACACATGATATAATATGTATAACTCAACCAATGCGCACTGGAGGAGAAGACAATGCACCATGGTGGTGTTATAGAGTGATTTGGACACACACCAACAATTACGGGAGTAAACTGCCACCTAGTCTAGTCTCTCGGATAGTTATGAGAGTGAACTACCACCTAGCCGAGTTAACTAGTCTATAAATAATCTATTAACTCACTGAAACATAGTGAAGTGAGGAGGAGATCATAGAATCATGGGTAATGTGCTAGTCTGGTGATGATCCCAAGAATAATGCATATTAGCTGGTGATGATCCCAATGCTGCATGGTGATAATCCCAATGTAGCATCTAGACTCCACTCAACTGATCAAACTGAAGTGAAAACTAAAGAGAATATTCTCCCTAGAGGAATATTATTCCTAAAATATAGGAGACTGAATAATGAATAATAAACATAGGAAAAACCTTAGGAAAAAGAAATCCTAGGTGTGTGTGAAGTAACTCCAACACCCCCCTAAACATCACTATGGTGAAAATAAAGAATGGGTCTCAACAACGAGACTATGTTAGGAACCAAAATACAAAAGATACATTGAAATAAAGTGAGGAAAGAGGGAAAACCTCATGGGACCCCCCCCTCAAAGTACAATGTATGTAAAAATAAGAACTGATAGTTTCTAAGCAATTGTGTCCTTCACTCCAAGATGATTGCGCAGAGAATTAAACTTCTACTCAGTGAAGGTATTGGTGAAGATGTTTGCAGTCTGTTTTGCCGAAGGACAAAACTACAAGTCGATGATCCTCTCGTGTAATAAGTCCCAGATTTAGTGCACGTGGATATCAATGTGCTTTGTCCACTCCCTCAGAACTAGATCTATGAAGAACTTCATAGTGCTCTGGTTGTCACACCAGATGACGATCGACTGATGAAACTGAATTCCCAACTCAGTGAGAAAATGTTGTAGCCACATAGCCTGAATGGTTATGTTAACTACCCCTATGTGCTCTACCTCAACTGAAGATACAGAAATAACAACTTGCTTCTTCCTCGACCAATAGATAGGCCTGGAACCAAGATTGAGTGAGTAACCAGATGTGGACTTGTGATCAATGCTATCACCAACCTAGTCAGAATCAGTGAACCCGATGAGGGCCAATGTAGAGTTTGTTGAATAGTGAATCCCAGAGGTGATGGTTCCCTGTACATATCAAAGGATACACTTTGTAGCCTTCCAATGTAGCTCATGCAACTCTTGCATGAACCTGGAGACTATGCCAACTGCATAGGAGAAGTATGGTATGGAGTGTGTGAGATACAACAACTTCCCACTAGCTATCTGTATAATGTGATTTCAACCAGTGGAGTGTCCCCACCATCCTCAAGTTTGACTCCTGATAGGAAAGGAGTCAGGGAAGACTTGCAGTCTGTCATGTGAAATCTCTCAAGGAGATCTCATGCATACTTGGCTTGAGATAGTTTGATGCCTGATGCATCCTAACTCATCTCGAGTCCAAGGAATAAATTTAGCGGACCCATGTCCATCATCAAGAACCTGTCATGCAAAATCCTCTTGACTGCAACAATATATTAAGTCGAGAAACCGATGATCAATAAATCATCAACATACAAAACTAGGAGTATAAGTGAATCAACTGTCCTGAGCATGTAAACATTCAGGTCTGATTTACAACGTACAAAGTTCTGTGACAATAGATAGGAGTTTATCTTGGCATACCATGCCCTTAGATCCTTCTTGAGGCCATAAAGAGACTTCTTCAGTCGACAGACCAAGGATGAATCCTAGATAAATCCTTGGGGTTGCTCCATATAGATCTCCTCAGAGAGATCTCTAGGAAGAAATTCATTCTTCACGTCTATCTGATGGAATTCCCATACCTTGGCTACTGCAATGGAAAGTGACAAACATATGGAATCCATATTCGCTACTGGAGCAAAGCTCTCATCATATTCAATTTTTAGAAGAGTAGGATCACGGAGCAATAAATAAAACAAATGCGAAAATAAAACACAAAAGATACACGATACAATAGAGACACAGATATATGTGGTTCACCCAGTGTGGGCTATGTCCACCAGAGAAATTTCTAGTTCCTTCCTTTATTATTATCCAACAAATGAAGGGATACAACCTACAACACACCCGCTATAACTTCCTCTTCTTTCTCTCACAATATCCTCACTCAGAATACAATATTCACAATGATACATAGCCGTAATACGTTTCCCTCATAAAAGAGGGTTTCCTTCTCGGGAAAAAAACCATACCATAACTTCTATCGTCAGATATGTGACCTTATAATGAATGGTCCATATTTACAATTAAATCACAATATACATTTACATGGAAAGTTTTCCTTCTGGGGCTTCACCCCTGAATCCCCATAAGGGACTGCTTTCCCCCAGACCCCTCAACTAGGGGGATGGACTCCCCAGACCTGGAAGAGAGATTACCCCCCTCTGCACTCCCTCATGTGAAGGAGTGTACATTATTTTGGGGTGTAAAGTATTCATGAGGTATAAACATGGCTGAAAACAAAGACCTCTAAATCAGGAAGATAATTAGGCTCCACAACCAACATCAATGCCATGCACCTGCTAAAAACATTTGGAAACTAGCCTAGCTTTGTATCTACTAATCTGTCCATCTGCTGCGCTCTTGGTCCTGTAGACCCATCTGCACCTGAAAAGTTTCCTTCCTAAAGGAAGGGGAACTAGATCCCAAGTCTGGTTCTCGAGGAGAGAGTTGTACTCCTCCTTCATGGTGGATTCCTGAAAGGAATTTCCAGTAGCCTCACCATAAGATCATGGATCTGAAGACTGAACCAAGAAAATATGCCTGGGTGGAAAGAGTTCAGTGGTAGTGAATGAAAGAGAAGGCTCCTCAAAATCAAATCGATTCCCCCTAGTGTCAACTCGATCCCCAACAAGATCCCATGCATCCTGAAGAGTAGTCTGAGCCCACTTGGGCCTCAAATCTGGCTCTAGATCTGCATCTGCATGAACTGGATCTGCATTTGACTATACTGAATCTGTATCTAGATCATCTTAATCCTATGAATCAAAACTCTCATCTGAAGAAGAGTTGGCATGTGCATGCTCATCATCTTTGACAGGTGGAAGAAGAAAGGTGTCTTCATGAGACTGCTGAGGTACATGCGAGACACTTTACTCGAATTGGACACTTCACTCAATGATGAGCTAGTTTGAGGAAATATCAATAAGTTTGTATCCCTTCACACCATCGGGGTATCCAAAAAATATACACTCTGTTCTCTGTGGATCAAGTGCCTTCCTCTTTTCAGAGGGAATCCAGGGCCATGCACATGAACCAAAATTATGAAAGTGGGTCACTTCCAATTTGAGGTCGCTCCAAGCCTCGTAGGGGGGTCTTATCCTTGACAGATCTATGGGGATATATTTTTTGGATGTAGGTCTCAAAATCAAGTGCTTCGACCCATAATTTCTGTGGAAGTGACTTTGCATGTAGCATGCAAGATGCCATCTCTTTTAGAGATCTATTTTTCCGCTCAACAACTCCATTTTGCTGTGGAGTATAGGGAACCATGTGATGCAACTAAATCCCTACCTTATGAAAAATATTCTAGATCTCATGGCTGACATACTCTCCCTCATTATCAATTCAAAGAATTTTGATTTTCTTTCCTGACTGTGTCTCAACAAGGGCTTTGAAATCTTTGAGGTGTTGAAAGACCTCTAATTTTTGCATGAGAAAGAAAATCTATGTGAAACGTGAGAAATCATCAACAAAAATGAGCATGTACCTTTCTTTTCTGATTGATGGATGTGGAAAAGGGCCCATGAGGTCACTATGGATCATATCTAAAGGAGAGGAAGCTCTTCGAGTCTTTCCTTTGTCGAATTTCTCTTGAGGGTGTTTTCCAAGAACAAATCCCTAACAAATTCCTTTGGAGAAGTGGATGTCAGGTAGACCATCAACCATTCCCTGCTTGCTAATCTGTTGCATATATATGAAATTTAAATTCCTGAACCTTTCGTTCCATATCCTACTTCTTTCATTAACATGGGTAAGCAGTAATGCAAAATCTGGTTCAATAAATTCAGAAAATGTGTAGAGTCTAGATTGATTATTTACCTCACCAGTAGCAACCTTGGAATTGGTTTGCATGTCATAGATATCCACTACATTAGGTGTGATTATGAATCTATTTCTGGTGCTATATTTAGTCATCCGATACACAGAGAGAAGATTGACAGAAAGTTTGGGAACGTGCAGTACATTCTTGAAGCTTTTGTTTGTGAATTCAATCCTTCCTTTGCGGGTGACCTTGACTGGAGAGTTGTCCCCCATCAGAATATGAGGACCTTTGCATGCATCCAATGAAGAATAGACCTATTTTGTGGAAACCATGTGGTGTGATGTTCTTGAATATATGATCCAAGCATTGAGAGAGGATTTGATGGAAATCAAAACTTGGCTAGAATTTCCTTTCTTGGGATTCAGATCTTCCTGCTTCTTCTTCCTGGTACCCTCGGGGATGCGATCTACAAGGTTGTTTTTCTGAAGTGTTTGGGTCATTATATCTATCTATTTCTACATACATGCATATTATAGAATGGATCCTTTATGGAAGTAAGAACATTTCTCTCGTTTTCTTCCCTTTCTACCTTTGGATCCGGAGGCATCGATGAAGGGTTTTGAGTACCCTTCCTTCTTAGGATTTTCATATGCTTTCCTTTTGTATTTATGTTTATATTTTTGATATTGATGACCGCTTCCATCTTGCACAGTAAGTGCATGCACCTTTGGGCCTTTTCTTTTTCCCATGTTGATGAGCTTGCTCTGCTCTTGTGTCAGAGACTCGATAAAGTCCTGAAGAGAGGGCATCTTCCAGGTCGATCCAGATGCAAATCTAACTTAATGAAATGTGGATACAAAAAATGAGTATTCTAGACTAAGTTTGGAGAGAATGGTGAGAACTGTTTGTTTCTCCTCCTTAGATTTATCAACCCCGCAAGCCTTGAGTTGCAACAACAAATCCTTATATTTGGTAAAGAAATTTTGGATATTGTCAAATATTGTTGGATCCAATGTGATAAATTCCACCTCGAGCATGTGTCCCCTCATCTCATTCTATTTTCCAAAAATACCTTCCATGGTGGTCCAGGCTTCATTATGGGTTTTTATAGGAGAATATGTGAAAGAGAAGTTCCAGAGAAATGAGATTGCATATTGTTCTGAACACTTCTCCATTCGATTTAGATACTTGGATTTTTCTAAGGATGATGCTGGTTCTGCCTCTCTATTCATGGTTAACATGTACAATCCTCTGATTCGAAGATGCATTATCATCTTCTCCTTCCATGCAAATAAGTTGTAAGGTGTAAGAATGAATTATTTTGGAAATTCCATTTTCCGCTGTCTTCAATCTTCGATACCTACAAAAATAATTTTGTGTGTCTTTTCACTAGCAGACCATCGGCTCTGATACCATGTAAATATGTTCAAACTACACAAAATAGATCTATCTAGGAATTGACATACACAGTTGGAGAGAAAATAGAAGAAAAGAGAAGCAAGAGAGAAAGAATGGAAGAATTCTCATTAACCAAATGAATGAATGATAATTTACACATGATATACTCTGTACAACTCAACCAATGCACACCAGAGGAGAATAAAATGTGCCATAGTGGTGCTCTAGAGTGATCTGTACACACACCAACAGTTATGGGAGTAAACTGCTACCTAGTCTAGTCTCTCGGGCAGTTACTGGAGTGAACTGGCACCTAGCTGAGCTAACTAGTCTATCGGTATTTAGTTAGTTGACTGAAACATAGTGAAGTGAGGAGGATATCAAGGAATCATGGGTAATGTGCTAGTCTGGTCATGATCCCAAGGAAAATGCGCATTAGCTAGTGATGATCCCAATGCTACATGGTGATAATCCCAATGTAGCATCTAGACTCCACTAAACTGATCAAACTAAAGTGAAAACTGAAGAGAATATTCTCCCTAGAGGAATATTCTTCCTAAAATATAGGAGACTGAATAATGATTAATAAACATAGGAAAAAACTTAGGAAAAATAAATCCTAGGTGTGTGTGAAGTAACTCAACAATTGGTGGTGAATTACTTAACTTGAAAGTAGTTTAGATCTAGTGTTTTGAAATTACTTGAAGTGTATATCTTGGAGTAGTCTGGAAGGTTGTGCATGTTTGATTCTATGCATATCTACAAATGAAATCATGGATTAATACTTTCAAATAAACTATCTTATGTATTGATGTTCAAATAAACAACATATATTTGTTACACCATGCATTACATCCATATACACATATAGCATAAAACTTGAACTGGTATCCATGTATCAAAATTTCACATTTTGATTTACATGTTCGGAAGGAATCACATAATTATCATCATCATGAACGTATAATGCTAAAACCATAAATTTCCAACACATAAATTGGTTCATGTGTCCACATATCAAATGTATTCATTAGTTTAATTGATTTCAAACATATACTAAGAAAATGAATTACCAAGATGAGTAAAAATTAGAGTTCTAACTACCTAATGCCAAAATGTGGGGCATTACATACACCCACTCTTTAGAAAACTTTTTCTTGAAGTTATAGTCTAGTAAAAAGTGCAGGGTAATATCGAGAGTCGATGCATGGTCTTTGTGTCCTCCCAGATAATAGATCCTGGGATATACTTGTCCCATTGGACTTTACTTAATACACAATCAAGACCATCTACTTGGAAATATGTATAGTAGCTTGGTTGGGAATGACCTTTCATTGGTCACATAGAAATTACTCTTTTTATCTCATGGTATTTGTCCAATACATACTAGTGAAAAACTGAAATCAACATTATATTATACACCTTAAGTAGGTTTATACGTAATGAAAGTCGACCTGCAACTCTTCCAATCTTCACAAGGATTTCAAATGGTCTATTTAAACCACCATGTTTATTATGTATTATCAAGGAGTTACATGGTGCAGGCCTTATACTTGTGGCATGCATGGCACATCATCTTATTAATGAATTGATTATAAGTCATTGGTGAGTTGAATTTCATATCGATCTCCATTGAATTCTTTCACCGTGTTGTACTTTACTAAGTTATTGGAGGACTATAAGACCATATGAGCTCAACATTAAAGATTTGATGCATTGCAAGGTAGGGTGGAAATTTGAGCTTGAATGCCTTATAACCACACTAATTAGTGATGGTATATGACATGTATTGTAGTGACATACACTTGAGATATGAGGCCTTGAATTTTTCTTTCTAAATATGAAGCCACACATTGTCCCCATTAAGAAGTTGTTGAAGACACAATCCTTTTCATGTCACTTCTTGAACTTTGGCAAGGATTTTCATGGAATATCATCTACTTGCACTGAGTATTTTGGATGTGCTCAATGAAGTGTGTTTCTTTGTTAACATATTTTCTATGTAGATACAAAGGTTCCCACCATTGGAGGTGTCAGATATGAAATGATCATTGGCCAATAGGTTGAAATCCAAAGCATATTTCAAAGGCGCCACATTGTGTCACATTATATTGATGCAATTATAAAAATTAGTGACTGGAAGCAAGGTTTTTCATCATATGTGCATGGATTCTTGTGATTATACATGTGAAGCAAGTGCATAAGAGTTTGGTTAACAACTTTTGTTGAATTAAGAATGGAACATTGTAGATGTGTCCAAAATTGTGTCACACAGATCCCAAAGAGATTCCTAATTATAGAAATGAATTTGGTATCTTTTTCATTGAAAATAGACATGGATGACTTAAATATAACCAAATATATGTGAATAAGTGTTTCACAATTTCCTATTCATGGCACAAAGATCACCATATTTGAGAACCAATTGACCAAAAATTGCATTATGGTGGTGGAATGTGATAAGGGAACCTCACAAAAAATCCACAGAGATTGAGTCCCATGGGTGCAAAGGAATGGATAGAGGTTTATATAACCCATACCTCATGTTGGTAATTTTTGTACTCACACAAGAAACATATCTCTTAATATATTTTTCCATTCCAACGGGATAGTGAAACCAACAAAAATACTTTCGTAACATAATCAATGTCTTATGAACAAAAAAATGATCCTCTTCCTTGGAGGAATGTGCCTCCCAAATAATCTTGTTGCACTCATGTTTGGGGGGACATAGGATTCTAGGGTGGAAAAATAATTTACACAATGAAAATTTGGTCATGATACTCCTTGGATAATTTCTACATAAATATGGTTTAATACTAGTTCCACTATGCAATGCTTAAACAAATTGTGTGTTTGATATTCATAATTGTATAGAATAGTCAACAATGCGTGAAATGGTAGTCAAAATAAGTAACCATTGAAATATTTAGATGCACCATGCTTATGTTGATCACCAAATGGAATTGTTGTAGATAGTTTATCCACTTCAATTGGTTCATGCTTCGAAATTTGCTTATGTCTACACACACAATGAATGCTTATGGTTGGAGTGTTTAAGAGTCTCCTTCCCAAGAATGTAATGTTTCCATTTCTTAACAACTTGGATGATCACATAACATTTATTTGATGTAAATGGAGTAATTTCTAATAACATCATTGAAAGTTTTAAAGTGTTGTGGAAGGAGATTCCCATTTTGTAGGAAAATGACATCGAGAGCATAATTTCAGGTATGTGTCTTAAAGGGATGATGTAAATCAAGAAGTTATAGGACCAACAAAGAGTTCAGTTTGCATTTTAATTCTTCAATGCCTTGATGTTGTATTGTGTCCCTTCTGAACATGATATTTGTGTAAATCCCACATAGTAAAGAGTGGAGAGGGTGTACAACATGGGATAATCCAAACACACACCTTTTTTATAAGTTCACTAAGCCCAAAAAATTATGTAAATTGGTTAGGTTGGTCATGGTGGACCATTCTATGATGATCTATACCTTCTCAGGATATACATGCAATTTGATTTCATAAAAAATGATGATGAAGTACCATATGTGCTTCCCAGTGAAGTCACATTTCTCTAGGTTAGCAAAGAGATTTTGGTTGTGCAAAGTGTTCAAATTGGTCATAATGTTCTTGCCATGTACTACTAAAAACCAACACTTTAACTATGAAAGGTTATAGAATTATGCATGAGCATTGGTTTAGTCAAAGGGCATCACCAACCACTCATACAAGTCATCCTTAGCTTCAAATGCAGTATTCCAAACATACCTAGGGTTGGCATGACCTTGGTGGTAGTTATATTTCAATTTGATTATGGTGTACTTTTCTACCTTCATTATGTCTACAAGACCATCAATTCAAGGAATGGGGTATTGTTCCCTCATTATGATCTTGTTGAAGGAGCAATTGTGAATGCACACACACTAAGAACCATCTTTCTTTGACACTAGCATGATCATGCTCTCACATGGTAATGTGTTCAATCAAATGTATCCCTTATGTAAGAGACCCTATATTTGTTGGGTATCTCATCATTATCTAGCAATGATTTGTAATATAAGGTTCGTTGGGTAATACTTCTCTAGAAAATAGGTTGATATGATGCTTTAATTGACAATGGAGTGGAATTCTAGAGGGTTTTTTAAAACACATTTATGTATTTCTTCAAAGACATTGATGACTATTTTTGTTGCACAAAGTGCATGATGGATGAAACTTGCACAATGGAAATAATATTGTGGACAATGATTTGTTATATAATCAATAAAATGAGTTTTTATGTATGAATATTCAATTTACAAAATTGTTTTGAATAAATTAAAGATATCCATCTTATGCTTTACTTCAAGAATGTGAAAAAGAATTCTCTTTGATGTCGAGGACAATGCTATGAAGGTGCGATTTATAGATTTAGTGTCTTTCCCATATCTATGGTTGTGATAGCATCACATCACATAGCTCCAATTGTGAATGCATGCACACGAAGAACCATCTTTCTTTGACACTAGCACGATCATGCTCGCACACGATGATGTGTTCAATCAAATGTATCCTTTATGTAAGAGACCCTATATTTGTTGGGTATCTCATCATTATCTAGCACTGATTTGTAATATAAGGTTCACTGGGTAATACTTCTCTAGGAAATAGGTTGATCTGATTCTTTAATTGACAATGGAGTGGAATTATAGAGGGTTTTAAAAATACATTTATGTATTTCTTCAAAAAGATTTATGACTTTTTTTTTTACAAAAGGTGCATGATGGATGAAAATTGTACAAGGAAAATAATATCGTGGATGAAAATTTGTTAGATAATCAACAAAATGAGTTTTTTTGTATGACTATTCAATTTACAACATTGTTTTGCAGAAATTAAAGAGATCCAACTTATGATTTGCTTCAAGAATGTGAAACAAATTCTCTTTGATGTCGAGGACAATGATTTGAAGGTGCGATTTACAAATTTAGTGCCTTTCACATAGATATGGTTGTGCTAGCATCACATCACATAGCTCCATAGGTGCAACATCACATGTTACTTTATCATTCTAAAGATCTATCTTATGCTTTACCTTGGGAATGTGAAAAAGATTCTCTTTGGTGTTTACGACGAAGCACCAAGGGAATTTTTTATAGATTCTATGTATTTCCCACATGTATCATTGTGATATCATCGCATCACATATCTCCATATGTGCACCAAACCTTATCACCATTCGTCCTTCCAGGGGTAGATAGTGTATTGAAAGTGCATTGGTGAGTGACATATAGTTCCTTCCCTGAATTGAGCCATTTGATGTTGTAGGGTCATGGGTAGAGTTGGGTAGCTAATTTTGGGCCAAACAATTATTGAAGAGATCATATTCATTTGAATCCCATTTCCAATGCTAAAATGAAGAGGCTTTTGTTGAACAAACATTTGATTGTGAAAGATACCGTGTTTCTCTATCCCCAATTCAATTTTGCATGATTAGGAAGTCTAGTCTATGTGCATTGGGATAAAAATAAAGCTAGAGGATTCAACTGTAAATAATGAATCATATTTTCCCTTGTCATGATCTTGTGAAGAAGGATCAGGAATTTGTGCTAAAAGAGTTTACACGAATCAACATTTCGATTTTTCATGGTTGGAAGTCTTATGAGTGTTGCACCACATACCAATGTCCTTATGTTTCCTTTATTAACAAATTATTTTTTGAATTTTGTAGCGTTATCTAGGAAACAATGAGCTTGCATCTTCTTTCACTATCTATCATAGTTGATGGTGTTGATGTACTCACTAGAAACAATGGAGTTGGTTTAGTTTATGCTTCCATTCAATCTTCCTCATGAATATTTGTGCATCCTCAAGTGTGTTAATAGTCAAGGACTCTAGAATCTAAATCATTGTACTGGTGCAAATAATTTTGGTACTTAAGAACTAGATTCAATTATTCTTCTCTAATGTTTAGATGATCCATGAGACTATAGAACTTGTTTGTGTAGTTGTCAACAAAATGATTATGATGTTGGAACTATTTTTGCAACTTTATGCATTAGTATTCCTAACATCTCAATATTTTTTTGTGCATTGCTTATACAAAGGTTGGAGTAGGCCGGACAGTTGTGCATGTTTGATTCTGTGCATATCTACAAATGAAATTAGGGATTAATACTTTTGGATCAAAATTTCTCACTTGGTCAAGCCTCAACCATGAATAGAAGGTATGTCCTTTTTACCATTGACATTGCATTTCACATCATAATCATTAGGTCTAGGAAAGAATGTTAGTGTTTTATCATTTATCTATGGTGATCTATCAACCCATTCATCAGGGAATCCATTAGTTAGTAATAGTGAAAAATCCCTACAATAGTATTGGTGACTCCATTGGGGAAATTCATAAAATTTCTACTTTTTGGGTTGGCTTAGTTAGTTTATGACAGGATCAAATTTATATTTGATTGTTGGTTATATATTGGCTCTTAGTAAACACCATGGTAGGAAATTTAGTGCTATTTCAGGCCTAGTTTTTTTTTTTCATCTCTCAAAAAATAAAAAAATAGATGCCATAGTATGTCAATTATTCCATAGACCTTCAACTGACCCCGAAACTGATTCCATTAGACACAGACTCAATCCTAATACCAACTAAGGAGAAAAAACAACACACACTAATTAATCTAGGAGTCAAGCATGGAAACAAACATTCTCACAAAGAAGCGTTAGTTGGTGATGGAATCCAACATCGCAGGATCGATGTGCGAAGGGGATGAGTTTTAGCTGGTGGAAAAGTTACGTTGAAAACCTTCTTAACGAACTAACTCCCTAGTGAAAATTACCTCACTGAGTAGTGGGAAACCCTCCAAAGAGTCCGAGTGAGTCCAACCAACGTCGATCCTAGGTACAAAACCACCTTCCTTGTGTTGTCACCTTGGGTAGGAAGTATCGATTATTATGGACTCTATGGCACCACCTACTATACCAAAGTAGAGGGGGGACATTTGAAATTCGACACCAAGACCAACAAAGAAGGGTTGATTACTCTGTCGGCCCCAATGCGACCTTGTGCTTGTTGNCCCCCCCCCCCCCACTTTCTATTTTCCAAACTTATTTTTCCCATTTATTTTCCCTCTTGTATACCTACCCTAACTTCCCCTTTTCTTTTCTCCCTTCTCTTTTCCTTTCCATTTACTAAAATTATTCATTTTTCAAAACGGTGGGTTTGTGGGTTGGCGGACTCGTGGATATTCATCTCCATCCATACTCCCATTTCATGAGTTCGATCGACCACTGTTTTATTCTATAATTAGCCATTTTTGTAGTCACGAGTTCGCGGGTTCAAGCTTTCATATTCCAAGTTCTACGATATCCATTTTGCACCCAAAGATCTGCGATCTACATTATGACCATCACAATTATTGAGTTCCTAAGTATCTCATCTCTCCTATATTGAGTCCGATCGACCGAATTACAACACTTATCCTATTTTATACCTTTCGCAACCACGGGTTGGCGGGTTCAAAGAAATTCCCAAATCCTAATTGATCTCGTCCATCCTTGCCATCCTCGTGCTTTTCCCAATACACATTTAAGAATGGTTTAATTCTACTATCTCATCATGCAGGTTCCATAAAGATCATCATTAATAAGAAAAGGGATCAAGGATATTTCTCATTAAACCACATTAAACACTACTTCCAGCGGTAGAGGAGAAAAGAATCCTCTGTTAGGAAAAATCGAGAGCTCGCACAAGCTTCCTCTAAGAAAAAAGAGGAAAAATTTTGTGAAAAAGAGAGAATACCACCGCATAGAAAGTGACATCAATATATTCTCCCTTGAATACATGGAGCTCGAGGTGGATATCGAGAAGATGTTTCCCGCAATGTATCAACCAGGGAACACGTCCCATCATAATTCATCATTGGAAATTATTGAGAACGAGAGCTTCAATGAGGAAGAATCATTTTCTTTTCAGAGCGTTATCTTTGACAGGGAATCTAAGAAATTGATTATTGAGAAAGGTGATGTGAAGAATAAGAAAGGAAAATCTCGTTCAGAGGTTGACCTAAGAGAAATGTGGCCTTCCTAGATTTCTAGAATTCATAGAGAAACCATGGATGGTATGGATGACTCCATTGGTGGTCTTGAAGCATAAAACACAAAGTTGAAATAAAGGATCAAGGAACTGGAAGACGCCTTAATGACTCTTCCACTTCTTTCCAGTCCTTTGACAATAGTTGGACCCACCACACCTGCTACTAAATTAAAAGGATCCTCAATCTTACTTACATCAGCTAGGAGCTATGTGGAAAGAAATATTAAGAAAATAATGGCATTGATCACAGAGGCTTGGGAAACTTTGAAAAACATTACTTCTTTTGGATCAAGAGCACATTCCTTCCACAAGTATCTGCAAGCCGACCTGAAAAATGAAGAAGGTTTTTAACTTGATGTTGTACTACCCTTTGGAAACAAAGTTTCCAACATGATATAACTAAGGAGAAGAGAGGAGGATCTTCACTCCCCAAGCTGGATAAAACAGTTGAACGCGTGCTGGAAAGAGAAGATAAAAAACTTGAATAATATTGTTCAAGCATGGAACCAAGCTATATCAAAGAGGGAATAATTATTGAAGAGGCTCACCGAAATAGACTTAGCTAGGAGTACTAACAAAGTACAAGACCCCAAACTCATTCTCAACTTGATATTCCTCACAAAGCAACAATTTGAAGAACAAGTTGAGATTTTTAAAGGGTAGTCAGTTGAAAAGTTCTATGGTATACCTGAATATGATGAGGATGACATAGACAATTGGATAGTGGACTACTCCGTGAAAAATTAGGACATTGAAGAAGCATTACATGGAATTTCCCTTGATCTGAGAGACTTGGAGGGCGAGTTGCTCAACATCAAAATATGACATGAAATCAATGTGGAACCAATGAAAATTTATATTGAAGAATGGTGCAAGAAATATATCGACAAATTGACTAACGAGGGGCAAGAAACAGTTGAGACAGTTCCTGTAACCATTAATGAAGATAATAAAAGGACACCAACAAGAAAGTGAAGACATAGGATATCATCATAGTAATTTTACTCTGATCACATCTTTCTTTCTTTATCAAGTCCTTCATCGAGTTACTCTGCTTCTTTGAATAGAAAGGTTTAACCGAAGACTGATAACCTCTCTTTTCTTCTTACCAGGTCTTGCTGTTATTTTACCGCCCACCATCTTCCTTATAAAAGCTTCATTCTTGTGTATATTTTCTTTATGGTCCATGGGAGCCCCAATCCCAGTCTTTAATACAAACACATTTTAAATTTCGAAGAATATGTAACAAACTATATATTTTTTATAAATTTCAAGAGAGCTATTTTGGGATCAGTTTTGACTGTGTTTTGTAACTCTGAGTTTTTAGTATAAAGTAGTTGAGATTGATCTATCATTATCTTTATTTGAGCTTCCCATGTGTCCACTCAGTTAAATTTCTTTTATGCATGCATATCATCTTATTTTTATTTTTATGTGATCAAAAATATTTATTTTAAACTATGATGGATGTGAGGAAATTTTGCTTATTTTCTTTAAATGTGTGAATGCCTGCGGTTCTTGGTCCATTCTTAGGAACTTTATTTAAAAAAGAAAACAAAAAAATTTCCATGTATCTTTCTTACAAAATTTATATTTCTTTGATTTCCACGACAAAATTTTGTCAATTCCCATATTCTAAATATCTAGAACCCTAAGAAAATATTAAAGTAAAGAGGAGTATCGCCTCTATAAAAACGTAGGGGGATATACATCATCGTGAGTGTTAAGAACCAAACAACAATATAGCATAGAAAAATCTCAGGAAAAGTACTCAACGCCTTAAAAAAGAGATAATTTCAGATAATAAGCCTCTTCGAGGGGGAAACCTCCTTTTACCCCACTTAAATGTTCAAGTACAAGATGATTCAAAATGAAAATGTCTCCTTGGTATATATAGGAGACTAGAAGGTATAATTACAAATAATGGCCTAAAGCCGACATAATTAAAATAACATTACTAATCTAAATTACAACTAATGCCCTAAAGCTGACATAAATAAAATAGCATTACTAATCTAATATGCCCCAATTAAGGGGTAATGAGCTAACATTAGGGCTTAACATGCCCCTCCCCTTGAGAAAAGTGTTGTCCACAACGCTTGAGTAACTCTGGATGCTTCTGTATAAAAGACTCATCTTCCCAAGTGGAATCTTCAGTCAGTAGTTTCCTCCATTTAATGAGATACTCTGAAATGGATCTATTCCTTAGCTGGCGAATTCTTGTGTCCATGATGGCTTCAGGCTCCAATATGATTTTTCCTTCCTCGTCAAGTTTTGGCAATATAGTTTGAACTGGGATCTTGACTCCAATAACCTTCTTTAAGCATGAAAAATGGAAAACTGGGTGTACTCGTGAAGATGCAGGCAGCTCCAATTTGTATGCCATAGTACCAATCTTTTGCAACACCTTATAAGGCCCATAGTACTTTGGTGATAATTTATTATCCTTCTT